>CAKNYM010053096.1:580068-698783 GCA_932195095.1 Andricus curvator
GACATGATTTCAACTCGCAAAACAAATTTCGCGCATAAAGGTGGTAGTTGGGTGTACAATCTAAACATGAACAATACAAACAATAAAGTAGCCTCGGACTGGACTGAAACTTTGATTGACTAAATGCATACACACGGTAAACGTAAAGTTTGAGTTTCAGGCGATGAATGGAGACTGGGTGTTTGGAATGCTAGAGGAGTGAATGATCTTAAAGTAAGAGAACTACGAGAAACTATGCATACTAGGAAACTAGATATTTTATGTGTACCTGAGACAAAGAAAAAGGGATGCGAAAGTAGAAACATAGAAAATGGGGTGTTGAAAAGCGGTTTTGAAATATGGTTAGGAGTAGATAGGGAATCACATGGTAGTCAAGGGGTCGGTTTGATTATGAATGAAAAAGCAAGATATATGTTCCAAAAACGACTTAAATACTTTTTTTCTCCCCTTTTCAGATAGTTGGAAAAAAATCTTTCTGATTGTAGGATTTATTATAAAGATACGGAAATATACGCTAAAGTAAAGGAATTACCTTCTTCATTTTAAATCAAATACAACTTTAGTCATTTTTATCTGAAGAAGATTGAACATAACATATGGTCGTGGCGAACTTTTGGGTTTCTATTATACGATGAACAGAAACGAGCGTGAAGCGCGAGGTTCACATGATGATCAAACGAAATATCGAGCGCGAAGCGCGAGTGTCGTGATGAGAATGTGTTCCTTAAGGTCGATAGAACCTTAAGTAAATTAGTTCTTCTTTTTATGTAAAACTGACATAATTAAACCAAAAGCAGGTCATAACGATGAAGCTTTAAGAGAGTATTAGCCCGCGAAGCGTGCACTAGCGAGGACACGAAGTGTGAAAACCTAGACGACAAATGTGTCCGAGCGCGCAGCGCGAGGTGAATACATTATCGAGCGCGAAGCGCGAGATAAACATATAATCGAGCGCGAAGTGCGAGATGAATACCCAATCGAGCGCGAAGCGCGAGATCCAACAGGTGCGCGCCCTAGGCGCGCTGAAATTTGCGAGCGAAGCGAGCCGCGCGCGAAGCGCGCTATGAGAATGTGCCCGCGAAGCGGGCGGATTTTTTTTTGTTAAATTTCCCGCTCTATTTTCAAAATTATTTTTTCCAAGCCAGAATTATAATTTATTTACCAAATTTTCTATTTTAATTGAAAAATATAGTAACTCCCTTTTTCCAAAATTTGGAAGAGGGAAGTTTCATATTTTTACGAATTCTGACTTAGAACAGGAATTTTTTTAATTCTCTTCTTTTAAATCAGAATTAAAATTCTTTTCTAAAATCCCCGTTCCATGTAAAAAAATGCCTTGTCCCAAAGTCAAAATTCTAATTCTTCACCGAAATTTCCTGTCCCAACTCAGAATTAAAATTATTTTCCAAAATTGCCTGCTCTATGTCAAAAATTACCTGTACCAAGACAAAATTATATTTCTTTACGAGATTCCATGTTTCAAAGTCAAAATTATCAGTCTAAACGGGCATTTTTTATATTTAATTTATGTATTCTCCGTCCAAACTCAAAATTATAATTCTATCAGAAAATACCTTATACCAAGTGAAGATTAAATTCATTTCCAAAATTCCCTGTTCCAAGTCAAAATTACATTTATTTACAAAATTTGATGTTATAATTGAGAAATATAGTAACTCTCTTTTTCCAAAATTTGGAAGAAGGAAGTTTTAAATTGTGACTAATTCTGACTTGTAACAGGGATTTTTTTTAATTCCCTTCTTAACGAAATTGTATAGGGAGACCACTTTACAGTAGATAATCATTAAATTAAAATACTAATGTACTCAAAATAATTAATTTAATTTAATTATTAGTTAGGACACTATACGTGCTAATAAATTAAAATCAGAATTTATTATTATAAGTATATTTGTGCTTTTAATTAATAATCATCTACTGTAGGGTGATCTCCCCTATTCTAAAGTGAACCTAAAATTAAAATTAGAGTTCTTTACGGAAATTCCCAGTTGTATCTCGGAATTATAATTCTTTTATCAATTTCCTTGTTCCAAAGTCACAATTCTAATTCTTTGCGGAAATTGCCTATTTCAAAATCAAAATTATAATTTTTTTACGAAATTCCCGGTTCAATTAAAATTATTTACGGAAATTCCCTGCCCCAATTGTCAAAATTATATTTCTTTACTGAAATTTCCTATCTCAACCTCAAAATTATAATTATTTTCGAAAATTCCCTGTTTCAAATACAAAAGTTATAATTCTTTACTGGAATTCCCTGTCCCAACTAAGAAGCTTTTAAAAAAAATCCCTGTTGCAACTCAGAATTAGAGTAATAAAACATATTAAACCAATTTTGATTTGCACATTAGTATATTCCCGAAAAAATCCCGGTCACTGAATCAAATTTCCCGTTCAAAACCAGAACCATTTCAGAACCATTCAAAACTAAACAATTTTAAAAACAAAATGCTTAATAAATAACAATTTCTTTGTACCTTCTTCTTGTAGGCTAACATTGGCGGATGTAATAGTTGAAGAAGTGTTCATCGTCGTTTTGCTCTTTTCACTGGAACATAAAAATAGTATTCTTTATTGTAATTATGTATATATACGAAATAAGTTTACCAAATAAAACCTAATAAATTCAAGATCATAACGCACTTGGAGATTCCATCAGAAGTTTCGTAACTATATTTAGAATCTTGATTTTGGAAACTTTTTTGAGAATTTGGATCCAAAAATCGAGAATTTTTTGATGAATGCTTTTGTCGGTACAATGTGGTAACGCCATGCAGAGGGGAGGAATAAGAATCGAAATTCGGTTTTGTTTGTTTGAAATTTTCTAGTGATGTATAGTCAATCAGGTTTATCATACTACTATTTCCTTGAGCCAAAGAATATGCAGGAGAATCTATTCTCTTCAAATGAAAACATAAATAATAAATTTTGATACAATTTTAATTTTTAACAAATTAAGATGTTTTAATGGGTTTGCAACAATAAAATTTGTTTATAAATTCATGAAATACCTCAGACTCAGATACAGTTGCAACCAATTTAGAGGAATTTGAGTCTTCTTCTATACATGAGGTTTTATAAACAGGTCTCAGCCGAATTTGATTCTTTGCTTTTGAAAATCTTCAAAAAAAGTTTTTTGTTAATTTTTTTGAAATAATTCAATTAATAAATATTTTTAGGTCCTTTTTTACTTTGATGACTGTTTAAAATTAGTCAATGGTTTAAAACTTTTTAGAAAATCTTCTTTCTAGTCCAAAAATAAAATCAGTCGAATCAAACCAAACAAATTTGGTACTTCACCCAAAACACACATGAAAAAGTTTAAAATTTGGAAGAATCACGTTCATAACTAATTCTAATCACGTTCTGAAATATTCGCAAATTACATTTGTAAAGTCAATTAAAAAAGTTAGTGGTTGCCAAAAAGAGTAGTTATTGGTCATTTTTATACAAATTTATCATTTATTAATGAAACCAAATTTGCGAAACATATAATTTTAATATTAATTATGGACATTTTTATTTCTTAATATTATAATATTTCCAATTAATCAACTGTTAAATATTAAAATACTTAACAATTAATTTAAATCTATCAACATTAATAAAATCTTTAATCGATTCGTATTTCTTTCCATACATAATAAGTTCCTTCTTATTTTCCAAAGGTTTCTTATCTCGTTCTGTTTCTTTTAAATATAACAGAATGTTCACTGAAAAAATTTATTATTTTTTTGCAATCTTAATGAAAATTTATTAATATTATTCAACAAATTAATAAAAAGCTATATGACTTTTTGTTATGAAATTTGATATCGTCTTGTACAGAACCAATAACTTTAAATATTTTGTGAATTCTCTCATTGTGGTTTGTCGGTTACGGAATCTTTTTAAAAAAAAAGAAAAAACGAATAGAGATAAAACCAGAAATGATTCAAAACTAAATTAACGATTAACCTAAAATTTGTAAGTATTTTTACAAATCAAGAATAAATCTACATTTTTAACGCGATTTAATGCATACACTACATCACGGAGAAAAATGAGTCTGATAAAGTTACAGTATTTTCAGTTAAAATAGGGACAGCATAGCTTTTGTGAAAAGCTTGCCAAATTTTCTGCAGAGTTTACAGAATTTTTAGCAAATTTACAAATTTACGGATACTTCCTGTAAAATTTATAGACTTTTTTATTAGAGTTTACAATTTTAAGATGTCAATTTCACAGAAAAATTCAGTAAATATTGCAAAAAATAACCGCAAATTTAGAAAATTACTGAACATTCTGTAAGCTCTGAGAAAATTCGGCAATCTTTACAGAAAAGCCATTGAAATTTTGATCAGTTTTGTATTTTTTTGGAAAAAATACAAATATTGTTTGGTCTTGCCTGACTGATATTTTACTTCTGGACTAAAAAGACGATTTTCCAAAAGGTTTTTAACCATTTATTGCCAAATTCGGAAAAATCATAAAAATAAACTATTACCATTTTGCATTCATTATATTTATACTACAAAGTCCAATTTAAATAAATATTCAGAAAATGTACCTTGATATAATTTCTCGATTATGAAGAATCTGCTGCAAACCTCCACGTTGAAAATCCAATTTTTCTACCGAACTCGAAAATGAATTTGCAGAAAGGGAATAAAACGAAGCCAGAAACATTTCTCCAGCCAGTTCTCCAGCTTCATTCTGCACTGGATCGTCTTCATCTAGTTCATCTTCTATCAGATCATATTCATCCTAGAAGAATCAAAATTTTACTTTATTCCCTCAAATTATAAGACACTAAAGGACATTAATTATTTACTTTCTAAATACTGTGACCAATTTTATAAACATTTTTAAAATTACACAAAAATATTTCTACTAAAGAATAAAATCAGTCCTTACATTATCATTGTCACTGATTTCTACTGGTTCAACATTTTCTGCATCTTCACGATTATGCAGTTTGATAATATGATCCAAATATTCTCTGAAAAATTTACATTATTAAAAAAAAGAATATTTAGGGTGCTACAAAATCCCAATTTCGAAATTCCCTGACTTTCCCTGACCAATTTTTGATTTTCCCTGACCGCTCTAAATTTTCCTTCTAGGTATAAAAACAAGTCAACGAAAAGTGTAATAGTTCATATTTTAACCAAAAAATATATCAATTACCAATAAAAAACAGTTGAATTAAAGAAAAAAATGCGAACTTTCAACAACAACAAAAAAGAATATTCAAACAAAGAAGTTAATTTTTAACTAAAAATATAACAGTTAAATTTTCAGTAAAAAAATGAATTTTCAACCAAATAAAATACATTTTAAACGAAACAGTTAAATTTTCAACCAAGATTAAATTTCTATCAAAAACATAAATTTTTCACACAAAAAAAAAGAATAATTAAATTTTCAGTTAAAGAAATGAACTTTTAAATAAACAGACCAATCTTCAAAAAAAAATGTTTAACCAAATGGTTGAATTTTCAACGCAAAAAATTAATTTTCTATCAAAAAAGACCAATTTGCAACCAAAAAAGATAAATTTTCAACCAAAAATAGAATGATGTTTCAACTAATGAGATTACTTTTCTACAAAGCAGTTGAATTTTCACTTAAAAGAGGTAAATTTTCAGTCGAACGTGGAATAGTTAAATTTTCGCTTTAAAACATTAATTTTCAACAACAAGAAAAGTAATTTTCAACAAAATCGTTAAATTCTAAACGAAAAAAAAGTTCTTCAACTAAAATGATGATTCATCAAAAAAAAAATGAATTGTTAACAAAGTAGTTCCACTTTCAACTGAGTAGTTGAATTCTCAACCAAAAAATATGAATACGCAACGAAAAATATAATAGTTCATATTTCAATCAAAAAATATTTTAATTTTAAACCTAAAACAGTTGAATTCAACCAAAAAATAAGAATTTCCAACCAAATAGTTCAATTCTCATCCAAAACAGATTAATTTTCAACCAAACAGTTGTGATTTTTAAGCAAAATAGATGAATTTTCAACCCTAAAAGACAAATTTAAAAAAAAACTGTTTAATTTTCAACCAAGAAGAATGACTTTTTAACAAAATTGTTGAATTTTCAACATAACTTCAGTTTATTGAAAATTCCCTAACTCTTTCAGGTTTTCCCTGACATTCCCTGATTTTTCCTGAGCAGTTTTAAATTCCCAAACTTTCTGGAATTCTCGGACCGGTAGCAACGTTTTTATTACAATGGGATAAAGGAAGAATCTATTCTTATTTAAAATTTAAAAAATCAGACCTTGTTTCTGCGGAACTGCGTTTCCGGTAATACTTTAAAACAGATTCGAGACCCAATTTTTTTCCTTCTTCGTTTATATTCCGATTTAGTAAAAAATTACTAAGTGCTCCGCTAATAAATGGCAGAGCCTGAAATTTATACAAGATTTAATTAATTTATATTTAATTTTATTATATGAAACCAACAATTACAGTTAAACTTACAGCATGATGTTCAGTTAACAACAGATCAGTTAATAAAGAAATAACTAACTGAGCTTCCGAAGAAGCTCTATTTTGTGCTTTACTATGCAATGATAAATTCATCAAAAGAGCTGTGATATATTTTAACCTGTATGGACTCATTTTACAACCATCGACATTTAAATGATGAATTAGCCATTCGACTAAACCAGCTTCTATCATATTCAGTCTCTGTTGTTTTCTAACTGATAATTTTTGTAACATCGCAAGTATCATATCGTACGTATAAGCATCATTATTAGTGCCATTTAGACACTCAACAATCTAAAAAATAATGTAAAAAATATCAAATAAATATTACAAAACCAGGCCTCACAGTCCCTATGGGATAAAATATAGGGACCAAAGGGTACTTTTTGTCACGCTCATAGAGTACTTTTTTCGCGCTCAAAGGGTAACAAATTCAGGATAAATTCATAAGATTTCAAAACAATTAAATTTAAATTCAAAAGAATTGAAATGAATTCGAAACAATGTTTAAAATCATAAAAGTTCCATTGATTCTCGTGGAGATGGAATAAATTTGAGGAATTTAAGGTAGACGAAAAGAATTCGATGAAATTCATAAAAATTCAAGGCAAATTAAAAAAAATCAAATGAACTGAACAAAATTTTAAAATATGAAAAAACTTCATTCAATTCAGTAACTTTGAAATGAGCTTAGGAAAATTCAAGGGAATTCAAAAGAATTTGATGAAATGCCTGAGAATTGAAAGATTGTTGTATATGTTTGTGATAATTATTGAATAGAATTGAGTAGAATGAAATAAATTTAGAAGAATTCAAGTGAATAAAAAAATTCAAGAGAATTCTAAATAATTTAAAAGAATTCAGGGTGAATTAATAAGAATTCAAGGTGAATTCGAAAAAATAATTATAAAATCTCTTCAAATCATTGAAACCCTACTAATTTCTAACAAAAAAAGTGACTAATGATTACAAAACAATTCAAAAGAATTCAAATGAATTGGAAATAATTAAAAAAATCGAAAAAAATCCATTGATGATGAATTAAAAAACAATGAAGTGAATTCAAAACAATTCAAAAATATGAAAAAATTAATTTAGTTCAGCAAGTTTGAAATGAGTTTAGAAAAATTAAAATGGCATTCAAAGGAATTTGATCAAATTCCTACGAATTTAAGGTGAGTTAAAAAAATTTCAACATGAATTAAACAACAAATTTTAAAAATCCATTGAATTGAGTAAAATTGAGTGAATTTAGAAGAATTTAAAAGAATTCAGGATAAATTAATCCCTTGAAATTGTTTAAATCTCTTGAAAATGCCGTGGAATCTTTTAAAATACCTTAAAATATTTCAAAGTTTTTGAAATCCCTTCAACCTATTGATATAAATAAAAAATTTCTGGGAATCTTTTAAAATTTCCTAAAATATTTCCAATCCTTTGATATCTTTTGAAATACCTTAAAACTTTTTAAAGCTCTTGAAAATACCTGGGAATCTTTTAAAATACCTTAAAATATTTTAAATCCTTTGAAATCCCATTAAATTACTGACATCATTAAAAAATTTATTTGTAATATTTAAAAATAACCTAAAATATTTTGAATCACTTAAAATCTGTTGAAATCCCTTAAAATATTTCAAATCATTTGATCATTTTATCAATTGATCCTCAGGACCAATTAAATAAAAAATTTTAAAAATAAAAAAAAATCCATTAAATTAAGTAAAATTGAGTAAATTTAGAAGAATTGAAGTGAATTAAAAAAATTCAAATGAATTCCAGAGAATTTGAAAGAATTCAGGGGAAATTATTAAGAATTCAGGGTGAAGTCCAAAAACTAATTTCAAATCTTTGAAACCTTACAAAATACCTCACTTCTCGTGAATAAATTCTTTGAAATCCACTAAAATATCATAAAATCCCGTGAAATTCTATGACGATATTTCCTGAAATCTTGGAAAATGTATTAAAATACATTGAGAGCTTTAAAATCCCTTAAAATAATTGAAATCCTAAGACATATTATAAATCCTGTGAAATATTTTAAAATATCTTAAAATCTTATAGGTTCTGTAAAATCGTTTCATCTTCCGAAATTCTAGAAAATGCATTATCCTAAAATATTTCAAACGCTTTGACATCCCTTCAAATTAATGAATTTAATTAATAATACCTTGGAGTCTTTGAAAAATACCCTAAAATCTTAAAAATTCCTTAAAATTATTGAAATCTATTACAAATTTCTCGGATTCTTTAAAAATACCCTGAAATGTTTCAAAAGAATTCAAGACAATTCAGAAAAAGTGATCTTTTCATTTAAAAAAGTGATTAAAAAGTAATTTAAGAAAAAAAGTGACTAATATTGACTGTGTGGCAGCCCTAACTATTTTTTACGGTTACTTCTTACAAATATTTCCTGATTTTTGTTATTTTTTTCAAAATGCCTGACTCTTGCAAGCTTTTATCTTATTATAAATTTGTTTAAAGTTCCATTATGGGCTACAAATAGGGTACCACAGGGACCAAATCTTTAAAATAGGGTACTTTAGGGTCCTTAACTGAATATAGGGTACAATAGGGGATACCGGTCTGTGAGGCCTGCAAACTATTATTTTAATTTATAAATATTTCAAATATTTTTTACTCACTGCATTCAAAATTGTAGTTCCTATTGACAAATAATCTCGACCACATCTCAAAGATGCGAGAGTATTTAAAAATCTCGCAGCTGACTGTTCTAAAAAAAATTCTCTTGATCCTTCTGTTGGATATAAAATATAAGGTAAAATCTGTTTTCCAGTACTGCTTGCAATATTTCCACGAATTTCGAGCAAATCGTTCTTAATATATTCGTGAATCACTTCGTCCCTTTCTCCCTGTTGACTCAGAGTAATTTTCTGCAACAAAATGTATTTTATTATGATTTAAAAAGATATTGACTATTAAAATCACTCGATTGAAATTAAATAATTACCCATCTCAATGCTTGGAGAAGCAAAAGCTTGGTCTTCAAACTTCCACACGCGAGATGCAATTTGATTTTTTTAAAGTCGACCGATTTTGGAGAGAGAGGCGTGAAATCTAGCCGATGGTTTATTTTCACTTGATTTTTCGGAACTTCGTCCTCAGATTTGAATAATTCGACCTACAAAAAATAGTTTCAACTTTATATTATTGGTGGCCGAAAAACGCCATTTTCAAAATTCCCTGACTAATTTTTAATTTTCCCTGACAATTAATATTTAAATATAAACATTCTAATCTTGTAACGTTCTTAATAACGTATCTTCTATAAATGGAATAAAAAATTTTATTTGATAAATGATGAATTGATTATCCTCAGGGATAAAAAAGTGACCTACTTCAACCGAAAAAGTGACCAAAAGTGACTCATTTCTAATTCAAAAAGTGATTAATATGCATTAATAAAGTGTCTAATGTTCTTTTGAATTAAAAAGAATTCAAAAGAATCTGATGACATTTATCAAGATTCCAGGTGAATCTTAACGAATTCAGAATAAATACATAATATTTCAAAACAATTCAAGAAAAATTAAAAAGAATTCGAATTTATTGGAAAAAGTCCAAAAAATTAAATTGATTTCAGTAAAATTAGAGTGAATTTAGATGAATTTAAGGAAAATGAGAAGAATTCGATGAAACTCATAAAAACTCATGTGAATTAAAAATCATTTGAATTGAAAAATTAAAAATCAACTCAGATGAATTTAAAAAAATTCATGGTGAAGTTTTAAAAAATTCAAGTGAATCGTAAACAATTCAAAAATATGAAAAAACTAATTGAATTCAGTAAGTTTGAAATGAGTTTAGACAAAGTTAAGGGAATTCAAAGAATTTTATGAAATGCCTAAGAATTGAAGGCGAGTTTAAAAAACTTCAGGATGAATTAAACAAACACCTCAATAATTCAAAAAAATCCACTGAGTGAATTTAGAAGAATTCAGGCGAATTCCAAAGAATTCAAACAAATTAAAAAGAATTCAGGATTAATTAGTAAGAATCCAAGGTGATTTTTGAAAAATTCAAGTGAATTGAAAACAATTCAAAAATATGAAAAAACTAATTGAATTTAGTCAGTTTGAAATGATTTTAGACAAATTTAAGGGAATTAAAAGAATTTGATGAAATGCCTAAGAACTGAAGGTGAGTTTTAAAAACTTCAGGATAAATTTAACAAGTACTTAAATAATTCAACAACAAAAAATTCATTGACTTGAGTGAATTTAGAAGAATTCAGGCGAATTCTAAAGAATTCAAACGAATTTGAAAGAGTTCAGGATAAATTAATAAGAATTCAAGGTGGATTTAAAAAAAATGCAAGTGAATTGAAAACAATTCAAAAATATGAAAATACTAATTGAGTTCAGAAAGTTTGAAATTAGTTTAGACAAATTTAACGGAATTCAAAAGAATGTTATAAAATGCCTAAGAATTGAAGGTGAGTTTAAAAACTTCAGGATGAATTAAACAAATACCTAAATAATTTTAAAAAATCCACTGACACAATTTAGAATAATTCAGGCGAATCCCAAACAATTCAAAAGAATTTAAAAAAATTCAGGATAAATAATAAGAGTTCCAGGTGGATTTTTAAAAAATTCAGGTGAATTAAAAACAATTCAAACATATGAAAAAAGTAATTGAATTCAGTAATTTTCAAATGAGTTTAGACAAATTTAAGGGAATTCAAAAGAATTTCATGAAATACCTCAGAATTGAAGGTGAGTTTAAAAAACTTCAGGAAGAATTAAACAAACATCTAAATAATTTAAAAAAATTCGCTGAGTGAATTTAGAAAAAAATCCAAAGAATTCAAACAATTTAAAAGAATTCAGAATAAATTATTAAGAATTCAGGGTGAATTCAAATGAATTGCAAAAAATATTTGAAACTCTCGTAAAGTCTTTAAGACCTCACGAAATTTCTCACTTGTGAATAAATTCTTTGAAATCCATTAAAATATTATAAAATCTCGTGAAATTACATGAAATCTAATATTTCCTAAAATGTTGAAAAATGTATTAAAATACCTTGAGAGCTTCTAAACTCATTAAAATCCTCGGAAATCTTAAAAAATCCCTTAGAATCTCTTAAAATCTTTAAACCCTTATAGGTCCTGTAAAATTGTTCCATATCTTCCATAATTCTTTACAACCGCATGGAAATTTGTTTTAATCCCTTAAAATCATTAAAATCCTTGAAAAACCCTTGAAATTCTTTTAATTTCTTGAAATATTATATTATATTTTCAAATATTTGAAATCCTACGAAACCCTTGAATTCTTATGGATACATTCTTTGAAATTTATTAAAATATTATAAAATCCCGTAAAATGACATAAAGTCTGACAATATTTCCTGAATTCCTGGAAAATTTATTAAAATACCTTGAGAGCTATTAAAATCCCTTATAATCATTGATATACTAGGAAAACTGATAAAATCCCTTGAAATCTTTTTAAATACTTTAAAACCTAATGGGTCCTGTAAAATCGTTCCATATCTTCCGAAATTCTAATAAATTCTTTAAACCCCCATGGAAATTTTCTAAATCCCTTAAAATATTTTAAAGTTCTTGAAAATGCCTTCAATGTTTTAAAATACTCTAAACCCCTTTGAAATCTTCTAAACTTCCTTGTAATTTTTTAAAATTCGCTAAAATATTTCAAATCCTTTGAAAACTTTTGAAATCCCTTGAAACTTTTTAAAGCTCTTGAAAATTTCTTGGATGTTTTAAAGATATCCTAAAACCCTTTGAAATCCTTTCACATTATAGAAATCTTTTTAAATTCCTTGGAATATGTCAAGATACCCAAAAATATTTCAAAACCTTTGAAATATTTTGAAATCCCTTGAAACTATGTAAAGCTCTGGACAATTTCTTGGATGCTTCAAAAGACCCTAAAACCCTTTGAAATCCCTTCAAATCATTGAAATCTTTTTTAAACTCCTTGGAATCTTTTAAAATGCTCTAAAATATTTCAAAACCTTGAAACTTTTTAAAGCTTTTGAAAATTCTTTGAATTTTTTGAAAAAAACCTACAAACCGTTTGGAATCCTTTCAAATTATTAAAAAAATTTTAAATTCATTTGAATCTTTTTAAATGCCATATATTTTGAAAAACCTAGAAAATTTTAAAAGCTTTTTAAAATTCCTTGGGTGTTTTAAAAATACCCTAAAACCCTTTGGAATCCTTTTAAATTATTAAAATCCTTTAAAATTCATGGGAATCTTTTACAATCCGGTAAAATATTTAAAATCCTTTGAAGTCTTTTGAAACCCCTTAAAACTGTTTAAAGCTCTTGAAAATTCCTTGGATGTTTTGAAAATACCCTAAAACCCTTTGAAATACCTTCAAATTATTGAAATCTTTTAAAATTCCTTGGAATATTTTAAAATACCCAAGAATATTTCAAAACCTTTGAAATATTTTGAAATCCCTTCAAATTATTGAACTCTTTTTTAAATCCTTGGAATATTTTAAAATACCCTAAAATATTTCCAATACTTTGAAACTTTTTAAAGCTTTTGGAAATTCATTGGAATTTTTTTAAATGCTCTAAAATCTTTAAAATCGTTTGAAATCCCTTCGAATTATTGAAATCTATTAAAAATGTCTCGGATGTTTTAAAATACCCTAAAATGTTCCAAAACCTTTGAAATATTTTGAAAAAAACTTGAAACTTTTTAAAGCTCTTTGAAATTCCTTGGATGTTTTAAAAATACCCTAAAACCATTTAGAATCTTTTCAAATTATTAAAATCCTTTAAAATCCGCTAAAATATTTCAAATTCTTTTAAATCTTTGGAATCCCTTAAAACTGCTTGAAGCTCTTGAATTCAGAAATAGGGATAGACCTGAATTTAATAGTGGTTAATCCATAATTTAATTTATTGACAGGAAAGTGACTAAGTGATCTTTTTATTTTAAAAAGTGACTGTAGTGATTTTATCTTTAAAAATTTTACTAACAAGTGATTTGAGAAGAAAAAGAATCTAAAAGTGACTGTACAGAAGCCCTGATTATTCTTGACAGCTACTTAAATTACTTCTTACAGAAATTCTCTGACTTTTCCGATTTTTTTTTTCAAAATCCCTGACTTATCCCTGTATCCAGGTTTTCCCTGACCTGCGGCCACCCTGTATTAATTACAGCCAAATATAGACGGAAAACTTGAATATAACTATAAGAAAAAAATGACTTTTCACTTACTTCTGAATCGACTCTCAAACTCTTATTGAACAGATCCGGAAAAATTATTATGCACGATTCCAAAATTCGTTGTAAACTCACAGGATTCCCACGCACTGAATTTTCGAGAGCTTTCGTTAATTCTCCGGCAACTTCAGTCAATTTATGATAATCTGAATGAAGCTGATAAAATCGCATTTTCAATCTCTGATAATTGCCATGAACATTTTGAAAACGACTCATCGTCCAAGCCCATTGCTCCTCGTATTTTTTCTGAGACTTTTTAGGAGTTCTGAGCCAAAGTTTTGAATCGAAGACCCTTACAGGCTGTGATAATTCATCTGTTGCTAATAAAGTTGTCGTATTTTTAATTCCTTGGATCCTCGTTTGCGTGCTTCTACTGAAAAACACAAAATTATATTAAAGTTTAGATAAGTGGTAAATTAGGGAATGTAATATAATAAAATTATTCATGGGAACTGACACTTGGACTTTCGTTTTCCTCTCGTAAGGAAATTCCTCCTCTGGTTCCTCTTCCTCAAAGAAAATTGGTATATCTCTATCATTTGGAATAATCTGCACGCCATCATTTCTCAAATATTCCAAATGTGTTTTTAGAGATTCTATTCTTCCGTTTTTCAAAGAATCAGTTGAGTGTCCTTTTGTTGTTTCTGTATCTTCGAAATCGAGTGAATCGAGAATTTTTAAATTCTGTTCAATTTGGTCTTCATTATACAATACGCTGTTTGGGATTGTTAATGATTTTGTAGATGTATTTGACGATGGTGGGTAACTTTTTCTCGGAGTGACGATCTATAAAATGTATTTGTTCAGAGAAAAAGCTTTATAATACATTTCTTAAAAAGAGAAGCCTAAAATCTGTTTTCAATCCATCCTTTTTTTAATAATAAACTTTATTCAAGGCCTTTAAAACAAATCTTATTTATTTTTGCTCACCTCTCTATTTTTTACGAGAAATATTTTGAGATTAACGGTCAAATCATCGACCCAACTTGTGGAAAAAATATGCGAAACTGTAGAATCATTTATTGGATTTTCCATGTAGGGAAGGGCAAAAAATGGAATAAAGGAATTGCAGTTTACTAAATCCCTTCCGTCAGTTTTTAAATATTGTTCGAGTTGATTCATGCTTGCTGCCTTTTGAGTGTCTTCAGCAGTCTCAACATCCTGTAAAAAATACTTCTTGCAATAACATCCGTGTTTCATTATTATTTTTTTAACAGGGTGTCCACTCAAATCTTGGAAAAAAATTCCCTGATTATTCCATGTTTTTTCAAGGTATAATTTTTCATAGTAAATAGCCATTCAAACATTTCGCATTTTTTAAAACAATCGACTCGGAATATGTATACAGTTTCGCGAGTTTATTATAAATTTTTTTTTTCAGTTCCTAGGGATTCAATTAATATGTTTAATTTAAAAAGTGTTGACAAATTATATGCAAAGATATTCTGAAATATATAAGCACCATAGATTAATTAAATAATACTAAAAGCATAATAAATCATTCCTTGAATTTGTCTCTTATTAATTCAAACAGATTTTTTCTTTATTTTCTATGCTTAAAATTCTGTGCATATTTAGGTGAAATTAATGTAGTTACTATATTAAATTCAATTTAAACTGCTTTAAATTCCTAACTTTTCAAGTAAAAATATTGCATTTTCAATCAAATACATGAATTTTCAATAAAAGACATAAATTTTCAATTGAAAAAGATCAATTTTCAAACAAATAGCTAAATTTTGAACTAAAAAAGATGAGTTTTCAACCAAAAATGGAATAGTTAAATTTTCAGTTAAAAAAATTAATTTTCCACAAAAAAAAGAACAAATTTTCAACCAAAAAGATTAATTTGAAACTACAATGATAAATCTTCAACTAGAATAGTTGAATTTTCAACCAAGAAGATTGATTTCTACCAAAAAGATGAATTTTAAAATAAACTGATGAATATTTAACTGGATTACTTGAATTTTCAACTAAAATGATGAATCTTCAACTGGAATAGTTGAATTTTCAACCATGAAGATTGATTTCTACCAAAAAGGACGAATTTTTAACTAAAAAAGATAAACTGTCTAATTAAAAAGAAAATTGTCAACCAAAAATTTAACAGTTAAATTTTCAGTATATATAATTATAATTTTTATAATTTTCAACAAAAAAAAACTAATTTTCTAAAAAAAAGTTACATTTTCAAACAAAGTGATGAACTTTCAACTAAATTGATAAATCTTTAACTTGTATAGTTCAATTAATTTTCAACTAAGAAGATTAACTTCTACCAAAAAAGTTGAATTTTCATCTAAAAAAGATAATTTTTTGACTAAAAATTAAATAATTCAATTTTTAGTTGGAAAAATTAATGTTCAACCAAAGAGATGAATTTTTAACCTAAATGATGGAATATTGAACTGTAATAGTTATATTTTCAGTTTAAAAAAATTGATTGTAAACAAAAAATTTTCAACAAAATAGTCAAAGTTTCAACTGGAGTAGTTAAATTTTCAGTAAAAAAAATTAATTTTCAGTCAAAGAGAAAACTAATTTTTAACAAATGGGCTTATTTTTTAACCAAAGAGATGAATTTTCAATTAAAATGTAAATCTTTAACCAAAAAAATTAAGTTCCAACAAAAGAGTCTAACTTTTAACCAAGTAGTTTCATTTTCAACCAAAAAGATGAATTTGAAACTAAACTGATGAATATTCAACTGGAATAGTTGAATTTTAACCAAGAAGATTGATTTATACCAAAAAGATGAATTTTAAAATAAACTGATGAATATTTAACTGGATTACTTGAATTTTCAACAAAACTGATGAATCTTCAACTAAAATGATGAATCTTCAACTGGAATAGTTGAATTTTCAACCAAGAAGATTGATTTCTACCAAGAAAGACGAATTTTTAACTAAAAAAGGTAGATTTTCTACTAAAAAAGAAAATTGTCAACCAAAAACTTAACAGTTAAATTTTCAGTATATATAAATATAATTTTTATAATTTTCAACAAAAAAAACTAATTTTCAAGAAAATAGTTACATTTTCAAACAAAGTGATGAACTTTCAACTAAATATTGATAAATCTTTTACTGGAATAGTTCAATTTTAAACCAAAATGATGAATTTTCAACTAAAATGTTGAGTCTTTAGCTAGAATAATTGAATTTTTAACCAAAAGATTAATTTTCAACCAAGAAGATTAATTTATACCAAAAAAATCGAATTTTCATCTAAAAAAGATAACTTTTTGACTAAAAATGGAATCATTCAATTTTTAGTTGGAAAAATTAATGTTCAACCAAAGAGATGAATTTTTAACTTAAATGATGGAATATTTAACTGTAATAGTTATATTTTCAGTTTAAAAAAATTCATTTTCAACAACAAAAAAAAACAACTTTTCAACAAAATAGTTAAAGTTTCAACTGGAGTAGTTAAATTTTCAGTAAAAAAATTAATTTTCAGCCAAAGAAAAAACTAATTTTTAACAAATTGTCTTATTTTTCAACCAAAGAGATGAATTTTCAATTAAAATGATAAATCTTTAACCAAAAAAATGAAGTTTCAACAAAAGAGTTTAAGTTTCAACCAAGTAGTTGAATTTTCAACCAAAAAAGATGAATTCTCAACGAAATATGTAGTAGTTGATATTACAACCAAAAAAGGTTTTAATTTTGAAACAAAAACAGTTGAGTTCAACCAAAAAGAACGAACTTTCAACAAAAGAGATGAATTTCCAACCAGATACTTGAATTTTCAACTAAAAACGATCAATTTTCAACTAAAAATAGAACAGTTCAATTTTCAGTTTAAAAAATTAATTTCAAATAAAAAAAAATGTTCAACAAAATAGTTGAATACAGTAATGTAAAGTTACTTTTACGTATGAAGAATCATTGTTATTCAATATTACATTGCAATTTAAAAAATCAAAAGCACGCTTTTGAAAAAATTCCCTGACTTAAAAAAAAATCCCTGACATTTCCAGGTTTTTCCAGGGTTAGAAAAATTCCCTGAAAATTCCAGGTTTTCCAGGTAGGGTAGACATCCTGTTTAACGTAATAATATTCTATTATTTAATATAACAATCTCACTGGATCACTTTCCAAACTGTCGTCAGTTTCGTAAATATCATTTTGCATTTCCTTTAAGCTCAACTTTTTTGATTCTGTAATAATAATAAACAGATAAATATCGAAAATGTAAACTAAAATGTTTTTAAACATTTATAATAAAATTCTTACGTTCTGATCGCATGGGCAAAATAGCGAAATGAACTCGCAATTTCATGGTGAGTGTTTTATAATCCATAGTTGATTTTATACTTTCGGGTATAGAATCATTCCATAACTAAAAAATTGGAAATATCAAAGAATAATAATTTGAAAGCAGCAAATCGTTATTTCTCTCGAATTAAAATTACCTTAAAAAATTGCTTCCAATCCTTTGACCTGAATTCTGATAAAATTTGGCTACATGTTTCTTCTGAAATTGCATCTTTAGGAGAAGAAATTTCATCGAGTTTATCGTAACCCAATTTATTTGCTTCCTTTAGTAAACATTTTGCAGTCACTTCAAAGTCGAAGGTCAGTAGGAACTTTATAAAAAATAAACTTAAGTAAATGAGTAATATCTACGCAAATATAAAATAAAATTCAATTTTCAACAGCGCATTTACCTGATAAAGTAATTTAAACAAATTACTGTCTAAACTTTCTGTTTTTAAAAGTTCTGTCAGAAACGAAACTTTTTTCCTAAGAAAAAGACAATATTTTTATATAAAATAATAAAGTATTTTAAATCATTTATTTAATTTGAAAGTACATACTCTGGATCGGTGTCTTTTAAACCGGTAGATTTGGTCTCTAACATTGTATCGAGTAGGTGAAAAACATCTAACTGAATTTATTTGTAAAAAATCCAAATCAAAAGCAAAATTATAAATATACTTTAAATCTTCACTTAGACGTCATGATTGTTTATCAAATTTATAAAAAGGCCGAAAATGGATTATTTTGACAGATGTCATCATTGTCTTTGCCCTCTTTTTCATAGAGACATTTTGTTTACATTTTTTTAAATGTCAGATTTGAGAGATAAATAAAAAGTATTTAACACTCGAAATTATCATAAATAAACTTTTGAAACATTTTCTTTAAGAATTTTTTAAAGACATTAATTACATTTTAATATAAAAATGAGTAAAGCTGTGAAAGACTAAAAAAATGAACTTGTTTTCGTAGCGATTGTAGCAGACAGTTTTTTAGCAGACGAAACACAATTTTTCTCATACGTCATACGAAATACTACAATTTTCTTTTCCCGACTTCACACTTTACTAATTTGAATTATAAATTCGCGGTATTTATAAATAATTAGATAATAGTCACGAATAATTAGAACACGTGGAAAATTTTATTAGTACAATCGGTTGCCATCGAGCGATGTGACAACAACACAACACACGCATGCGTATAGGTTATGTTGTTTCAAATGTCATTTTTTGACAGAGTCCAAAAAATCAATGCTTTTTGTTTAAAATAAGATTTTACAACTATACAAATTTTGTTTTAGTGAAAAAAAAACAATAAAATCTTCCTTCATGTAGGAAAATTACATGACTTGCCAATAATATTCGGAATTTTCGGTGTGTTTTTTTTTCTAACCTCATTTTCGGCATTTGTCAAGATTTTCATTATTTTGAGAAAATGGAAACCGTTGAGGCTAGTGAATTAAAAAATAATATTCTGAGGAATAATATCGTTAGTCAGGTATTTATAAATAATTTGAATATAAATAAACAATTATTGTTAACATTGCTGAAGTCCAATACAAATTTGATTTGAAAATCCTTTTTAATAAAATAAGTGAATTGCATAAACAGGGTGTTTTACTCAAATCCTGGAAAAAAATTCCCTGACAATTCCAGGATTTTTTTTAGGTATCTCAATTTTTTTCCAGGTATAATTTTTTATTGTATGAAGCCATCAAAATATTTCGCATTTTGTAAAACAATCGACTGGCAATATGTACACAGTTTCGCAAATTTTCAAGATATTCTTAAATATATCAGTACCATCGATTAATTAAATAATTAATCATTTCTGGAATTTTCTCTAAAGTCCATGAATTGAAATAATAATACAATCAAATTTTTATTTTATCTTTTTATACTTAAAACTAAGTGCATATTTAGGTCAAATTAATCTGGATACTGTATTTAATTCAATTTAAACCGCTTCAAATTCCTAACATTTTAAGTAAAAATATGGTATTTTCAACAAGATAGATGCATTTTTAACCAAATAGTTGAATTTTCAAGCAAAAAGATTTATTTTCTACAAAAAAAAACGATTTTTCAAAAAAATACATGAATTCTTAACCAAATAGTGGAATTTTTTAACCAAAAATGGAATAGTTAAATTTTCAGTTAAAAAATTATTTTTCAACCAAACTGACGAAATTTTAAATAAAATGATATATTGATGAATCTTTAACTGGAATAATTGAATTTTCAACCAAAAAGATGAATTTGCAACCAAGAAGATTAATTTCTACAAAAAAAAAGACGAATTCTCAACAAAATGCATGCATTTTTAACTAAAAAGGATAAATTATCAAATAAAAATTGAATAGTTAAATTTTCAATTAAAAAAATTAATTTTTTACAAAAAAAAAATGAATTTTCAACTAAAATGATGAGATATTCAATTGGAATGGTTGCATTTTTAGTTAAGAAATAATAATATTCTTCTAAAGAAAAAAATAATTTTCAAAAAAATAGTTACATTCTCAAACAAAAGTGATGAATTTTCAACTAAAATGATGAATCTTCATCTGGAATAGTTGCATTTTCAACCAAAAAGAAGAATTTTCAACTAAAATTATGAATCTTTAACTATAATAATTGAATTTTCAACCGAAAAGATTAATTTTTAATCAAGAAGATAATTTTTCAGCCAAAGAGATGAATTTTTAACTAAAATGATGGAATCTTCAACTGGAATAGTTACTTTTTCAGTAAAAAAAAATTCAATACAAAAATAACAAATTTTCAAGAAAATAGTCAAAGTTTCAACTTAAATAGTTAAATTTTAAGTAAAAAAAATTAATTTTGAGCCAAAGAAAGAATTAATTTTCAAAAAAAGGTAATTCAATTAAAATTTTAAAAAACGATGAATTTTGAACGAAAAATGTAGTAGATGGTATTTCAACCAAAAAATATTTCAATATTTAATTAAAAAGAATCAAATTCAATCAAAAATGACGAATTTTCAATATGAGTTGAATTTTAAACTAAGAAAGAATTTTCAGTCAAGAGAGAGAAAAAATTGCAAACAAACTGTTGAATTTTCAAGCAAAAAAAATTAATTTTCAACCTAGAAGATTAATTTTCTACCGATACTTGAATTTTCAACTAAAAACGATCAAGTTTTAAAAAAATGGATTAGTTTAATTTTCAGTTTAAAAAATTAGTTTCAAAACAAAACAAGAATTTTCAACAAAACAGTTAAATAAAGTAATATGTAATATGAAGCTACTTTTACAAATGAAGAATCATTGTTATTCAATTTTATAAGAATGCAATTTGAAAAAAAAGTCAGGCGACCTCTCAAAAAAATTACCTGACTTTTCCAGATTTTTTCAGGTATATGAAAATTCCCTGACAATTCCAGGTTTTCCAAGTAGGATATACACCCTGATAAAATAAAATAATTTAAGTAAATGTTTAAATTCGAATTTCCTTGTTAATGTAGGTGCCTCCCTCGGCATTTTATATACCGAATTTCATAACAGAGGAGGAAGAACAAGAAATAATAAAACTTGTTAACAAAGCCCCATTGCCGAAATGGACGCAATTAAGTCATCGAAGGCTTCAAAACTGGGGTGGAATTCCTCATCCGAAAGGAATGATAGCCGAAGAAATACCAAGTGTAAGTTTTCTACTCAATTTATTTTTATTTCAAATTTTTCATGCAGAAAAAATAGTATAGGTTTAGAATTTAACAGGGTGGTCGCAAATTTTTATTTTAGAAATTTCCTGACTTTGCCCTGACCATTATTATACAAAGACCAGCATTTTAATCTTATATATATATATATATAATCTGAAATACAACAATTTCAGATTAAAATTAAACCATTTCAGATTTATTTATTTCAACCAAACATATGACTTTTCTACCATAAAAGATGAATTTTCAATCCAAAAGAACGAATTTTCAAACAAAAAAGACTAAATATCAACCAGATAATTGAACTCTTTAGAACACAGTTGAATTTTCAACAAAATAATTAAATTTTCAACAAAATAGTTGACTTTTTAACAAAACTCTTGAATTTTCTTTCTACACACATGAATTTTCAAAGAAAAAAGATTAAAGTTCATCCAAAAAAAAATTGCATTTTCAACAAACAAAAATTAATTTTTAACCAGAAAGTTGTATTTACAACCAATAAGTTTAACTTTAAAGCACAAGAAACAAAAATTCTACAAAATAGTTGAATTTCTAATCAAATATTTGAATTTTCAACTTACAAAGATGAATTCTCAACAAAAAATAGAATTGCTGATACTTCTACCAAAAGAAGATGAAATTTCTATCAAAATAGATGAATTTTAAAGTCAAAAAGACGAATTTTCAACAAAATACATGAACTTTCAAAGAAATAGTTGAGTTTCCAACTGAAAAAGATCACTTTTCAACTAAAAATGGAAGTTACATTTTCAGTTCAAAAAATTCATTTTAAACAACAAAAACGAATTTAATAAAAAATTGCTAAATTTTCAGCCCAAGAGATGAACCTTCAACGAAAAAAATACTTTTTAAAAACAGTGCGTAGTTCAACTTTTACCCAAACAGTTGAATTTTTAATTAAAAAAGATCAATTTTCAACAAAATAAATAAAAATAACTTCAACCTTTAACATTAAAAACTAAACTTTCAACCAAAGAGATGGATTCGACTAATTCATGAATTCAACTAAAATGATGAATTTTCAGCGAGTAATGTATAATATATATTTCAACCAAAAACTATTTTAATTGTAAATCAAAAAAGGTTTAATTCAATCTAAAAAAACGAATCTAAACAAAATAGTTGAATCCTCAACCAAAGAAGATTAATTTCCAATCAAAAAGTTGCATTTTTATACGAAAAAGATTAAATTTCTATTAAAACAGATGAATTAATAAAGCAAAAAGAATTTTTTTTAAATAGTTGAATTTTCAAAAAAGAAAAATTAATGTTTAACCATACAGTTGCATTTACAACCAAATAGTTAAACTTGAAGCAAAAGGGAGGAATTTTTAACAAAATAGTTGAACTTTTAACCAAATAGTTGAATTTTCAATGAAATAATCGAACTTTAAATCAAGAGATTAAACGTTAACCAAAAACTGTTGCATTTTCAACCGAATAATTAAATTTTCAAGACAAAAGGACGAATTTTTTAGAAGACGGTTGAATTTTCAACAAATATATGAATTCTCAACGAATAGTGTAATAGGTAACATTTCAACAACAAAAAAAGAATTTTTAATAAAACAGTTAAACTTTCAACCAAAGAGTTGAATTTTCAACAAAAGAATTAAATTTTAAACAAAATAGTTGAATTTTTAACCAAATAGTTGAATTTTCAACTTAAAAAGATGAATTCTTAACAAAAAATTTTTAGTTGATATTTCAACTAAAAACGATGAACGCTCTGCCAAGAGATGAATTTTAATACCAAAAAGACGAATTTTCAAATAAATAGTGGAATTTTCAAATAAAAAGATGGATTTTCCAACCAAAAAGACGAATTTTCAACCAGTAAAGATTTTTTTGCCAAAAAAGAGGAAATTCCAAACAAAAAAATTAGTTTGCTACCAAAAATTATGAATTTTCATCTAAAAAAACAAACAATTTTCCACCAAAAATGGAAAAGTTAAATTTTCAGCGAAAAAAAATTAAATTTCAACAAAAAAAAAACAAATTTTTCAGAAAAATTGTTCAATTTTCAACCAATGAGATGAATTTTTTTCTACCAAAAATTATGAATTTTCAACTAAAAAAACTATTTTCAACCAAAAATGGAAAAGTTACATTTTCAGTTTAAGAAATAAATTTTAAACAAAAAAAAACGAATTTTCAACAAAATATTTAAATGATCAACTAAAGAGATGAACCCTCAACAAAAAAATAAATGTTTAACACACTAGTTGAACTTTTACCCAAGTAGTCTAATTTTTAATAAAAAATATCAATTTTTAACAAATAGTTAAACTTTCAACTAAAATGTTGTATTATGGACAAGAATAGTTGAATTTTCAGTTTAAAAAATTAATTTTCAACATGAAAAAAAAAATAATTTTCAACCATAGATGAATTTTTAACTAAACTCATGAATCTTCAAAGAAAAAATGATTTTTTGACAAAGTTGTTCAACCTTCTACCTTGGTAGTTATTTAAAGAGCCTCTTATAGAAATTCCTTAACTTTTGCATTTTTTTTGTCCCTGCATTTTTCCTGACTTTCCCTGATCAATAAAATTCCCTGACTAACCTGACCTACAGCCACCCTGATTTAATGACTTTGACATTTAATGATAAAAAAGAAACTAAAATTTTATTAGATACTAATAAATTGTTCTTTTCCAGTGGCTAAAAAAATACGTCGACAAAGTATCCGAGTTGAACGTATTTGAGGAATCCAAGAAACCAAATCACGTTCTAATCAACGAATATTTACCTGGACAAGGTATCATGGTAAGTACTAGAACTTATAAAATTGAACAAAATTATATAAGACTTAACATGTTTATTCCTAAATCTTATTCAATGAAGACATTAATACTTTACATGAAACTATATTGTACTTTTCTCCTACGCTTTTTCTCCTCACTCAGGCTCATTCAGACGGACCGCTTTTTCATCCCATCGTCAGCACAATTAGTTGTGGTTCTCACACCCTCTTGGATTTTTATGAACGTCTCGACACTGAAAAAGTCGTAAGTCCTGAATAAAAAATTCACATTATTATTTGAAAGTCATAACGGAATCATTTATTAATAAGATATTTCTTTATATATTAGGAAAAACTTCCGAACTATGAATTCAGTTTGCTAATAGAACCCAGAAGCTTATTATTTTTGCAAAAGGATTTATACCACAATTATTTGCATTCTATTCAAGAAAGACCGAATGACGTTATTTCTACCGAGAAGCTCAAGAATATGAATCAGTGCTCAAAAAAATACTCCGACCAGGAAATTTTGGAAAGATCGACAAGAATTTCTTTGACTATCAGACATGTTCCTAAAGTTAGTAAAATGAAACTGAAAATTGGAAGATAAGATTTATCGAGTTCAAGATTTATCTGTGAATGTTTCTTTTTTCATTTAGTTGCCTAACGCGCTTTTACGTCAAGTTTCTATGTAAATATTTTATTTAATAGTTCTGTCAAAGTTTTCCAAGCTTTAAAATATAAGAGAATTTTTGAAGATGCGCTTTTTATATTACCTCTTCGCGTTATGTTTCTTTTTTCGGAGACTTTAAAACGTCTGTATCTTCGTAATTTTCGAGACTCACGTCCATTATTTCTTCATCGACTTCATCCAACATTCCTTGCAACGAATGAATCGAAGATATCAACACATGGAATTGCTTCCTTCTCATTTCTAATTTGCGTTCTAATTGTTCAGACTTTTCCTAGTGAAAAATGAAAAAACGATTGTTAATAATGATTAATTTACGGAGATAAAAATATAAGTTAGTTAGAGTTAATACATAAATTTCTACTACTCTATTTTCAAATTTACCTTTAGGCTTCCCAATTCATCTCGTAATGTATCAAGTTTCGCATTAGTTTCTACACGATCAGGTTGTTCGTTAATAACCTTAGCCAAAACGTCGTACTCTATCCTATTTTTACGAACGCGTTTTGCCTCCTCCAATTCGATTTTCGTCTGTTCAATATCTTTTTTGGCTTCCTCGATTTCAATTTCGATTTCCTTGGCAAGTTCCTCATAATTTCTCAACTCTTCTTGGCTCATACTGGAAACAAACCGCGATTTTTTCTGTGCAAACTCGCACTGAGCGAGTTGACAGAGCATTCTCTCGTGCAAAATATTGTCAGAGTCTGGATTGTTTACCCATTTTATAAAGGATTTGAGCAGGACGTTGATTCTACGATCGTCGCCTGTACCATCGCCGTCAATTAATAACCTTCGACGAATTACTTCCTCTGGAAGAACAATTTATTATGGATTAAAAAAAATTACTTGAAAGCAGATTTCACTGCACAAAATGTTCTCAAAACAGGGGAAATTTTACACGAAAATAGGAGAATAAATTCTTTTTAATAAAATTAATGAAGATACTATATTGAATTCAATATAAAACACTTGAAACTCCTAACATTTCAAGTCGAAATAGCATTTTCAACAAAATAGTTGAGTTTTTAAGCCAAAAGTAGATTTTTTTATAAACCATTTGACCTTTAAAGCTGAACAAATGTAGTTTCAACAAAAAAGATAATTTAAATCAAGAAAAATTAATTTTAAATCAAGTAGTTGAATTTTTAATCAAAGAAGATTCGTTTTTAACCAATCACTTGCATTTACAACCAAAAAGATAAAATTTCAAGCAAAAGAGAAGATTTTCTAACAATAAAGTTGAATGCTTAACCAAATAGTTGAACTTTCAAGCAATAGAGACGATTTTTTAACAAAAATTTTAATCTTTAACCAAATAGTTGACTACATTTTACAAAGATGAATTTTCGAACCAAAAAGATTAAACTTTACCAAAAACCAGTTGCATTTTCAACCAAATAATTGAATTTTTTAGAAGACAGCTTGACTTTCAAAAACAAAATAGATATTGATTTTTCAATCCGAAAGGACGAATTTTATGTCCAAATATACGATTTTCGATTTAAAAAATTACTTTTTAACAAAATACTTGAATTTCCAACCAAATGGTTAAATTTTTAACAAAATAGTTTACTTTTTAATCGAACACTTGAATTTTCTACCTAAAAAGGTGAATTTTTAGACCAAAAATATTAAACTTCAACCAAAAACAGTTGCATTTTCAACAAATAAAAATTAATTTTTAACCAGATAGTTACATTTACAACATAATAGTTGAACTTTAACGCAAAAGAGACGAATTTTCAACAAAATAGTTGAACTTTTAGACAAATAGTTGAATTTTTAATTAAAAAAATTAAACTTCAACCAAAAACAGTTGGATTTTCAACCGAATAGTTAAATTTTCAAGTCGAAAAGACGAATTTTTTAAAAGGCAGTAGAATTTTTAAACCTAAAAGTTGAATTTTCAATCAAAAAAGATTTTTCAGCCAAGAAGGAAAGAAATTCAACCACGTTGTTGAATTTTCAAGCCAAAAAGACCATTTTGCTACAAAACAGTTATTTTCTAATAAAATAGTTAAAATTTCAACCACAAAATTGAATGTTCCACAAACAAAAATCCATTTTTGGCAAAATTATTGAATTTTCAACAAAATAATTAAATTTGCAACCAAAAGAAATTAATTCTGATCTATAAATATGATAATATTTTTGACCGAAATAGATGATTTTTTAATAAAATAGTTGAATTGTCTACAAAATAATTAAATTATGAACCAAAAATATAATAGTGTACTTTTCTATTAAAAGGGAACCTAAAAAGGGAAAATTAGGTAATTTTTTCACGAAAAAGGGGAAGAAGTAAACATTTATTTTTACACGCAGAAAATAAACAATCTTTTTATGAGAAAGATTATATTTTTAGATAAGGTTAAATGATTTTTTAATCATTTCTGCCATTAAAGAAATTTTTAAATTGGATATACTCAGCTCGTCCGAAATCCAGTTACGGCAACATAAAAAAGTATGAAAAAAAATAAAATTTGTTAACTAAACCATTTTAATAAGTTTAAAATCTTTTTCATAATTAAGAAACTTTCCTCTTTTAAAAAACACCATAACTGATAATTGATCGTGAAAATTATAAGTATAATTATATATTTCTTTCCAAAATTTCAATTCTTCCTTACCACAATAATTAATACTTTGAACTTATAGTTATATTTGTGTTGCGATATATTGTTTTACTTCCATTTTGTACTTTATTTATTTATAAATAATTTATTCAATTGCTTCAATATATTCAATATTATAATAAACAATTATGTAAGTTAAAAAAATGAAACTTTCAATACACATGGTAGCATATTCTAGTTTTGATAAAATAATTTTGTAAATCTAAAACGAGCAATTGTTATTACAATTTCTATGTATATTTACTAATTTTAAAGAATTTTCCGCGTAATTAAAATATTGTATTGTTAAATATGGTAGCATATTTAAAGAGAAAAGGGGAAAGTTTTTCAAAAATAGGAAAAAAAAGGGAAACGCACGGGAATAGAGGGAATGAATGTGATCCCTGAAAAAGGTACCTCTCATTTTACTATTTTTTTCGAACGCTAAAAATTTCGAATTGAAAATGATAAATCATCATGATCAACTTAAAAAAACAAACACTTTATCAAAATTATTGTGTTTCTACATTTTATTATTATTAATTCATTCTTTAAACGTATAAAAAGCAATTTTATAGAAAAACCCTGCCGAAAAGAGGTTAGGTTTACATTTTGGATATTGTCGGCTTAATAAACCGCAGATCCCTGAACTAAACAATTACTTTTACTCCTATTTGTTCACACAAGTCACTGCTGATGAATTAAATCTAATAAAATAATTAATAACAGCAGAAATGTAATTACCGTCTGACATTGTTGTAAGTTGTTTTTGTTGATTATCATAAAACAACACTAGCGCCTCTATTGTTGGAAACTGAAGCACAAGCAACAAATAAACGGTTTTTTTCCTTTTTTTAACACTTTTAAAACTTTAAACCAAATTTTGGAGATAAAATTTCTGTGAAAATGAATATTTGTATACCTTGTGCTGAATTTGTTTGAAAGAAAATCGTTTTATTAATATTTTTTCGAATTTTGCGTCCTTTGCGTCAACTACATAACCTAAAAAGCGCGGGCTTTTCGCTGTCAAAACAAATTTTTATCGTTTCCCCAGAATTAGAAAGCGTGCAACAATGGCTGTACATTTGCATTTTAAAAAGGAGGATATTCCCGAAAAAGAACCTGTATTGCACCTAATGCCGTGCAAAATTCAGGGCGATGAATCTGCTAAAGTTTCGTCTTATTTTGAACCCTATGTTCGCCCGGAAAATGACGAATGTAAGTATATTTGGAGGTTACTCATTAGATTCGTTGAAAACTGGCAACAATCAACAATAATCATTTTAAACATTGATTCCAGCTTTATATTTGTTGCAAGTTATGTGTATTTAGGTTTTTACTCGATTTTTAATAAAAAATCGAGGCAATTATTTAAGCTGTAACGAACATTAAGACCCAGAAATTAACTGCAAATTTATCGGTTACTTTTCTATCGGTTTTCAATTTTTTAAATGATCTAAGTAATTTGCGTTATAAATGGGAGTCTTCTCGCAGAATTTTAACTATAGAATTTATCTAAATTAATAATGCAGGGTGACCACTTAAATCTCGGAAAAATTCCCAGTTTTCAAAAATGTTTCTCGAAATACGAATTTCAGGCCTCTGACTCATTTGGCAAATTCAAAATAGTGTCAAAAGTAGTATAAATTTCAGGCTTTACAGACCCGTCCCTATATATCCCCTATAATGGAACATGATGAAAAACTGAACAAATTTATAATAAGAAAAAAAGCTTCCAAGAATCAGGGATTTTGAAAAAAAAGTATGGCCAATCATCAGGGAATTTATGTAAGAATAAGTTACTGTAAAAAATAATCAGGACTGTTACACATTTGCTATTAGTCACTTTTATTTCAATACATTAATTCATGGGCTAATCACTATCCAGATTAGGTCTATACCTATTTCTGAATTGCCTTGAATTCTTTTGAAATATTTCAAGGTATTTTTAAAGATTCCGAATTTTTTAAAATAGATTTCAATAATTTGAAGGCATTTTTGAGATTTTAGGGTATTTTTAAAACTTCTAAGGCATTTTCAGGAGCTTTCAAATTGAAATATTTTAGGGAATTTAAAAAGATTCCAAGGAATTATTAATTAATTAAATTAATTTAAAGGGATTTTAAAGCGTTTGAAATATTTTAGGATAATGCATTTTCTAGATCTTTGGAAGATATGGAACGATTATACAGGATCTATAAGGTTTTAAGATATTTTAAAAGATTTCACATGATTTTATAAGATTTTCGAGGATTTCAGGAAATATCATCATAGAATTTCACGGGATTTTATAATATTTTAATGAATTTCAAAGAATTTATTCACGAGAAGTGGGATATTTTGTAGGGTTTCAAAGATTGGAAGAGATTTGAAATTAGGTTTTTGGAATTCACCCTGAATTTTTATTCATTTATCCTGAATGCTTTTAAATTCTTTTGAATTTTTTTAATTCACTTGAATTCTTCTAAATTTACTCAATTCTACTTATGCAATGGATTTTTTTTTCAATTTTTAAAAATTAAATGATTTGAAATATTTTAAGGAATTTCAAAAGATTTTAAGGGATTCGAAATATTTTAGGTTATTTTAAAAGATTACAAAGAAATTTTTTAATGATTACAGTAATTTAATGGGATTTCAAATTTAAAATATTTTAGCGTATTTTAAAAGATACCCAGGTATTTTCAAGAGCTTTAAAAAGTTTAAAGGGCTTTCAAAAGATATGAAAGGATTTGAAATATTTTAGGAAATTTTAAAAGATTCCCAGAAGTTTTTTATTTATATCAATGGGTTGAAGGGATTTCAAAAACTTTGAAATATTTTAGGGTATTTTAAAAGATTCTAAGGCATTTTGAAGAGATTTAATTTTAAGGGATTACCAAGGGTTTTAGTAATTTCAAGGAATTTTAATATTTTAAATAGATTTCAAAGAATTTATTCACGAGAAGTGAGGGATTTCGTGGGGTTTCAAAGATTGGAAGTGGTTTGAAATTAGTTTTTGGAATTCACCCTGAATTCTTATTAATTTATTCCTGAATGCTTTTAAATTCTTTTGAATTTTTTGAATTCACTTGAATTCTTCTAAATTTACTCAATTCTACTTATGCAGTGGATTTTAAAAAACATTTATGTTCTTATTTAATTGATCCTGATGATCAATTGATAAAATTATCAAAGGATTTGAAATATTTTAAGGTATTTTTTCAAATTCCTTAGAATTTTCAAGAGCTTTGAAAAATTTCAACGGTTTTCAAAACATTTTAAAGGATTTTAAATATTTTAGGGTATTTTAAAAGATTAAAAAGACATTTTTAATTGATTTCAGCAAATTAATGGGATTTCAAAGGATTTGAAATATTTGAGGGTTTCAAGGGATTTCAAAAGATATCATAGGATTTGAAATATTTTAGGAAATTATAAGCGATTCCCATAAATTTTAAATTTATTTCAAAAGCTTGAAGGGATTTCAAAGAGTTTAAAATATTTTAGAGAATTTTAAAAGATTAAAAGGCATTTTAAAGAGATTTAAACAATTTCAAAGTATTTCCAAGGGTTTTAATAATTTTAAGGGATTTTAAAAAATGTTCATGCGATTGTAAAGAATTTCCTAGAATTTCGGAAGATATGCAAGGACTTTACAGGGCCTATAAGGTTTTAAGATATTTCAAAAGATTCCTAGGGGTTTTATAATATTTCAGATGATTTTAATGAAAGAATATTTTAAAATGCACTATATTCTTTAAAATACTTTGAGATTTTAAAAATCTCTTAAATCTTTGAATTCTTCTGAGACCTCATAAAGTCACATGAAATTCGTAGAATCTCTTGAAATCCCTAGAAATGCCTTTAAATTTCATTCCATTTCATTTATTCCCTAAAATCCCTGGAAATCCTTTGATATCTCTCATACCCTCTTAATTTTGAAAAATCGTATGAAATACCCTAAATTATTTTATTTTCAAATCCTTTGAAATTCATTGAAATTTTTTGAATCCTTTAAAGTCCTTGGAGATCCTACAAAATCACGTAGGCCTGGTAAACCCCACAAATGCGTTGAAATACTTTGAATTCTCGTTAATAATCTTGAAATTTGAAATTATCGTAAATAAGATGAAACTTCGTGAAATCTCTTAAAATTCCCTGAAATTTTTGAAATTTTCTAAAATCTCTTGGAATCTTTTCAAATACTCTAAAAGCTTCATAGCAAAAGTAGCATTAGTATCATTTTTTTCAAAATAGTAGTTGCTAAATAGTTCCAGCCTTAAAAAAAAGTGGCAATAGTGGCGTGAGTCCGAGGCTTGGAATTTTCAAAGGCCTATTAAAATATGAAAAAATGTAATATGTTGAATATTAAAAACAATTTTTTTCAAAATGGAAGTCATAGAAATTGAATAGTTATTTTGAGGCTATCGAATTTAACTAAACAATTTAAATTTCAGTAAACATACAAAACTTCAAAGTTTGTATTTGGAACGTTTCAAATTAAGTACTCAACAATTAAATAATTTTGAACTTGAACTGAGTAATCAGTAAATTGTACAATTTCAAATTGGAAGATTTAATTTGTAAACAATTTCGATTCTAAGTGTTTATTTTTTAATTAGATTTCCAAGCAACATTTCGAGGCCATCCACTCCAAGGGCAGAAAGTAACAGTGCCAAACGGTTACACAGGCGTTACTTTCTTTGAATACAAAAAACCAGAAACGGAAAACGTAGAACGCAATCTTTATTCCACCGGAGTATTTTCGCAATTTACTTATTGGAATTACGACAAGATTCCCTCGAAAAACGACGCAGTGACTGCAGCTTTAGATTGGATCGAAATCGCAGAAGCTGTAAGTTTTTCAAATTATAACCAGGGTGTCTACCTGACCAGGAAATCGGGAAATGACCGGGGTTTTTTGTTGAATGTACTAATATGCAAATTAAAAGGGTTTTAATATATTTTATTACTCTGATTCTGATTTAAAACCGGGAATTCGCGAAAAAATCATAATTCTCACTTGGAATAGGGAATTTTTCAAAAGAATTACAATTCTGACTTGGAACAGTGAATTTTCTCAAAGAATTATAATACTGATTTGGGACAGGGAATTTTCTAAAAGATTTATAATTCTGAGTTGGGACTGGGTATGAATAAATGAAATATAAAAAAAATTCAAGTAAAGAATTACAATTATCCTGATTTGTAACAGGGAATTTTCGAAAAGAATTACAATTCTAAGTTGCGACATCAAGCTTCTGTAAAGAAATATAATTTTTGAATTTGGGAGAGGGAATTTTAATGAAGAAATGTTTGTTTTTTTTTTACTTTGGGACAAGGATTTTTAGTAAAGAATTATAGTTTTGAGTTTTGCACAGGGAATTTCAATAATGAAATATCATTTTGACAATTTCCGTAAAGAATTATAATTTTTATTTTAGGTTGACTTTAGAATAGAAAATTTCTTTAAGAATTATAATTATTGATTTAGGACATGGCGTTTCTGTAAACAATTATAATTTTACTTGTAATAGGAAATTTTCGACATGGAATGGGAATTTTAGAAAAGAATTTTAATTCAGATTTAGATAAAGGGTAATAAAAAAATCCCTATTCCAAGTCAGAATGCGTCACAATTTGAAACTTCCCTCTTCAAAATTTTGAAAGAAGGGAGTTACTATATTTCTATTTATAATAGAAAATTTTCTAAATAACTATAATTCTGACTTGGAACAGGGAATTTTAGAAATTAATTTAATTATGTATGACATGTAACGGGAAATTTTGGAAAATAATTTTAATTCTGATTTATAAAAAGGGAATTTACGAAAATAATCCCTTTTTTCAAGTCAGAATTCGTCAGACTTTGAAAATTCCTTGTTCGACATTAGAATTGGTTTGATTAAAATTATTTTTGCAAATACAAATTTTCCAGATTTTAAAACTTCCCTCTTCCAAATTTTAGAAAAAAGGAGTTACTATATTTCTGAATTATAATAAAAACTTTTGTAAATAAATGTAATTGTGACTTAGAAAAAGGAATTTCCGTAAAGAATTTTTATTCAGACTTTAGGACGGAATTTTCGTAAAGAATTATTATTATTTGAGTCGGAGCAGAGAATTTTGGACAGGGAACGGGAATTTTTGATAATAATCCTAATTCTGAATTAGAAGAAGGGAATTTAAAAAATCCCTGTTCAAATTCAGAATTATAATTCTTTAAAAAAATCCTCTGTTCCAGTCAGAATTGTACTTCTTATGACCAAAAATTATCTATGTTCCAACTCAAACTATAATTCGTTAGAAACCATTCAAATATTTTGAACACTTTTTAATTGGCCGGGAACAATTAACAATTGTCCGGAAAAACCCGGGAATTTAAAAGCATTCATCTGGTAGACACCCTGATCATTTACTTTAATAAAATGAGTTTATATCTCTGATGTTATAATAAATGAAACTTTTTTAGCTTCACGCTCCAGAAAAGGAGGAAGTCAAGGCGGAGTGAAATCGAAGAGGGAATTCTTCTATAGAACATTGATTTTTGTGAATATTACAAATAATGTTATTTTAGTTTAAAAACTGATACGCTTGAGACAAATGGAATAGTTTTTTACAAGATAATTTTTGAAGTTTATAATAAACCCAGTTTTTCAAAATATGAGTATTTTTTTCTAGAATATAAAACGACTTTCGCCGTAGTTAATTAAAAAGTGATAAAAAGGAACAAATCAATCATGAAAAACGAAAAATTAAGTTCTGATGAATACTTTAATATCCAATCTTTCACAATCATACATGTATTACATACATTCTTGAATATTCAGTTTAGGTATAAATACATTCATTAAGTGATTAAATTAAGTGTAGAAAATATCTTAATACTTTCCGTATATTACAAATAGTACTACCTATAATCTATATATTTCATGCAGTCTCGATACAGATGGCTACATTTGGTAATGAAAGACGATAATATTTTCAAAATCTATAAATGATAAATTATATTGAGTATCCATAAAAAGAAATTATAAAATCATTCTCAAATGCAGAAAATCACTTCCAACAAAAGTTGATAAATAATACTCCGTCCCACTGCTTAGAAAGTTTCTAGAGATCATAAAATTAACGTGGAAACTCAAATCTCAAATAATACTTAAATTCCTCAATAGACAACTATTTCATTAGCTGGAAGATAGGTTTTATCCACAGGTGAAGAAATAAACTCCCAAACCTGGAATTCCTGAAAAACACTCTTTGGCTAAATTGTACAAGAGTCTACATATTCTAAATTGCGAATAATTCGTTGGAATTCAACAATTTATTACCTTCTTAATATTCAAAGAAGAATTGTCCTTCCATGGAAGCCAGAATGTACAAATTTTCCTTACAATCGTGAATATTAAATTAATGAATCATAAGTGTCTAATAGTCGATGAATCTGCCTTCTATCGCAGAGTATCTAAGCCCTTAAATGTATATAATATATATTTTAAGCTTACTTTAACGATGCTTTTATCACGATCATTTCAACGACTTTTAACTTCCCAATTGAAATTAAAACTACATATATTATAGATACTGTTATTATAAAAGTGTATAATTTATATACAACGTTATTCCCATGGGAATAAGTTTCTAATCTAAAAGTGATTTCTCGATTTATCACACACATAAGGGGTCTTCCAAATATTCCGTAACGCTTTTAAGGGTGGAGGGAGGGTTCAAGAAATGTTACGTAACGTTTTTAAAAATGTAATAATTTTTTTGAACTAAAATAATATAAGAGGGAAGGGTGGGGTTGAAAAAAATTATTTTTAAAAATATGTTTTGATTACAAAAAAATATATATCACTTTCGCCCACCACAGAGGCGTTGAAAGTGTTTAAACTTTCAAAAACTAAAAATGTTTTTTATGGGTTCAAAAATTATTGCGATTTTTTATATGTACAGTTTTCGATAATAAATAATAATATAAAATTATATTTTGGAAAGAATAATTAAAAAAAAATAAATCAAGTTAATTTTTTTTTAATACCAACAAAATTTTTTTTTGTATTTGGTTAATTGGTACTGATTTACATTTTTTTCAAAGTATTTTTCAGAAGATTAGTTCCGCTTAAACGGAAGAAACACCACTATTTTTTGACCGTGAAAAATGTGTTCAACTTATTTCTCAGGCCACTTCAAAATAATCATAAAAGGCAAAATGAAGATTTCGAAATAAAAAAGGTTTTTAAAAATTTTCAAAACAATTTCAAATTTGAAAAGATTTCAACGAATTTAAAACAAGGTATAGATTTTTTAAGATTTCCAACAAAAAATTGAGAAGCTTTTAAAGGATTTTGAAAGGTTTTCAAATAATAAAAAAATTTGTAAGATTCCTCGCAAAATTTTAAATGATTTTTTATTTTGAAAATATTTTTAAAACTTACAAAAAATTTATATTATTAAAGATTTCGAAATAAAATTTTGCAGCTCTTTAAGGATTTTAAATGTTTCAAAATAATAATGAAAATTCTAAGATTCCAGGGAAAATTTTAATTGATTTTTTATTTTTATTTGATTTAGTTTATTAACGGTAATTCAACTTGGTACAAACATTTGCTTGAAGGATAGAAGTCTTATTTTGAAAAGTTAATTTGGAAATATTTCGAACAAAAAATTAGAAGCTTTTTAAGAATTTTGAAAAGTTTCAAGCGTATAAGAAAATTATCTTAACATTCCTAGGAAATTTTTTTATGATTTTAAAATATTTTAAAAAATTTCCCAAATCTTTGAAAAAAAACTTTCCAAGATTTTAAGGCAATTTCTTAATTTTGCAGCTTTTTAAAAAATTTTAAGAAAAATGCAAATCATTTTAAAGATATTTAAAAGTTTCGAAACAATTTCAAAATAAAAATTTTAATTTGAAAAGATTTCAAAAAATTAAAAACTAAATATAGATTTTTCAAGATTTAAAAATAAAACTTTGAAGCTTTTTAAGGATTCTGAAAGGTTTTAAGATAATAAACCAATTTTTTTAAGATTCCTGGCAAAATTTTCAATGATTTTTTATTTTGAAATATTAATTTTAAGAGAAAATTGAAAAAGATTTCCAAAATTATCAAAAAAGAATGTGGAAGATTTTAGAGCAATTTTTTTATTTTGCCGGATCAAAGAAAAATGTAGGAAAAATTTAAATAATTTTAAAAGATATTTAGAAGTTTTGAAAAAATTTCAGAAACAATTTCAAATTTGAAAAGATTTCAACAAATTTAAAACAAGGTGTAGATTTTTGAAGATTTCCAACAAAAAACTGAGAAGCTTTTAAAGGATTTTGAAAGGTTTCAAAATAATAAAAAAATTTGTAAGATTCCTCGGAAATTTTTTAATTATTTTTTATTTTGAAAATATTATTTAAACTTTAAAAAAAAAGTATATTATTAAAGATTTCGAAATAAAATTTTGCAGCTCTTTAAGGATTTTAAAGGTTTAAAAATAATAATAAAAATTCTAAGATTCCTGGGAAAATTTTAATTGATTTTTTATTTTTATTTGATTTAGTTTATTAACGGTAATTCAACTTGGTACAAATATTTGCTTGAAGCCTAGATGGAAGCATACAAGTCTTATTTTGAAAAGTTATTTTGAAAATATTTCGATCAAAAAATTAGAAGCTTTTTAAGATTTTAAGGCAATTTCTTAATTTTGCAGCTTTTTACAAAATTTTAAGAAAAATGCAAATCATTTTAAAGATATTTAAAAGTTTAGAAACAATTTCAAACCAAATTTATAATTTGAAAAGATTTTAAAAAAATTAAAAACAAAATGTACATTTTTCAAAATTTAGAAATAAAACTTTGAAGCTTTTTAAGGATTCTGAAAGGTTTTAAGACAATAAACAAACTGGTAACATTTGAAATGATTTTTTATTTTGAAAAATTAAATTTTAAAGAAAAGTTAAAAATATTTCAAAACGTTTCAAAAGATTTCTAAAAATGGGACTGAAAATTCCGAAAAATAAAATTACGAATATTATATTCATATAACATTAAAAAAAACTAATAATACTTTCTTAATAAAAAAATTAAGTTAAATTAAGTTAAGTGTTCCATTAACCAAATCCAAAAAATTTAATATTTTTGCTGATATTTAAAAAAATTGTAACCTGATGAAAAATTATTTTTTCTAAAATATGATTTTATATTATTATTTCTCATCGAAAGCTGTACATACAAAAAATTGGCAAAACTTTTTACCAAAATCGTCCAAAAAAGCGCTACGTAATATATGGACAACTCCTAAATCCTATAATTCAACTTTTAAATAAAGTAAAAATCTATTGATAATCTACTGATAAAAAGAGTAATGAGCGTAGGTGGAGTAAAGTTTGCGGAATAAAATTGAGCACACATTTCTTTAAAAAACACGTACCAAGATTTTAAAAATGGGTAAAAATTCATTTTTTGTTCTTTTTTTCTTAAAAACACGAGTTTTAAATTGATTAAAAAAGGAAGTACACAAAAAGAATTGTACAAACTTTAGTATCAATATTGAGTGTCTCAAAGGCTTATTTGGAGATCAGAATGTAATAAATGACAACTCTGATGAAACGTCGTATAACATTGTAAATAAATAATAATTATATATATAATCAGACTGCAACACTTTGAATAACTCCCAAGAAGTGACTAGAGTAAATATAAAATTATCGATGAATCATATACCCTGTTTGTGTAAATAAAACTACGATACTAACGATTCGTGTTACCTTTTCGAAATTCATAAAATCAAAATGTAATTAATACGATTTCGAAAACTTATTACCTTTAATTTTTCATTCAAATATTGAAAGCTTTCTAGTTTAGGTCCTTACATCTTTTTGAAAGCTTTTAACAATTCGAATGAAAAATTCTCAACATTTAAATTAACTTCTTCACATTTTCCTAACAAAACACGAATCGCTGTCCTTGAAGCAACTACATTCATCCTGAAGTCTACGTGAAAGTTCCCAAATCAGCTCCCTGATGGTATTTCGATTGTTCCTGCTGTTGCTTAATAAAAGCACTAAGCCTATTCAGCAAAAACTGTTTATCATGTCCCTCCAAAACCAGCTGATTTTTAAGAACAGTCACCATATGTTTGTTCGCCGTGGCCACTGCAAAATAATAATAAACAAGTAACGCTAAAATAACAAAAGCTGGCACTCCGAAGCCCGCAGTTCCCACGAAAGAAAAAATCGACTGAACCCAGTTCGGGAACTGCGAAAATGTCACTACCATCAACGACCAAACATTCCCCATTCCTCTGAAAGGTCCACAAGCTTTCGAAGGAGTCAACTTAACAACGTAATATCCAACCGGAACAATCGCTAAGACATAAGTCACCAGGAGAACGAACATAAACAAAGATTTTGACCTGCTCGTTCTATAAACCTGACTCGATGGAGTGCTGTTAACCAGACACGAAAACTTTTTTACATAGAACACAAAAAAGGATCCAATCGCAGCCACAAGTGGAAGAAGTGGTACGAAAAAGGACCCGAGCCAGCAAATCGTCTGGGAATAGACAACATCTAAAACCTGTTTCGGCAAATCAAATTGCTGTTCTCCAATGAATCGGAGAACCTTACTCTCCGAATGACGAGCTATCAACGATCTCGGGAAATTAATGAAAAGAGTGAGGAAGACCTGGGTGATGAAATCTGTCAGGTAAAGTTTCAAAAACTGCTGTCCTACGAAAGTTTCCCAACACAATGGTCGATTGCTAGTTTCATCTGTGCAATCGTTGTCGGGTACTTGGCCTACAATCATTTTGTAAAAGCTCGTGAGCAAAACTGCGAGAGAAGCAAGTCTGAGAAAAATCGTACGGAAAAGAGTGACTCGGACTACAAATAAGGGGCTGTAATTTTCTAGAGTCACAAGATATCGAAATAGAAATGGGACGACTATGTTGAGTCCGACGATGCAAATGTAGGGCAAAAATTCGAATAGGATCTGACTGAGAGTGTTTAAAGATATGTTACTCATGTCGTAGTTCTGATTGGATTTCGAGCTGACCTGGTTGAAGGAAAGATCGATGATGTAGTAGATAAAAACACCGCAGCAACCAAGGACTAATAAGACTATAGAATTGATGAAAAGTCGAACAAAGCCGAGTTTTACTTTCTCTTCTCTTGTTCTATTTTGTCTTTCCTCTTCGAGTCTCTCTGATGCCAAAAGAACCTTCATCTCGTTAAAAAGAGCCTTGTGTTTTATTGCTGCTGCCTTTTCGTTGTTTATACAATAGTCCCAGCCGCCGAAAATTAAGTTACAATACTGGTAAAATTGTCCCTCGCCTTCGACGACTCTTTCCCTGAATTCTCTCGCCGATGATCTGACGATTGCGACTAAACTTATAAGGAAGAACGACATCATAACGCAGATATAGGCGAGAGGTAAATCGTAGAAAATACCAGATTGGAGGCTTCCGTAGGATTTGTGACCGTATGATCCGTAGAATAATAGAGTGTGTTCTAGAAAACTGCTACCTTGCATGAAATCGGTTAATGCTGATGATTCCTTGGATCCGTTTAGGTAGAGTTCGCTGCAGCAGTCTATACTATTGGTGATGTTTGTGTTGTTTTGGGAGCAGATTTCAGGCTGAGGAGGTTCCAGGAGAATTTTTGGTAGAATGAGGAATGTGAAGATGATTAAGAACAAGCAGAGGTTGAGGAAGAGGAGCCATTTGATGAAGAGAAAGTAGGCTACAATACCCATGCCGAAATTTCCACCAATTTTTTTTAAACTGCTGTTCCAGAGGGAGAGTTTTGAGTAGGTTTCTTTCATTCGACTTCGAAACTGCTGCCAGGCTTTTCTACGTTGCCATTTTAGCTGGTCGAAACCCTGTAGTCTTAGCTTCGTGGCGCTCTGAAAAGTGGGATAATTTCAAAATAATTTTGAGGACCTACTTCAATTTGGATATTCTCATTAATATAGTTTCCTTTTTGCAGGGTGGCCGAAAAACTTAATTTTCAAAATTCACTGATTTTTCCCTGACTAATTTTTATTTTCTCTCATCATTACTATTCACAGACCAAAATTTTAATCTTGTAACGTTCTTAATATAAAATCTTGTATAAAAGTGAAAAAATAATCTATTTAAACTGAAAAGTGATCACAAGTGATTAATTTTCAACCCAAAAAGTGACTAAAAGTGACTAATGTGCATTAATAATGTGACTAATACTCCTTTCATTCAAAAGAATTCTGAAGTATTCGATGAAATTTATAAGGATTCTAGGTGAATTTTAATGAAGTCAGGATAAATCCATAAGACTTATAAACAATTCAAGTTAAATTCAAAAGAATTTAGATGAATTGCAAAATTTAAAAACATCGAAAATTCCACTGATTCTAAAAAATGCATTGAATTGAGTAGAATTTTGAAGAATTCAAGTGAATTAAAAAAATTCAAAAGAATTTAGAAGAATTCAGGATAAATTAATAAGAATTCAGAGTGAATTCCAGTGAATTGCAAAAAATAATTGAAAATCTCTTAAAATATTTCAACTCATACTACCTACGAAACCCCTCATTTCTGAATAAATTCTTTGAAATCCATTACAATATTATAAAATCCCGTGAAAATTTATGAATCTGATGATATTTCCTGAAATCTTGGAAAATGTATTAAAATACACTCAGTCCTTTTAACATCCTCGGAAAACTGGTAAAATCCCTTAGAATCTTTTAAAATACCCTAATATATTTCAAACCCTTTGAAATCCTTTAGAATTATTAAAATCAATTAAAAATTTCTTTAATCTTTTAAAGTTCCCTATAATATTTCCAATCCTTAGAAATCTTTTGTATGTATACCATTAAGCCATTTCCCTTTCAGGGTAGGCGTGACACTACCCGATGCGGGTAGTGTTTCTAGATAGTTTTCCTGTAGTTATAAATAACTAAAAGTGTGGGTTCACCACACCCACGATGTGCCAACAGCACTCAGTATTCTTGAATGGTCACCCATCCAAGTACTAACCGCGTTCATTTTTTTAAATACCCTAAAATCTTTAAGTCCTTTAGAATCACTTTAAATTACTGAAATATATTAAACATACCCTAAGATATTTAAAATCCTGTGAAAATTCTTGAAATCGCATGAAATTTTGCAAAACTCTTGAAAATGCCTTGGAATTTTTTTTAATTACCCTAAAATGTTTAAAATCCTTTGGATAAACTTCAAATTATTTAAATCAACTGAAAATTCCTTCAAATCTTTTAAAATATCCCAAAATATTTAAAATTCTTTAAAATCTTTGGAAATACCTTGAAATATTTGAAATTGTTACCAAATCCCTTAATTCTTGTGAATAAATTCTTTAAAATTCATTAAAATAATATAAAATCCCTTAAAATCATTGAAATCCTCACAAATCTTATAAAATACCTTGGAATCTTTTCAAATATCCTAAAACCTTATAGATTCTATAAAATTATTCCATATCTTCCGAAAATCATTCAAGTCCCTGGAAATTCCTTGAAAATTGTTTAATCTCTTAAAAATGCCTTAGAATTTTTTTAAATACAAAATATTTCAAATCCTTTGAGATTTTTTAAAATTCCTAAAAATTCCTTGGATGTTTAAAAAATACCCTAAAATCCTTTGAAAACCATTCCAATTATTGACATCTGTTGAAAATTCTTCGAAATCTTTAAAATTACCCTAAAAGCTTTAAAATAATTTGAAATCCTTTCAAATGATTGGAATTAATTGCAAATTCCTTGGAATCTTTTAAAATAACCTAACATCTTTAAAATCTTTGGAAATACCTTGAAATATTTGAAAATCTTTGAAATCCTACGAAATCCCTCAATTCTTGTGAATGCATTCTTTGAAATCCATTTAAATAATACAAAATCCCACGAAATTATCTAAAATATGATATTTCCTGAAATCCTGGAAAATTTATTACAATATCTTGACAGTTTTAAAATACCTTAAAATCATCGAAATCCTCAGATATCTCATAAAATGCCTTGGAATCTTTTAAAATACTTTAAAATATTTCAAATCCTTTGGAATCCATTGAAACTTTTTAAAGCTCTTGAAAATTCCTTGGATGTTTCAAAAATGCCCTAAAATCGTTTGAAATCCCTTCCAATTATTGAAATCTATGGAAAATTCTTCGGAATCTTTGAAAATACCCGAAAATATTGTAAACCCTTTGAAATCCCTTGAAATTATTGATATCTATCACAAATTTCTTAGAACGCCTTAAAATACCCTAAAAAATTTCAATAGAATTCAAGAAAATTCAGAAATAGGTAGACCTGAATTTAATAATGGTTCAGCCATGGATTAATTTATTGAAAGAAAGATGACTAGTGATATTTTTATTGAAAAAAGTGACTATAATGACTTTATCTTTAAAAAGTGACTAAAAAGTTATTGGAGAAAAAATAGTGGCTAGAAGTGACTGTCTAGCAGCCCTGATTATTCTTGATATATTAAGTAATTATTTTAAAGATTAAAAAATGTATTAACTTATAATTACTAAATTGTACTAAATTGTGGGTCTATGCTTCTTATAGAAATTCCCTGACTTTTGCAATTTTTTTGTCCAAATCCCTGACTTTTCCCAAACCAACAATATTCCCTGACTTGCCACTGACTTCCTGTTTTTCCCTGACCTGCGGCCACCCTGGTTATTATTTTGATAGCTACCTGCAATTGGTTTTTGAGCTGAATTTTTTGAGCCATGCAGACTGGCATCGCTTTGATTTGCATGATTTCTTCCCAGGTGCGTTCCTCGTTTGAAAGATTTTCTGACAAATCGGGAAGCATTGAAACTTGAGCATCGTGAACATTTGTAGACATTCTTCTCGCCGTGCTTGCACATCGAGAACGAGTGCTTGTTCGTCTTCTGAGAGTAGTTCGAGGCTCATGTCGAACTCTTTTTGCAGTAGCTAAAATTGAAAAAGTTGATCAATTAGTTTCTTAAATAATTCTGTGCATTGATTCAGTACGCTAATGTTTGAGATTACTGCGATTTATTCAAATAAATAGAAACGCACCAACTCGAGATTTTTTACTAGGAAGTAAAGTGGCTATGTGCGAAGGATCCCTTTGCAAAGCTTGTTGCAAATCAGCTTCCACTGCTGCAGGATAACTTTCTTGATAAAATTCAGCACCAGCTTCCTCCCATCCATGGCCTCGATCCCCACGTTTTTTTCTTTCGCCACCCGACATATTTTTGTTCCTTTTTTATTATCGTTTTTCTCTTTTCCTTGCAAAATTTTTAATCAGCGGAAGACACTAGCGGAACAAAAAAAATCTAAATATACCTGACACTTTTTATACCTTTGATAAACTACAGATATTATAATACTACCTTTTAAAAATATTATACAAATAATAGCATTATATGCACGCGCGCGTTCACGTCCCTTTTCTTTTTATTTCCTAACATTAACAATGCAAACAATTTAAAAATACATTATTAAACCAAATTAACTAACATTTAAATAAGTGACCTGAAAATGGCTGAATACCATTAAATTCTACGCACTTCAGGTGACTTATTCAAATGTTAGTTAGGCCTCTTTTTGACGCGCGGCTTTAATTTCGAATTGAAAGCGCTGAAATTAGAAAAATATATTGAATGATTTTTAATTGAAAACGTTCCAAATCAAACGATTTTTAGATTAGGGGCCGTTCAAAAAATACACAACGCCTTTTTTGGCAATTTTGGACCCCCCTTCACACGTAACGACTTTCCTATAGTTAGTGTATGTAACTTTAACATTAGCGTAACGCTCGAGAAGAAAAAAGTTTAAAATTGAGTAATTTGAAACAGAAAGCGTTTAAAATTGAAAAGTTTTTAATCATAACTATCAGAAGTTCTCAGAATTAACAAATTTCTGACTAAAATTTTGAATATCGGACAATTTTATTAGAAAGGAGTTGAAATTGTATCATTTTTAATTCAAATCGTTCAAAATTGAATAATTTTATTTTTAATTGAAGAATCTCGAAATTGAATGATTTCAGATTAAAATGTCCAAAATAGGACAATTTTAAAACGTTAAAAATAAAACATTTTCAAATTAGAATTTTTAAAATTGGATCATTCAAAAATTCAAAAGAGTAATTGATATTGTACTAATTCTGATTAAAATTTGACAATAATTTTAAATTGAAAACTAAATTATATGCTTCAAAATCAAAGCTTATGATATTCTAGAATTTTAAATTGTTATTACATAAGAAAATGATAATTTAACATTAAAAGTTATTAGACAAATTTTTTTAAGAGAAAAAAATTAATTCACCATCAGTTTCATCGTTTAAAATGGAAAAATTTTCAAATATAAACCTTTAAAAATGCATTAATGTAAAAAAACGTTTAAAATCCGAACTTGATTTAAATTGAAAAATGTATAATTACCAAGAATTGTGATATTAAAACTTTTTTTATATTGAAACCCTTTAAAATTGTAATTATTTTAAGTAAATTGAAATCATATAAAAAAATTTCAAATTGTTGATTATAATTTTCTAAATTCAGCCATTTCAATTTTAATTATAAAATTAAAACTTATGAAATTTTTTTTTTTCAATCTCAGTCCTTTCAATTGGGAACTCCAGGATAATTTCAGCCTTATTCAGGATTATTTTATAAATTGTGTAATTTTTTTAAAACAAATTTAATAGACAAATGCATTTATTAAATTTGTTTTAAAAAATCATAAAAATTTATCAAGTAATTATAAATGTTGCTGAAATTATCATGAAGTTCCCAATTAAAAGGACTGACATAAAAAAACTGTTTTTCCGTCGACAAATGACCGAATAATGCACTTGTTTATTCCATTTGTTTAAAAAATCATAAAATTTATCAAACAATTATAAATTTTTCTGAAATCATCATGAAGTTCCTAATTAAAAGAACTGCATCGAAAAAAACGAATTTTTGTGTAGACAAATGCCAGAATAATGCATTTGTTTGAAACCAGAGTTGGGTAGCAACTTGTTACAAGTAACTAAGTTACTGAAAAGTTACGTTATTTGTAACTTTTAGGCTAAATTCGTTACTATTTTGAAAAGTAACTTGTAACGTAACTTAGTTACGATTTTTGCAGTAACTTGGAACTTTAACTTTAGTTACTTTGAAGTTACTTTGTGTTTTTTTGAAAATTTCCTATTGAGAGAAGTTGATGTGTCAGTAATGGGTAGAAAATTATTTATTTAGAGTTGAAAATTTATTTCCAAAAGAGAAAAATAATCTCTTTTGGGTGGAGAATTCACCTATTTTGTTGAAAATTTGTCTTTTCTGGTTGAATTCAACTGTGATTCATCTGAAATTAAAATCGTTTTTGGTTGAAATGATATAAACTATTATATTTTTCGTTGAAAATTCATATTTTTTTATTAAAAATGCAACTGTTTAGTAGAAACGTCGTCTTTTTGGCTTGAAAATTCAACAATGTAGTAGAAAAATTTTTTCTTGGTTCTATTAAAATCTTTTTTTGTTGAAAATTCATGTAATTTGTTAAAAAATCAACTATTTTGGTAGAAATTTCAACTAGCTGGATGAAAAATAAAGAAAATTTTTGTTGGAAATTCAACTCTTCTGTTGAAAAGTATTGTTTTTGGTTTGGAAATACATCTCTATTGGTAAAAAAAATTTCTGTAAAGGGTTCAACTATTTTGTTGAAAATTTGTCTTTTATGGTTGAAAATGTAACTACTAACTTAAAGCTTGAACTGCTTTATTAAAAAATAAGTTGTTTGCTTGAAGATTCATAATTTTAGTTGAAAATTTAATTATTTTATTTCAATTTCATTTGGGGGGAGGGGGAGGGGATTCAAATATTTTTGTAAAAATTCCACTATTTGCTTGAAAAGTAACTTTTTTTGTTGCAAATCAGCTAAATATTAATACAATTATATTTTGGCTTGAAAATTCAACTCTTTTGTAAAAAAGTGTTCTTTTTGGTTTGACAAATCATTTCTTCCGGTAAAAAATGTCATATTTTTTTTATAAATATATAACTGGCCGAAAAATGTTACTGACAAATCTTTCTTATTCGGAAATACAACTCTTCTGTTGAAAATTAATCTTTTTGGTTAAAAATTCAACTACTTTGTTAAAAAGTCACCTGTTTTGTTGAAAATGCAATATTTTTACTTGAAATGTTAGGAATTTAAAGCGTTTCTAATTGAATCATACAAAAAGCGTTTTGTCCGAAATTTGAAACATTTTGCATAGTATCGTGAAACGAGGGAATAGAATTGCTAAAATTAAATACGTGAGCCGTGATTTTTAATTGAGATTCAACATGAAAAATCATTTTTAATGGCTGATAAAAATAAAGTCAACGAAACAAGTCATTCTGGCGATCCTGCCGAACAGTGCGGAAGAACAAAACCCGTTCAGAATCTGATACCGTAGGATATTCTAAGTAACATTTCTATTAATTTGAACTTTAGTTTAAATATATATTGTTCTTCATATGCCGAAATATATTGTGTATTTTTTATTTACTTTAATTAATGCCTATTTCTTTTTAAATTAAGTTTTTATGCATTATCATCTTGGTTATTTTGATTTTTATATTATAAAATTAAGGAAGTGAAAAAAGTAACCTTTTAGATAACTTTAAGTTACTTTATCTAATAACTGTAACTAGTTACACTTACAAGTGACGTAACTGTAACTAGTTACTCATAAAAAAGTAACTTACCCAACACTGTTTGAAACGCAGGCGATTGCAACCATTTTTTTCGTCGTATTTGTTTATTGATACAAAAACTAATAAACTAAATCAAAAATTAGGCTCTACAACTCTCTGCAAAATTTTATCAGGTTTTTTCAATTTTTTTACGTTCAAACCGATCAATATTTGTGGGCTGTACGTTATTTTGAACCAAAAAAGTAATTTTTTCTCCATTGTGCGCTGGACATCCTGTTTAAAGTATAATTATTCTAAAAACTATGAAAATTATTATGCCTTCTAATTGGAAACTTTCAAAATCAATGAAATCAAATTTGAGGCGTTAAAAATTAAACTTCCAAACTTCGTTTAAAAATTGAAACATTTTATGTTAGGATCTAAGTCTTTAAAAATGATTCATTTTCAAAATGGTTAATCACGCTTTTTAAAATGTACTCATTTTAATTTGAAGTGCATAACTTAAAACATAGGTGCTTCAATGTAGACAGATTAAATACATGAATGGTGGATTATTATACATAATTTTTAAAATGTTTTTAAAAAAATCACTTTTACATATTTGGAAAAAATGGTATAAATTTTAAATATGTTAAAATTATTAATTAAAAATACCTTAATCGATGCTAAATCACTTTCTATAATGCAAAATTGACCTCGACACGGAATAAAGTGAAATTATTTTGAGCTTGACATACAGATAATTGGAGCTGGAGGGAAAACATGAACAAAAAAAACGCCCAGCAACAATGGACCCTCCTTCAGATTTTGAGTAAAAAGGAGAGAATATTCCATACCCGATGCGAATTACAGCACTGAATAGAATTTAGATATCACTGAGTTACTTTTTATTAAATGTCGCACCACATTTATTCGATTAACAATAATAAAAATAATTAATCTAGGCTGGCTCGAGATAAAATTTGATTAATTCAGAAGCTAATAAAGTGACAGGCACGAAGGGTCAATAAATCAAGTTTGATATTTACTTTTCTCTTTCTTCCCTGCAAGTGTTCAATCTTTCAACAATGAATCCGATAATCCATAAAAAGACAAAACCGAGCAACTCGCACGGTCACCGAGACGCGTCGGCATTTTGTTTTTTAAGGAAACGTCAAATTTTTAGCAGACAGCTGATAAAAGATAAGGTGGCTCCCGGCATAAACTTACTAAAGTAGCTAGATTGGCAAATCAAGAACATTCAATGAACTAGGCTTAAACTCATCGGCGGGAATTTCGAACGAGAGTTTTTCAGAAAAGTTCTAATCCCAATTTCGAAATTCCCTGACTTTCCCTAACCAATTTTTCCTCACCTTTATACATTTTTCTTTCGGGTATGAAAATAGGAGATCAGTAATGTCAATGAACAAAAAAGGATTGTTTCAAAATTTATCTTAAGGCCATGTGACGAGTGGGTCACGTGACCGGATTCCTACCTTACCGACACTTTTCTTATTTCACAACTTCTTTTCACACGAATAGCCACATCGAGTTGAAAATTTGAGATAATAAATAAGAAGCACTAAGAAAGGTGGGTCTATTCCTAAGTTTTAATAATCATGAAAAAAGCAAAAAAAATTATTTACAAAAAAAACTTTTTTCATAATTATAAAAATTCAGGACGAGAACCACCTTTCTTAGTCCTTCTTATTCAGTATCCCAAATTTTCAACTCGATGTGGCGCTTCGTGTGAAAATAAGTTAGGAAATAAAAAAAGCATTTTGTATAAAAAATGGAAGAATTACATTTTCGGTTAAAATAATTAATTTTCAACCAAGAAAAAAAGAATTTTCAACAAAATAGTCAAATTTTCAACCACAGTGACAACAAAAGACAACAAAAAGTGTAATAGTTGATATGTCCACTAAAAAATATTTTAACTTTCAATCGAAAACACTTGAATTAAAGCAAAAAATACACATTTTCAACAAATTAGTTGAATCCTCAACCAAAACAGACTAAGTTTCGAACAAAAAAGAGGTATTTCAAACAAAATAGTTGAATTTTCAACCAAGAAAGATTTTTCAGTTGATGAAGAAAAAAGTATAATCCAAAATGTTGAATTTTTAAACCAAAAAAACTAACTTATTGCAAAACAGTTAAGTTTCAAAATCGAAAATATGAATTTTGAACAAAAAAGGTGAATTTATTACCAAATAATTTCAATTTTCAACCCAAAAAAATACGAGGATTATATTTTAAAAAATGCAAACAAAAATGGAAAAGTTAAATTTTCAATGAAAGAAGTGAATTTTCAACTAAAATAATGAATCTTTAACCACCGAAATGAATTTTTGACCAAAAAGATTAAATTTCAACCAACGATATTAATTTTCTATCAAAAAAGTCGAATTATCAACAAAATTGTTGAATTTTCAACTAAAACAGATACATCTTCGACAAAAAACGGAATATAGTTCAACTTTCAGTGAAATAAATTAATTTTCAACCAAACAGATGAATTTTCAAGCAAGAAGATTAATTTTCTACCAAAAAGATCATGTTTTAATAAAATATAAGATATATAAATATAATATAAAAAGATAAATAATGAAAAATTAAATATAAGATAACCCCCTTGGTTAAAAATTTTAAACCAAGGGGGTTAATTTTATACCAAAAAAGATATATACTATCACAAAATACGAATTTTCAACCAAATAGTTGAATTTTCAATTGAATAATATAAATGTTTAACCAAACATGGAATAGTTAAATTTAACCTTCAAAAAATTAATTTTTAAACAACAACAAAATTATTTTCAACAAAAGAATTGAATTTTGAACAAAAATATAAGGCTTTTTAACTAAAATGATGAATCATCAACAAAAAAATGATATTTTAACAAAATAGATCCACTTTTAACTACGCGGTTTAATTTTCAATAAAAAAATGAATTTTTAACAAAAAATGTACCAGTTGATATTTAAACCAAAAAGATTTTAATGTAAAGCCAAAAACAGTTGAATTCAACCAAAAAATACGGTTTTTCAACCAATAGTTAAATTCGCAACCAAAATAGATTAATTTTCACCCTAATAGCACGGAACGTTCCGGGAACGTTCGTGGCACGTTCCGCGGGCTCCTTCAGAACGTTCCAGCGGAACTTTCCAGGAACATTCCCGGAACGTGTAAAATGTCCGCCCCTTGGGAACGTTCCACTGGGACCTGAGGGGAACTTTCCATTATTGTTATTTTTAACAACAATTATCTCGTAAACCGTAAGAGATAGGTAAAAATGGATGTCATTTTTGAATTTTGAGTACCGCACATACTACACTATAATATGATATGCATATCATAAACTGACATACATTTTGACCTATCACTTACGGTTTACGCGATATTTATTGATAATAATGACAATAACGTTAATTTATGTTTGGAACGTTCCAGTGGAACGTTCCTGGAACGTTCCCAAGCGGTGGACATTTTACACGTTCCGCTGGAATGTTCCGAAAGTTCTCGTGGAACGTTCCAGGAACGTCCCAGGAACGTTCCGTGCTATTAGGGCAATCAATCAATTTTGTACTTTTTAACCAAAAAGATGCAAATTCTACCTAAATATATGCATTTTCAGCCCAAAAAGACAAATTTTCAACAAAACAGTTGAATTTTCAATAAAAAAAAACTGATTTTATGACAAAAAGACTTAATTTTCAATAAAATAATAAAATTTTAACTTCAACTTCAGTTTATCGAAAATTCTCTGACTCTCAGGTTTTCCCTACTGACTTTTCCTGACCAGTTTTAAATTCCCTGACATTCTGGAATTTCTTGACCTGTAGCAAACCTGTAATTTAATTATTCTTTAAAAAGAGTACTGAAAAATGTTAAATTCCAATATTAGTTGAATATTTCAATTAAAAGTTTGAAAATGCAACACCAAATCATAAAATAGTAATTGAGTTCGTATGAATTAGCCTTAAGGATGGATTCTTTTTTCTCCATAGGTGACTCATCTTAGTTGTTTTATTCGCGTTTGATGTAAAAAGTGACATTTCTCTTTGTCTCCCTCTCTCTCTCGTTTCGTATTAGCTCCTAAGGTATTAATTGACAGATTTTATACGTAAAACAGACTATAAAACACCATTCCCTTTATCAATAAGAATTCGTGATAAAAATTCGAAGCGAGGGATTCAACTCCTGTGATTCATCTTTTTGTAGTGTCGACATCAGCTGTTGTTTTTTTGTTTATGTGACTGAACTCTTTTCTTATAATCTTTTTTTTAAGAGCTATTTTCTCAAGCATCTTGAATTAAACAATTACGATATGATTCGCTGTATTCAAAAACTGGTGGATTATTAAAAGGAATCGAAGTTGCGTCAAAATTTAGAGGTTATCCTTTGTTTATTTTTTGTGTTCTGCCATGGAGTCTTAAACAATTTTTGTGTTCAGAAATCACACTCGGGTTTACGAATATTACTCCTGAATATTTTTAAATTCGTGAGTTCAAATTTAAGCTCTGGGGGCATGCAGTGTCTTTGAAGGTTTAAATTAAAAGGTAAGAATTTAAGGTGTACTGCAGTTTTTGTTGTGTGCTTTTCTGGTTTTAAAATTAGTACCTATATTGTTTATTTTTCTTTACTACAAAGAGAAAGCATCAAATAAAATCGAAAAAGTACAGGTTTATTTGTTTTCGATGGTCAATTTTCCTATTTTTAGTTTTTTGTACGATTTTAAACGGGAGAAAATTGAACACTTAGGATTTTAAAATAAATAATCTAGAAAATGAAAGCAAATTTGCATGCTGTACTTTCATCTTGTCAATTTTTTGCATTGTGTTAACTTTGCATGGATTTTGTTCTTACTTCTTATTCATTGTTCTTCTTGATAAAGAATTTATTCAGAAGTCTTGGGAATTATTTTGCATAAAGATTGATTTTAAATTATACAAGAAATACAATTATAAAATTAAAATTGTAGAGTGGTTGTTTAAATCAAATTAAAAAATTCCCGTTTTTTTCGTGGTTCGTAAAAAATTTTCCTGGTCAATGAAATTAAAAAATTTCTAACTCATAAGCCTTCCAAATTTTTTATTTGTATTAATAAAAACTGAACTCCAAACTAAAACACTCAAAGTGGAACTCTTAAATTTCAAACTTTTAAAATTAAAGTTTAAAAATGTTTTTATTTTTATTTAAATTCAAACGCTCAATAATTTAAACATCTAAAATGGAAACTTTAACATTTTTTAATTAAACAATTTTAAATTAAATTCATTTTAACTGCAAAATGAACATTTTTAATCTTTTATAAGTTGTACGGTTCAAAGATTCAAATTTAGTTTGAAAAGGATAAATAAATGTTTATTTATATATATATATTTGATGCTCTAAATTGAAGAATGAATCATGAAATGTGTAAATTTTCAAAATCATCATTTTAAGCATTTTTAAGCTAGAAACATTAAAAATTGAACAATTAAATTTTTTTAACTTGACACTTTTGAAATTGGAAGTTAAATTATTTTGCTTTAAAGTAGTTTTAAATAAATAATTATTCAGTTATTTATAAGTCAAAATTTTTGTTTGTTTTGAAATATTTTTAAATATTCTCTTGAAATTATTTTTTCAACAAAAAAATAATTACAAATTTTTCCAAGAATATAAAAAAAAAATTATTAGCTTAGAAACTTTCAAAATCCTTAAGTAAGTTCAACATTTTATTTTAAAATCTCCAAAAACCTACAGTTTGTTTTACATTTTTTGAAATATATTTAAATTTTAAATTATTAAAATTTTTTTTCAAGTCTTGTAAATATCTTTTAAAATTATTAGAATTTTTCCTAACTGTTTAAAAAAATCTTGCAACATAAAACAAATTGCCTCAAAAGCTTACAAATTCTATTTTGACAATTTTGGTAATCTTTCGAAACATTTTGAAATATTTCCCGAAATATAATTTTTCAAAATAAAAAATCATTTTCAATTTTCCTAGGAATCTTAAGAAAATTTTGTTGTCCTTGTGAAACCTTTCACATTTCTTAAAAAGCTTTTAAATATTTTGTTCGAAATCTGTAAGAATCTCTATTTTGTTTTAAATTATTTGAAATCATTTCAAGTTTTAAATAAATGTTGAATAATATCTCTTCAACGTACTCGAATTTTTTCTAAATCAATAAACGTTCAATTTTTATTTATACATCAAAATTAAAAAATTTCACTTACAAATGATACATTTTTTAAATAGTTCGAATATTTGATTTATAATAGCTTGTTTTAAATTAATAGTCAAATTTTCTTACTAATTAAATAATTGTTCTTTTTCTGAATTAAAAAATTTGAAATTGAATGGGACAAAAATAGAATATTTTAGACTGAAACGATATCTGACAAAAAAATTCAAATGAATAAAGGCGTTTAATAGTTTATAAAATTTTAATCGGACGTATACTACTAAGGCTTTCGAATTGAAACAATTCAATTTTTAACGTTAAAATCGGCAAATTCTTTAATTTTGAACAGATTAAAAATCTTCTTGTAAAATTAGTTATTGTTCATTTTTTAATACTTAAAGTACAGTTCAATTTAAAAAATCATTGACTAATTTATATTTATAGTTGATTAACTAAAAACGTTTTTATATAACAAATTTTCAATTTCAAACGCTTTTAATTTTTAATTGTTTACGTTTTCAAAACTGCATTTTAATATTCTTTGAATTAAAAAGATACGATTAAAAATGGAAATTTTTTCAAGTAAAAGATTTTAGGATTACGTGAACATTATTATGTGACATGATTATATAAACATTGTAAACTGACAAAGTTAACAATTTTACATAATTTCTCAACAAAAAAAAAAGATAGAAAGATTTTTTTAAATTGGATTATATTATCATGTGATATTAAGTTTGTGATATTCAAAGTGATTGGACACATTTTTTTTTCTAAAAATTTGTAAAATTCTCGGTAAAAAAAAATCCACTGTCATTTCTCGGTTTGTCCCGGCCATAAAAAATTCCCGGTCCAGCGGCCACTCTGCATTAGGAACCTTTTCAATTTAAAATCGTGTTCTTATTAAGGTTAACATTTTTAATTCAAATATTTTGCAATCTCAAACTATTCAATCCAAGGTGCCCAAATGTTAATGCTCTTCAGTTTCAGGGTTGAATTTGAACTATGTAATTTTGAAGATTTTTATCTAATTTGAGATTTTTTACCATCAACGGTTTCTATTTTGACAGTATAATATTTAAAAATACCTAGTGAAAAATAAAATACCAAAATTTCTTCAGCTTCTTTTAAAATTAGAATTGTGAAAATCAAACGTTTTTTGATACATAAATCATTTTAAGTTCAATTATTTTGTTTATAACAATTAAAATTGTATGGTTCAAACAATTCAAAGTTTAAATTCAGTCATCTGAAATGTTAACGATTCAAGGCTTTCTATTTCGAACAATTCAGTTTCAAATTGTTTAGTTTTTAATATTTAAGTATTGCTAAAAATCCCAAAATTATTTTTTTTTAATTTCAAAACGAATAGGTTAATTTTGGACTGAAAAAATATTTGAATAGGACTTCAAATTGAATAAAAGCGTTTAGTTATGAACCTACAATTTGAAATTATTTAAAAAATGAAAATAGTTTACAAAGTTTCAATCGGAAGTTTACATTTGTTTAACTACTAAGGCTTTAGAATTGTAACAGTTCACTTTTCGGCGTTAAAATCTGTAAATTGTGTAATTACGAACAATTTCAGAGTCGGCTTATAAAATCAATTATTGTTAAATTTTTAACACTCGAACTACAGTTCAGTTTCAAAAATTATTGAGTAATTTATACTTACAGTTGACCAACATAAAACGTTTTTTATCAACAATTTTCAAATTCAAAAGTTTTTAATTTTGAATTGCTTAAGTCTTCAAAACTTCATATTAACATTCTTTAAATCTAAGATCTAAAATGGAAAATTAAAAAAATTTAGAATTGCGCAATGTAAACTGAATGATTTATTAATTGAAAAAGTTAACAATTGAACTTAAGATTTAAAGAAAGTTTAAATCTATCTTATTTTAAATTGCATTATATCATGTGATATGAAATTTGTGATATTTCACTTGATTGGGTACATTTTTGATCTAAAAATTCATAAAATTCCCGGTCAAAAAATAAATTTACTGTCATTTCCCGGACCAGTGGCCAATCTGTTTAATAATTCATATTGAAAAGTAATCGGTTTTTGTTCTCTGAGGTTAGAGTAGCCACTCTGATAATATTCTTTGAAAGATAAACAAATAAATCCCATGATATTCTAATTAGAATTGAGTTCAAGGTACTGTCTATTATCATTATTTTGCTCTTTCCAATTAGCATATTTCATCTTTACTCGCATAGTTATGGCAGATCCTATTTGCTTATTAGGTGTTCTGGAACATAGATAGTGGTGAGTCCTTTCTGCAAGTACACGTATCTCTATGATGTTTTCGTCAGGTCTTGGCTGTAATCTATCTTTTCCAAGTTGTCTGGGTTATCCACAAGATAGTGAAGAATTGATTCCAAAGATGGCTCGCGAACCGATAACTCTCAATGTGTACGACATGGTGAGTCATCGATATTTTTACTTCTAAATATAGATTTTTATATAAAAAGAAAACGAGATTTCCTTATCCATTTAATTAATTAATTCATAAATTAATTTTAATTTAATTAAAACTTTTTGAACTTTATAAAAAGAATTTAATACATTTAGAACATTTTTGAATTTAATATATTGTTTTTAATTTTTACAAAATGATGTTCTAGTATTGGATAAACGAATACACGACTCCCATCGGTTTGGGAGTTTACCACTCTGGCGTTGAAATCTATGGAATAGGTCTGTCTAATTTGATTAATTTTGTTATGCGTTTGTCATGTATTTGTTAATGTCTACAATTACTTTCAATTTTTAACAGAGTATGCTTACGGTGGGCATGCCTATCCAATGACGGGAATTTTTGAAATTCAACCACGAGATGCTTCAGAATTAGGGGAACAATTTAGATTCAGGTAAGAATGAAATTGCAGACGTAAATTAGTTTCAATAATAGCAAAAGCAGTGTTGGCCTAGCTTCAAAAAGAAAATGTCTTTTAAAATCTTGAACTAAAACTGTGAGACCTGTACGAATTTTGCTTCATAACATACTTATTTTCTTTCTGTAACTATAGACAGTCAGTGCACATCGGTTACACAGACTTTACAGAAGAGGACGTATCGAGAATCGTCGCTGAGTTAGGAAAAGATTTCAGAGGTGACCGGTATCATCTCATGAACAAGAACTGTAACCACTTCAGCAGCCAATTTACTCAGGTAATTAAAATATGAAACACAAAAATTCTAACTGTCAAGGGGGTGACGACTCGACTGTTTAATTTACACCATATTTCAATACTACAATGAGTTCAAAATGTTTTAGAAGAATTGAGAAATGTCGCAAAGATTTCACAAAAATTTTAAAGATTTCAAAAATATTTTAAAAATATTTCTCAATGATATCAAAGACTTGAGAAAGATTTCAATGATTTCGCAAAAATTTCAAAAATATTTCGCAAAAATATCAGAAAGATTTCAAAGATTTTAAGAGGATTTATTTTCACAATAAAAGACAATAAATTACAGTTAAGTATAATAATATATGCGAATTGTAATTTTTTGTAATACATTTTTAGTTATGTACTTGTAAAATTTTATAAGAGTCCGAATTCTAGTTATTTTTTCCCGGTCATTTTTAAAGAGTTCAAAAGATTTCAAACGATTCTTCAGTATTTCAAAATATTTCTAAAAATTTTAAAGGATTTAAAAGATTTCTGATTTGGAACAGGGGGTTTTGGAAAAGAATTATAATTCTGAGTTGGAACATCAGATAATTTTTGGTCATATGAATTTCAATTCTGATTTGGAACAGAGAATTTCGTAAAAGAATTACAATCTGAATTTGAACAGGAATTTTTTTAATTTCCTTCTAAATCAGAATTGTAATTATTTTCCAAAATTTCCTTTCCATGTAAAAAATTCTCTGTTCTAAGTCACATAATAGTTATTTACGAAAATTCCCTGTCCTAAAGTCTAAATTATAATTATTTGCGGAAATCCACTGTCTCAAAGTCTAAATTATAATTCTTTAATCTGGCAAATTTTTATTTGAAAAAAAAGAATGTTTAAAATCAAACAAATTCTGATACGGAACAAGGAATTTTCAAAATCTGACAAATTCTGATTTGGAATAGGGATTATTTTGGCAAATTCCCTTTTTATGAATTAGAATTAAAATTATTTTCCAAAATTTCCTGTCATAAACTCAAAATTATATTTCTTTACTAAAATTCTATGTCGCAACTTTATATAATAATTTTTTTCAAAAACTTCCTGTTCCAAGTCAAGGTAATTCAATTCTTTAAATGATTTTTTTAAAATATTTCTTTTATTTGTTCCCTGTTTCAACTGAGAATTATGAATCTTTTAGAATATTCCTTGTCTCAAAGCCGAAATTATAATTTCTTGTTGAAATCTCCTGTCCCAACTCAGAATTACATATAATTCTTTTAGAAAATTCACTGTGCGAAATAAGAATTGTAATTCGTTTAGAAAATTCCCTATTCTAAGCGTAAGTTATGATTTTTTTTTACAAATTCCTGTTTCAACTCAGAATTAGAGTGATAAAATATATGAAACCACTTTTAATTTGCATATTAGTACATTCGAGAAAAAAATCCCGTTAGTAACATTGTCTATGGTTGGAATCGTTAAAATAATTTTTTTTAAATCCTTTTTGAAACAAATAACTATATTTCAAGCTTATTTACATTTTTTTGAAATTAGGATAAGTGGAGTAGTTGGGAATGTTTTGCCCAAAAAATAAGCAATCATTTAATAAAATTAAACCATTTTTGAAAAATGGTTAAGAAGCGGCAGTAAGAAAAAATTCAGTTACAAAAACTATTGTTAAAATAATTATTTTTCAGAAGTTTTAAACTTTTTTCATACAAAATAATGTTTTTTCTTTCATAAGAAATGACTAATAATATTATTTCACTTCTTAAAATCATAGAAAACATTTTTTTCCAGAGATATGCTTTTCGCACGACAAGTGGAGGGTGGCAGTACAGAACTAAATAACCAACATTTTTTCGAAAATGGGTTTATTGCATAACAAATTCTTAAAAAGTCAAATACACGTTCTGATAAAAACATTTGTTCGAATTCTCATTTTTTAATACAGTAATAAGAAATGTAATTTAAACTTTAGTTACAATTTTAGCGTAGTATTTTAGCACAGTAATAATTTTTTTTCTTTCCTTCACGATATTTTTGGAAATTATTATCGTTTACTGAAAAAAAAAGGAATTTACTAACCCTTTCACCGAATAATCGTAATCCGCAGCCTAGCCTATTTCAATATGTGGCCATTGTCACTTTGAGCAAAACGTCATCTCGGAAGTGGACTCTGCCTTATCTTTGAATTGTAATTTCGATTTTACAGAATGTTTTTTTTATCTCCTGAAAAATTCCGATTTTGTTGGTTATCTAGTTCTGTACTGCCACCCTTCAACTGCTTTAAAGTAGCAAACGCATGTAACTAAGTATCAATGAAAAGAGGAATTAATATGAAAAAATTTGAACTTTTCTAGATTTTGTGCGACCAAGAGATTCCTGGTTGGGTGAATCGTTTGGCGTACATAAGTTCCTGTGTTCCATTTCTTCAACGCTGCCTACGAAAAGAGTGGCTAACTCCTGTGGCCCTTCAACATTCTCTCAGTCAAGTTAGCCACAACGACAGTACTCCCGCATCTGATACTTCTTTGTAACATTTACTCAGCAATTCGGATGATGATGGTAAAGTTTTAAAATGCCGTAGAAGTCATACCTTCTAGACAATTTGCAGCATGCGTACAAAGAATATTATTAACATTGATACTTAGTACATCTCTAGTAAATTGAATTGAATTGAATTAAAGCTGCGAGAGTTAAGCCTTCGTTTCAAGGCAAGCAGGCAACTTTGATAAAAGCGTCGAAACTGAGAAAATTGCCTTCCTCGTGACATGCGTTTTTAAAAACAGATACAAATTTAGCTCCAGGACGAAAAAAATACCCATTCTGCTCTACTTAATACTCACTGCTTCTTTGAGTTTCGGAATATTAATATTAGAATAATAATAAAGTAAATCCAAAATAATGTTAATATTAAAACTAAAAATGGGGCTAAACTTGTACGTTAATCTTAGAGAGTAGAGACGCGTTAGGATAAATAATTAACTGGAAGAAATAGTATTACAGAACGACAGAACCGAGTGACAAATATAATGCCTACGAATCAAATCCTCAAGGAGACTGAAAGCTTGTTTATAAACCGATTGAATACAATAAATAAGCTTATTCAATAATTTTCTCAGCTTGTTTCAACGAAAGCAAACGAGATGTTTCTAGAAAACCCCCTGGATTTTCTCTAAAACGCCTAATTTTTTGCTCTAATTCTAGTGAAGGGCGTGTAATTGAAGTTAGTTTTACAATTTATTAGTACATTTGCGAATCTCTAGATTTTCGAGGCGCAATGTCAGGCAAGTGCAATCGAAGAGGATTTTATACTCCGTAAGTTATCGCACCGAATGCTACCAAATGAATTGTCAAGGTATCTAAATTGTAAATAATATTGTTTTCTTCAAACAAATAATGTAGACGAGTTGAACTTGTTCGATGGGAAGAAGTCTACGATTTGAAAATTTACTTTTTCTACGTCAAACAAAGGTCCATCAATTATTAGTGCCAAGCTGTTTCCCTCATTCTATTTTACATTTTTCAAAGTCTTTTTCGAATATAGTCTTTGAAAGCAATTAGCTCAATTGCATAATCGTTTCTTAAAATATAGAACAGGTTTTATCTTTTATCTCAAAAGTGAAGGGCTTATTAATATATCCAAGATTTAAATTCAAACCGTATGTTTTGTAACAAGCTCAAGAAATCCAAATTCATCATTAAAATAAATAGAAGCAGAAACAAATGTAGTCGGAAAATTCGTCTTCACTTTTGAGTATTTTGTGTTAGGGTTGTGAGTAATTATTTTCAATCTTTGTGTTTTCTAACTATTATTAGATACAAATAACAGTGATACGATACTGCATTTAGAGAAAAATTGCACAAAAAGACGTGTTGGAATAAAAGAAGGATTTTGGCTGCGAATTTTTGGAATGGATGTGTCTCTCTAATTTCGATTAAAATTTGTAATTTGCGTTACGTTAGAGGATATCGAGTTTGTTCCTTTATCAGACTGATTTTTTTATTTCTATCAATCTTACTTAATCTATGAATAATATACTAATTAAATAAATTGGGTAAAAGCTGGTGTTCCATTTTGTACTTCATATCGCCAGCTTAAACTTGTTTACTTAATGTCTACGAATCTCTCGATATCTTTTAAATGGTGAAAGTTTTACTTTCTTGTATCACTGCTCGTTGTAAATTGTTTTATTTCATATGTCTTTTTTTAATTCTTAATTATTTTCAAAGGAAAAAATCACCAGTAGCATTCAATTATAAGACACATGAAACAAACGTTTGATTTTGATTCATGTGAAACGTTGAACTTAGGTTCAGTAGCTAATTTATTGGAACGTTACAATTTAAATTGTATTTAATATTTCAGTCTTACGCACAGTGTATATTTGATCAATAAACTTTAGTATCTAGCAAAAATTGTACTCAAAGATAATCCATTTTTTGCATCTTTTGCATGTTTCCCCTTTTGTGTTTTTGTTGTTAATCATTTAATCTTTATATATAATTTTGATTGTAAAATAATAACTGAAAATTAACGAAAATGTCTTAAATAACTTTTGAAACTATTTTCAATTTGATTTGATATTAGATTTGATATTTAAAAAGTAGGAAGTTTTCCTGACTAAGAACATTACATTTTAACTAAGATTTACTTAATATTAAATTTAGGGTTGCTTCAAAATACAAATTTCTACTTTCCCTGACCAATGTTTCCTGACCAATATAAATTTTTCTTTTAGGTATACAGTTAGGAGATCATTCATGTTAATGCAAAAACAATGTTTGCTTCCAAATATATTATTAACCCTTTTAGTGACAACAGTCATACAGAACTTTATAAGGGTTCAGCCACAAATTAAGTAAGACATACGTGAAATACATGAATTTTCAACCAAATAGTTGATTTTTCAACTCGATAAAAAAAATTTTTAACCAAAAATGCAAGAATTAAATTTTCAGTTAAAACAATTTTCAAACAAGAAAAAAGAAATTTTCAACAAGATAGTTAAATTTCTCAACAAAAACAATTAGTTGATTTTTCCACCAAAAAATATTTTCATTTTCAATTCAAAACAGTTGAATTAAGCTAAAAATAAGAATTTTCAAGAGACAGGTTGAATCCTAAATAAAAACAAAACTAATTTTCAAAACAAAAAGAGGAATTTTCAACAAAATAGTTGCATTTTCAATCAAAAAAGATTTTTTAGTCAATAAAGAAAAAAAATCTCATCCAAAATGTTTAATTTTCAAGGTAAATAGATGAATTTCCTGCAAACAGTTGTGTTTTTGACCCAAAACTATGAATTTTTAACAAGAAACTTGAATTTTAGTGACAACAGTCATACAGAGTTTTATAAAGGGCAATCTTCAACTAAATAGTTGAATTTTCAACTACAATAGATAAAGTTTGATCCAAAAATGGAAGAATTAAATTTTCAGTTTAAACAATTTAGTTCCAACCAAGAAAAAAGTAATAAATTTGAAGGAGCTTGCAGTTCACTTCTTCAGGGCTAACCTGAAACCCGAAAAACCTCCTTTGAATTTATTATAATGAATCGTCGTGAAAGCATTAAATCTATTATTTCGGAAAAAAGTAATTTTCAACAAAACAGTTAAATTTTCAACCAAAGGATCATCTTCGATATAAATAAAAAATCAATTCTTAACGAAAAGTGTAACAGTTGATATTTCCAGCAATAAATATTTTAATTTTAAATCAAAAACACTTGAATTAGATAAAAAAAATAAGAAGTTTCAACAAACTAGTTGAATCCCCAAGCAAAACAGCTAATTTTCAAACTAAAACGAGGAATTTTAAACGCGTTAAATGTTTAACCAAGATAGAATAATATTTTTCAGCCAATAAAAAAAACGTTGAAATTTCAAGCCAAAAAGATGAATTTCCTGCAAAACAGTTCGATTTTCAACCCAAAAAATGAATTTTCAAACAAAATAATAAAATTTTTGAACAAATAGATGAATTTTTATCTAATATAATGAATCTTCAACGAAAAAATTAATTTTCAACCAAAAAGATGATTTTTTACCCAAGAAGATTAAATTTCTATAAAAAAGATCACTTCTCGCAAAAAATGAATTTGCAACCAAAAATAACAATTTTCCACCACAAAATATATCTGGATTTTCAACCAAATATTTGAATTTTCAGAGGAATTGTCAATCTAGTAGTTAAATTTTCAATTATTAAAATGAATTTTCAACCAAAAATATGACTTAGTCACCAAGAAGATTAAAAAGACGAAAATAAAAGACAAAAGACAAATTGTCAACAAAATACAGGAATTTTCAACTAAATATTTGTCTTTTCAACTGAAGAAGATAAATTTTAAACCAAACATATACTTTAATTTTTAGTTAACAAAATTAATTTTTAACAAAGTAGTTCTATTTTCATTTAAGTAGTTGAATTTTCTACCAAAAAAAGATGAATTCTCAACGAAAAATGTAATAGTTGATATTTCAGTGAAAAAATTTAATTTTAAACCATAAATCAGGTTTTCCCTGACATTCCCTGCGACCAGTTTTAAATTCCCTGGCATTTCCTGACCTGTAGCAACCCTGCCTGTTGTAAATTAGTATAAAAATTCTTTTTTTTACTAATGTGCTAAAATGCCAAAACGTTCAAGAGCTATTTTACTCTTTTTAATTTTTTAATTTTAACGGAAAAAAATTGAATTGAAAGAAAAATTAGAATTCTTTGATTCGAAAATTATATTATACTAAATTATGAATTATAAATTTCAAGACTTATACAAAAAAAAATGTTTTTTCAATTTAAATTCACTGTCAAAAATATTACTAAGAAGGAATGATTCCTAAAAGTTTTCCGTCTCCTATTTTTTTGGTTCTCAGATATGTTTTAAGTTTAGGGGACCAAAAAAACAGGTTTTTTTATTTTGGCTCGTTTTCATATAAAAAATGGAAAACGTACGTAACATAAATTTATTTATTTCTAAAAATCTGAAGCGATAATTATAAATGGTGATAGAATAATAGTGTAATTTGATATTTTAAACACTATTCCACGAAGACTACCACCAAGCTACCACTAAGCTACCACCAAAATTACAACCTAGGTCAAAAGTAAAAACAGTGGCGGTTGTCTCTATTTTGTAATACAAAATTGAAAAGATGTGCCAGCAATGAAATATTTTTATTTTATTCAGAATTTGCGAATGCAAGATGCTTTTACCACTCGCCAGCCCTATTAGGTATAGGTGGTAAATTGCCCCTAAATGGCAAAATACGCAAGTCTCAAAAAAACTTTTAACAATACTCAAAATTTTGAAACAATATTATAATTAATATTTTTGTATTGTAACCGTTTGAAATTAAAGAAATATAGATGTGGAACTATTTTGAGACCTTTAAAATGGAATTATTCTAAAAAAACGTTCAAAATCAAAAGTAATTTTAAACTGAATAGATTCAAAATGAAAAAAATTTTACTGTGGAAGGCTGAAATTTAAACAAATCCGAATTTCACATAAAACTGAAAAAATTATTAGTCACCAAGGATATTCAAACTTTTTTTTTACTCAAACCCTTTAAAATATCAATTATTTTTAGTAAATTAAAAAAATGCTTAAATGTCTCGTGGTCCCAAAATTCGGGAGGAACAATCAAATATTTTTCATAAGCTTGGCAAAGTCATCTCGAATTTTTGATTCGACTAATCCATCCCCTTTTCCAGCCCCCCCCCCCATTTTTCCGGGACGACTAGACACAGCCAAATTTAAATGATCTATAAATTAACAATGTTCAAATTGTTAATTATTCTTTTTGAAAATAACCATTTCAATTTTAATTGCAAAATTAAAGCTTAAAAGGAAAAATGGAAAATTTACCGTTCAACATGAAATTCAGAACTCTAAAATTGTAACTATTTAATATTAAAGAAATTATTCAATTACTGATGTATCAAGTTCCATTGGATTCGCTTTTATGTATTTTTATTTTGAATAACACAATGTTTAGCTTTTTACTTTCTAATCGTCTAATTTTTAACACTCCATTTATAATTATTATTAATTCTTGAAATGTTCAACTCAAATATTTTTCGAATTTGAATGATTCATTTTTTTAAATCTTTAACTAACAACCGTACAATTTAAAGATATACCATTAAAAATTGATTGCTATATATATATATTCTATTTTCAATGTCTAATTGTCCTAAAATCTTTTTTGCTTTAAGGCTTGAATTCGAGAAATTAGTGTCTTAATTTGTCATTATTTTGAATTTATTCTTTAGGAATTTATTTTAATTAAAAGATAAATTTGTACATTTAAAATTGAAACTACACAATGCAGAATATTTAACTATAAAATTATTAAATTTAAAACTATAAGGGCTTTCAATAAGAAATTTTGAATTTTTGAAAGATTTAACAGTGAAATTTTCTTGAAATTTGATATATTTGAATTTGAAACTACAACATTGTGAAATTTCATTGTTAATTTGGTTTTTTAAAAACAATTTTTAGATGAAGAAATTTCAAAATTCAGATTAGAAATTTCAGGCACATGTTTAATTTTTTTTTCAATGTGCATTTAACACAATCCAAAAAACTGGGTATTAGCAGGTTTTAGAAAACATTTTTAAAAATTAAAAAAAACTTGAGCACAAATTTTGTTTTTTAATTGCTTATTTTATATTATTATTATTTACTAGAAAAAATTTAACATAATTTTTTGGCCCATAGGAAACTGTATTTAATTTTTTTTAATTTGAAGTTTCGAATCCATACACAGAAGATATTATCCGATCCAACTGAAATTTGGACTAGAGGGCTTACTCCTGTTGGGCAAATAGAACCTTTACCCACAATCAGAGTCCACTACACGAAAGATACATTTTAAAATTAATTTTAAGAGCTACTTGGAGGGCTTAGGATTTCTTTTTATTCTTCATGTGTTTTAACTTTTACTTCTGTTAAAGCGCTTTTCTCTTCGGTGTAATATTACGTTGTAGATTTTTCTTATTACCATTTTTTTTACATATGTGAAATTTCCTTTTTAAAAGTCGCACCAAATACTTCATAATTATTCGATTAGGCATCTGTGTCTCATAAAAATTAAAACTGCTTTTATTCTATTTTTACCGGGGTACAATAAATTACGCATAATCATCAGAGCTTGGCTTTCAATCTGAAAAATATTTTTTTATTAAATTCCCTTTTATCTTAAAATAAGAATTGAATACCAGACTCTGACGGACAAGAATTATCATTTATAATTTCTTTTAATAAATATTATAAACAATACACAAATATTATAAATAAGTTTATGATAATAAGGTACTAATGCTATGCGCCTGAAAAATGCATAATAATAAAATCAGATTATTATAATATACTGGTAGAGACCAATGAAATCCTTAGTGTACGATGTTACAAACAAGAAAAATCTATTAGAATGCAAAAGAAAACTAGATAATGACGTAACGGGGTCGAAATGCTTCACTGTAAACGCGCAGATTTATAATAAAGGACAAAAAAAAGGTCGTCTCTTCTTTACAATGATCTACATTAAATTACTCGAGAAAGTTTTGCAACACGCTCGATCAGGATTAGATGCACTCTAAAGCGTAAGGGATCTAAAATCAGGTAAAGTTCGTGAAGTACATCGAAAATTAGCGATTAACGCAATCGAATTCTTTAGATTATTATCGTATATACAAAAATAGAAACGTAAACCTATAAATTTCGAACATCGAGTAACATTGGATGAGCAATAACTCTCTCTCCCTCTTTCTCGAATTGACAAATACGAAGTAGTAACACTTTTGATTTTAGAACCCTCAAGTAACAATGACGGAAGATGGGCTGGAGTACAAATCCGTATCAATGATCAATTATTTATCGATTCTCGATCAAGTACTATAACACGAACTTCAAAGTATTTCCGATTTTCATTAACTGTCTCTAAAATCCACTCCGGATTTATAATTCTAAGTTTAATAATTATGTGTAGCGGTGTCAGTACTATTACAATTTCGTACAATAATTAACGTTTCTTCTAATAACGGCCTTTCTAGTTCCTTCGTATAAGTGTTAAATTTGTTATATTTTTAAACTCTATTCGTTATGACTACAATAGCATAGTATATGATTTATTTTTTTTTTATATTTACTTGCAAGAATTAAAGACTTTGGATTTACAAAAAAGAAAATATTATTTAAAAAATAAATGCGAATTTCAAAACGCGATAAAGGAAGCATGAAATATGACTATTAGAATGTGTTAGACTTGAAATTTTCTCTCCGAACGTCATTACACACTCCGATAATACTTTGGTGATAAGAAAGAGCGCATGAAAAAAAAATCAGAGATGCCTCAGTCTAAAAAATAATACTTTACATTCCTTATCTTTATTCTTTATCCCCATCGACCTGTTTAGGAAATAATTTTGGACAAATTCTAAATCTACACATTATGCTTCTTATTTTATGCAGTCTTTATTGTTTTTTTTTTCAATCATCGACAAATTTTCTAATACAAAAACTACTTTTACTCCTGTGACAAAATCTGATATGTTCTTTGAACTCGTAAAAATCGTACAAAAGTGGTCGATATAAATTATTTTATTAACTCATGCACTCTTCCTTCACATCGCAAGAATTATAATATAGTAATACAATCCACATGGCATTTTGTGTTTTAAACAATGCCAATGGGAATATTTCTAACTGAACCAAGTTCCTAAATATTTTCAGCATAAGGTTCTGACAAATTGCACTTAAGATTGTTGACTTAATATTCACAATGATAAATAGACTCGTCTCTAAGACTTAATGAAGTTCGGTAGAGGCTACATAAAAAATGTATATAGAAAAATTTTATAAAAGAATTTCCAACACTTCAATACAATTTTGTTTTTTCAAGCAGAGAGCAATAGAAAATCCAAGAAAAAAAATATAAAATAGGCAAAAAAAACAAACAACTCCAGCCGACGCTTCGCGATAATGACTTTGCTAATAAGCTACGACTCATATTTCGGTTAATGATTTAAATAATAAATTATGTACATTCATTCTTTGCTAAGTTACTCAGAAAATGAAACTCATTACTTAGGCGTACTTAAGTCGAAAAATCCGTATCCTCGTGAAAAATGTCTTTTCGCAAGTTTCGATCGAACTTTATGTAAAATATACATACATTATATCGATTAATTATTATAGTTTCACGTCCCTAGGACGCAAATAGTACTGCGACAGTACCTAAAGCGAATCTGGGGTACCTTCAGAATCTTATGCTGGATGATTTTTTGTTAATAAACAAAAAGAAATTATGCACATTATTATGGTCTTGCATCCATGACAATTAGTGGATGGAATGGAATAATTTAAAGTAAAAAAAGAACATAGAAAACGTAGAATGAGTTACTTAACCCTATGCCTTTGCATACTATTCAGATCAGATTTCTAGAATGTTGACTCTATGGTCAAACTTTCTCTGGATTTCGTTTTTTTTAGTGATCTTATGTCGTTGTACTGTGAAAGGTAATTGGCAGTAATTTAGGCATGGCAGGTGGTTAAATAGTCGAAAATGTAAAAAAGGGATCTGTCCTAATCGCTTTCAAGCGAGTAAAGCGACGTCACTTGCGATCGTGATTCGTTAATTAGATTAACTGAAACTGTACACACGCAGTAAGATGAAAAACGGTTTGGTAACGTTTTAGGCAAAAGACCATATATAAAACAATGATTGCTCTAGTATAAAAAAAAAGATCAGTACCAAGGATACTCAACCTAATGTTAGCCTAAAGCTAGGAATTTCATGTACAATCTAACAGGATGGCGAGTATCTTTCGACTCTAGGTACACGCCCTTCTTATGTTGATCGCTCATGAATCATAAGACGACGATCCATGATCATGCGCTGGACTCGGAGGCGTTGATGGATTTGAACTATTATTCGAGGCTATCGAATGTCGAGGACTTCCACCAGATACTGGTTCCTGAAATAAAACATTTAAATTGCATTAGGTATTACAAACCCAGAGCTTTTCGAATAGGTAGTTCTAAACTTCCTCAAGAGATTGCGTGAGCTTTTGTCCGAAATGGTTCCAAATTTTATTATAGGAAAATAATTATAGGCCTATACTGATTTTGCTAAAGAAAGTACAGAAGTTCTTACCTTATCGTGTAAGGACGAAATGCTGCCAAGAGAAAGGGGCGTGTGTGATCGCATATGCAATGAATCAGAATCCACCTGGTCAGGTGTACGTGGTAAAGATGGAGGTGTAGCTGTGGGTCTTGGAGGAGCTGGACCTCTCCTAGCAGATGCTGATCCTGCAGAATTAAAAAAAAAAAAGATTTTCATCAATCACTGAGATACTAAATTGTTATTTTTTTTATTTGAAAGTTAATCAATGCCTACCATTATGGGGCGAGTAACCCGAATGTTTCGACATGTGTGAACTAAGACGTCGAGAATCAGAGGGAGGGTGTCTCGGCGGTAGAGGTGCTGGTTTATTAGGAGCTTGTAATCCAGAACTGTATACCTAAAAATTAAAAATTACTCAATTAGCTAACGAAAATAATTTTCAGAGGATTTGCAACAAATTTATAATAAAAAAATACGCACTCGCTGTGGACCTCCATGAAAATGAGCGCCACTATGGTGACTCGTTACAGCAGCGTAAGGTGGCGGCGGTTGATCAGCAGTTTCCAACGTTGTCGGTAAATCCAGCAAACGTTGAATCTAGAAGATGAATTCAGAACTTTTAGTTAGGACAGTATCTTCATCTTTATCCTGGTTTTTATACGCTTATAAAATCAGGGTTGCTACAGATCAGCGAATTCTGGAACGTCCGGGCATGTCAGGGAAAACCTCAAAGAGTCAGAAAATTTTCGATAAACTGAAATTAAAGTTTCAAAAATTCTGTATGACTGTTGTCCAGACTTTACACTCTTGCCGCTATTCCCTGCTTTTTCCCTTTTCTTAAGAATTCCCCTTCTTTCCCCTATTTTCAAGACCTTCTCCTTTATCTCGTTTTTTCCCTTAAATGCTAACTGAATTAATAGAACCCAAGAAGAAAATCCAAATATTTTTTGTTGAAAGTTAATTAATTCTACAAAATTTAATTATTTTTAATTGAAAAGTCTACTATTATATTGTTGGTTCAGAATTCACCTCTTTTAGTTAACAATTCTACTATTTGGTTGAAAATTTAATTATTTTGTTAAAAATTCAACTACCGGTATTTTGTTGAAAAGCCATCTTCTTTTGTCGAAAAATCAACTACTTGAGTACTTACTTGAAAGTTAAATTGTACTGTTAAAACTTTATTATATTGGTTGAAGATTGAACTATTCTGTTGAAAATTCCTTTTTTTGTTGTTGAAAATTACTTTTCTTAACTGAACATTCAATTATGTTTGTCTGACAATTGTTCGTTTTTAGTTAAAAATTCAATTATTGTATTTTTCGTTGAGAATTCATCTTTTTTGGCTGAAAATCCAACTACTTGGTTGAAAGTTGTACTATGTTGTTGAAAATTCAACTGTTAGGGTGTGACATTTTTTTATTGCCTTGTCTGTAAAATCTTTTTTGGTTACAAAACCAACTATTTTCTTAAAATTTCGTCTTTTCTGGATGAATTCAACTGTGTTTTATTTAAAATTAAAATTTTTTTTGGCTGAAATCTCAACTATTACGTATTTCGTTGAGAATTCGTATTTTTTGGTTGAAAATTCAACTGCTTGGTTAAAAGTTGAACTACTTTGTTAAAAATACATTTTTTTGTTAAAGATTCATTATTTTAGTTGAAAATTCATCCCTTTGTTTGAAAATTCAACTATTTGGTTGAAAATTTATCTTTTTTATTCGAAAATTCAACTATTTTGTTGAAATTTTAATTATTTTGTTGCAAATGCAACTATTCTGTTAATGAGTCATCTTTGTTGATCTTTAAAAGAAAAAAATTTGTCCTTTTGGCTTGAAAATTCAACTGTTTGGTTGAACATTCAACTGTTAGGTTCAAAATTCAACTACTTTGTTGCAAATTTTATTATTTCGTAGAAAATTCAACTATTTTGTCAAATAGTAATCTTTTTTGGCCGACACTTCAACTGTTTCGTTGAACATTCGTCTTTTTGAATAGCAAATTTGTCCTTTTGGATTGAAAATTCATATTTTGGTAGAGGTCATCTTTTTGGTTGAAACTTGATTCTTTTTAATTAAAAAGTCTACTATTACATTTTTGGTTCACAATTAATCTCTTCTGGTTGAAAATTTAATTATTGTGTTGAAAATGAACTTTTATGATGAAAATTCATATTTTTGGGTTGAAAATTCAATTGTTTTGTAGAAAATTCGCCTTTTTAGCTTAAAAATTCTAGAATTTGTATTTTTTTTCTTTCTTGACTGAAAAATCTTTCTTAGTTGCGAATTTGTCTTTTTAGTTTAAAAATTCATCTCTTTTGGTTAGAAATAAATCGGTTTTGGTTGAAGATTCAACTATTTTGATGAAAATATCAACTATTACCACTACTTTGTTTAACATTCACTTTTTCATTGAAAAACAAAATTCGTCTTTAACGCTTGAAAATTCAACTGTTTGGTTGAACATTCAACTATTTTGTTGAAAATTTAATTATTTTGTCGAAAATTCAACTATTTAGTTAAAAAGTCTGCTTTTTTGGCCAAGAATTCAACTTTTTTATTGAAAGTTCATCTTTTTGGATATAAATTCGTCCTTTTGGATTGAAAATTTATCTTTTTTCGTAAAATTTTCTTTGTTGATAATTCAACTGTCTTCTAAAAAATTATTCTTTTTGCTTGAAGATTGAGTGATTTGGTTAAAAATGCAACTGTCATCTTTTTTGTTTGAAAATTCGACCATTTGGTTGGAAGTTCAACTGTTTGGTTACAAATTCAAGTATTTTGTTGAAAATTCGTCTCTTTTGCTTGGAAGTTCAACTATTTGTTTGTAAATGCGAATGTTTGGTCAAAAATCATTATTTTTTCAGATGAAAATTCAACTATTTGGTTGAAAAATAATCTTTTTTGGTTGCAAATGAAGGGTTTTAAAGTTAGCTGTTTTCTAAAAAATTCGTCTTTTTAGCTTGAAAACTCAACTTTTTCGTTGAAAATTCATCTCTTTTGGTAGAAAATTAATTTTTTTTGGTTGAAAATTTAACTATTTCATTGAAAATGCAATATATTTCGACTTGAAATCTTAAGTGTTTCATATTGAATTCAATATGCTACCCATACATTAATTTTATTACGAAGAATTTATTTTCGTAAAAAAAACATCCTATTCCCCCTTTTTTTAGAACATTTTGGGCTGTGAAGTCTGGCACTTTCACTAAAAGGGTTTAAGATAATTTCAGACATAAACAATTTTTGTATTAACATTACTGATCATAGGTGTAAGGTTATTGTTATAACTGAAAGCAAAATTAATAACGGTCAGGGAAATTGCAAAATGCACCAGGGAAAAATCAGGGAATATTGAAATTAGGGTTTCGTAGCAACCCTGAAAATGAAATCCGAATTGATTTTCAAAGGGAGGGACATACCTGAATCCCATTTCCAGGGCCCATGTGACTGATGTGATTGAAATTCGTAGGCGCCGATATCATTTTCGATCGACGATCAGTAGGACGAGCGGCTCGGTTTCCTTCCCTCAACGAGAATCTTCTCCTCGGCCGCGTCATTTGCCTTCCGCTTGTATCCATTGGTGACAAATTTAATAGTTCTCCTAAAAATAATATACAAATATCCATGAATATTCATTTCATAAAGTTCAGTAGAAAATTGCTCTCTATAAAACTTACGTTGATGCAAGTTGCTCAAAAATATAACGTGTGGCATATCGTTGATGGCACAGGTCGTGAGAGATCCCGAAGTATTTAGCGGCCTTGCTCTTTTAACGTTAAGGGTTTGCAACCAATCTCCGGTCGTGCAATCGAAAACATCAATATGAGTTTCGCTGTAGACGAGCAGATAACCTTCGCAGCAACCTAGAAGAAATTATTTCAGACAAATTCTTGTGCAGAAATGATATCAACTCATACTTATAAAGAAAACAACTTTTTGAAGTAATATTAAAGAATCGGTTTCGAAATTTTGCAACTTACTGACTGCCGTAGGAACAGCGGGATACATAATTTCCCTATCGCGACTCTTCCTCCCTTGACTATCGACGTAAACTGCCAACGTGTGGAAAACCAATAAGAATTCTCCTTTTGGCAATTCGATACAACGCAAAGCGTCGACGGCACTATACGTTAAAAAGCCCAGAAGAGCATTTTCAGGATGGACCAATGCTGAAAAAAAATTTAGAACTTTTATTTTCAATCTTAATTACTGTAAGACTAGCAGTAAATGCACTTGTTCAAAATTCTATAATCGGACTATTTTAAAGCGTTAAAAACTGAATATTTCGTATTAGAATTTTAAAAATTAGATAATTTTTAACTCAAAGGAATTGAAATTGTGTCTAGATTTTTATTTCGTCACATTAATAAATCCATTACTAAACAACATTTTTAATATTAGGTTAAAAAATTTTTCGAGACAGTAATTAATCATTTTGAATTTAGAGCGTTTGAATTAAAAAAAAGTATATTGAACGATTGAATTGAAAACGTTCCAAATGAAACAATATACATTAACTAAAATTTAGAAAAAAATGACAATATCTCGAATATAATGAAAAGGAATTAAACTTATATAATTTCCAAATAAAAACTTTTCAAAATTAAAAAAAAATTATTGAAAAATTTTAAATAATAATTGAACATTTTTAGTAGAAAGGAGTTGAAATTATGTAATTTCTAATTCAAAGCGTTCCAAATGGAACAATTTATTTTCAACTGAAGTATTTTCGAAATTGAATGATTTCAGATTAAAATTTCGAAAATAGGACAATTTCAAAACGCTAAAAATGGAATATTTTCATATTAGAATATTGAAAACTGGATCATTTTAAATTCAAAGGAATTGAAATTATCACGTCAAAGCTTCTGATGTTATCATTTAATATCAAAATTAATTAGAAATTTTTTTCTAAGATTAAAAAATGAATTCTCCGTCATTTTCACCGTTCAAAATGGATAATTTTTCATTTATATCCCTTTAAAATTGAATTATTAAAAAAAACGTTTAAAATAAAAAGTAATTTTAAATGGAAAACATAAAAAAATTGTTTTAAATGTATGCTATTGAACGTTAAATAAAAATCGAGAAAATGGATGTGGAAGTTGACAATCTCAAAGTGACACTAACCTAAAACTGGAGCACGCTTAACTGCGGATTGCGATAAAAAATTCTATTTTCAGGTTTAAAAAAAAAAATTATGCTTCCGAGATATTAAGTTTCTGAATACTAATAAACAAAGTTTGATATAAAAAAGTTAACCAATTCCCACAAACCAACAGAGAATTTTGAAATTAAAATTCTATGGGTTTTAAAAATCGGCTTTGGATAGCAATTAAAAAACGAATTTTCATTTTTTTGCAAAAATAAAAACTTGCTCCCGCGATATGGTGATGCTGAATGGGGAACAAATTTAATCCGAAAAAATGATTCTGTTCCGTGAAAATTAAAATTGAAGATCGCAATAATTTCAAGAAATATCATCGCTGAAAGGTTGAAAAAACGAGGGGTTCACAACGATTTTTAATCTCAGTGACTTCAGCGAAGGTTTATACCTGACTTCAAGACTTGTTAACCCCTCGGCAAAAAATAATTACTACGTTAAAATTGTAACTTAATTGTAACTAATATTTTAAATAAAATTTTATTTTTAATTATTGAATACAAAAATTATATTAAAAAAAAATCTTTTACCACAATGCGTATTTGATTTTTAAAGAATTGTGTATGCAATGAACCCATTTTCGAGAAAAATGTTGGTTATCTAGTTCTGTACTGCAACCTTTCAATTATACTGTTCAAAATTCGGCCATTTCAATTTTAATTGCAAAATTAAAACATTTAAAAGGGAAAATTTGAAAATTGAGCTTTCAACATAAAAAGTAAAAACTCTAATATTATAAGCATTCAAAATTAAAGAAATTATTCAATTTCAGATAAACCTTTCAATTCGAATTTTTTGTAGAGTTGAGTTTGAAATGTTCAATATTTTGGAATATTTTCAAATAAAAAATAAATAAACTGAAAATTGTGCAACTAGCAAGTCATTCAATTTGATATTCTACGATTTCGAAAATTTTAAAGCACCGGAAATTTATTACGTTTAAAATTGAACCCAAACAATTCAGAATATTGAAATTTAAAATTATTAAATGTAAAACTGACTAACAAGGCTTTCAATATGAAAATTTTCCATTTTGGAAGATTTAATAGTGAAATTGGAAACCTCCAAAAATGAAGAAAATTCAAACAAAATATTTTCGGATTTAAGTTTAGTTTCAAGGCCTGAACAATTAAACTGTTTTAGAATTGCGCATTCAAAAGTATAATTTTAAATTGACATTATAAAAATTTTTTAAATGATAAACACATTATTAAGCTTACTTTGAAAATTCCAACACCTTGGAACATTTTCAAACAAAAAATAATTCAATTTTCAATGCATAGTTCTAAAATCTTCTCATTTTTAAGGCTTCATTTATACCAATTTTTTAAAATTTTTCATTGTTTTTAATTTATTCTGGAATCATTGAATTCAAAATTGTTTAATTAAAAATACTTTAAACTAAAAAACTGAGCAACTATCAAGTCTTTCAATTTGGTATTCTACGATTTCGAAGATTTAAAAAAACCATGTAATTTTGTACGCTTAAAATTGAAACCATACAACTTAGAATGTTTAAATATAAAATTATTATATAAATTTAAAACTAACTAAAATCAATACCAAACAATTGACGATATTTAAATCCAAAATGATTAAACATAAAACTGAGAATCAAGGCTTTCAATATGAAATTTTGCTATTTTGAAAGATTTAATAGTGAAATTGTCATGACATTTTTAATATTTGAATTTGAAACTATAATCGATTCAGGAGGATTTCAATTTAAAATTCTTTAATCAATAAGATTATAAATTAGAAATTATTGTATAGTATTAGCAGTCAAATTCTCAATATAAACCTAAAATATTTCAGCGTGGCCTCTAAAAACAAAAACAATTTTTCTGGTCATTTCCCGGTTATCAAACATTTTTCCTGGACATTAATAATGCTTATGTTGAATAGAAAGAGCATATACATTTTAAAGATGATAAATATGATTAATAAGTATCAAGTGACATTCAAAGTGATTGGATCTTTTTTTTTTTACTAAAAAATGTGATTTCTGCAAAAAAAAAATCATTCACATTTGCATGGTTCAAATTGAAGAATTTTATATATTGTGAACCTTTAAAATGCAATTATCCTAAAAACGTTGAAAGTTATATGTATCCTTTCTAATCGGAAACTTCCCAAATTATTGAACTCAAACTTGAAGCGTTAAAAAATTCTAATCTTCGTGTAAAAATTGAAGCATTCCTTAATTAGGATCTTGAAACTAAGTCGTTAAAAATGATTAATTTTCAAATTGTGCATCATAATTTTTAAAATTCAATCATTTTAATCTAAAGCAGGGTGTCTAGCGTTTCTTCAAACAAAAACTCCAGGACTTTTCCAGCACAAAAAAATACATTTTTCCAGGTTCTTTTTTACAGTAAAAAAAATACTTTCCACGAAACATAGTAGAAATTGTAGGCCTGGTGGAACTGAAAGTGCCATATGCGAAATTTCTCATACACCCCTAAAATCTGATTTTATAGAAAACAAAAAAGTTTTTTTTTTGGCATTGTTCATTTTATCAAGGTAAATATCACGACGCTTCGAAAGAAAATATTCAAAGTTTCCCTTTTCTTCAGCTTTAGAAACAATTTAATGAAACTTCCAAAATTCAATATTTTTTGCTGTTTATAATATCGAAGCGAGTTCAGCACCGTGTGTAATGAGATTTTTTTTCTAGAATTGGTTGAAATTTGACTGAGTTATCGAATTTTAAGCTAATTTAGGTTTATTTTCAATAAAATAATAAAATTATCAACAAATAAGTTGATTTTTTAACCAAATTGTTGAGTTTTCTACCTACAAAGATGAATTTTCAACTAAATAATCGAATTTTAAACAGAAAAGATTAAACTTCAACTAAAAATAGTTGCATTTCCAACGAAATAATTGAATTTTTTAGAAGACACTTCAATTCTTAACAAAAAAGGTGAGTTTTAAATCCAAAAGGACGAATTTTCTGTCAAAATAGACAAAACAAAAAAAAATCAAAAAAATCATCAACAAAACAGTTGAATTTTCATGTTTTTTTAACAAAATACTTGAAATTACAAAAATGAATTTCCAACCAGATAGTCTTATTTTGAAATAAAAAAATATTAAACTTTAACAAAAAATAGTTGAATTTTCAACACAAAAATTGGAATTTTCGACAAAAAGACGAATTCTCAACAAAAAATTAAATAGTAGGTATTTCAACAACAACAAAAACCGAATTTTCAACAAAATAGTTACATTTTCAACCAAAGAGTTGAATTAAAAAAAAATCAACAAAATAGTTAAATTTGTAACCAAATAGTTCAACTTCTAACATACAAAAATGAATTCTTAACCAAAACGACGAATTTTCAACTAAAATAATGAATCTGCAATTCTGCAACCAAAGAATGAATGTTTAATAAAGTAGGTCAACTTTTAACAAACAAATTTTCTACAAAACTGTTGAATTTTCAACCCGAAATTATTAATTTTCTATCAAAGAGACGAATTTTCTAATCAAAAAGACGAATTTTCAACAAATAAAGATTTTTCAGCCAGGACAGGAAAAAATGTCAAAGAAATTGTTGAACATTCAAGCCAAAAGACAGCATTTTCAACCTGAAAATACAAATTTTCAACAAAAAAGTTCATTTTTAACCAATAAATTGCAGTTTTAATCAAAAGACAGAAAATTTCCACCAACAGGATTAGTTTCCTACCTATAAAAGACCAATTTTTGACTTAAAAAGATTAAATTTCAGCAAAAAAAAAAGTGAAAGTTATATTTGTAGGTTAAAAAATAAATTTTAAATGAAAAAAAGAATTTTCAGCGAAATATTTAAATTTTCAATCAAAGAGATCAACCCTCAAACAAACAAATTTTTAACAAAGTGGTTCAAGTTTTACCTAAGTAAATGAATTTTCAATTTTAAAAATATCAATTTTCAGCCAAAAATGAAATAGTTACGTTTTAGTTTAAAACATTATTTTTCAACCTAAAAAGACATTTTTAACCAAAAATATGACTTTTCTACCAAAAAATATGAATTCTCAACAAATAATGTAATAGTAGATATTTCAAATAAAAAGTATGTCTTTTTAATGAAAATTGTTAATTTGCAACCAAATAATAAAATTCTTCACTGAAATTAATCGTCAGGATGAAACAACTGTAAGAAAAGAAATAAAAATACAAGGCAAATAAATTACTAACTAAAATAATTACTAGTCCCAAACTTCATTTTCAAAATTCTCTAACTTTAGCCCGACTAATTTTTTATTTGCTCTAACCATTAATATTCAAATATCATTTCGATTGTAGCTTTGTGATTTTCACCGTGATAAAATAAACAGTCTCTTGTTAAAAAGGTAATCTTTTTTTGTTCAGCAGAGAAAAAGTTTAAAAAACTATTTTTTCTTTAAAAGAACAAAAATTCCAGAACCATGAGCAAAATTCAAGGACTTTTCCAGGGTTTTCCAAGTAAAAACGAATTCAAGGACTTTTCGAGTTTTTCTAGGATTTCCAGGACACTAGACACCCTGCTAAAGCGCAAAATTAATAACTTGAAAAACAACAGAAAAAAGTTCAAGAAACACGTGAAAAGCGAAAAGAAATGAGTTTCAATGTGGACAAAGTGAATGAATGAATTCGAAGATTATTATTATTAATTAAATTTTGTTTCAGTAACTTACAAATAGGTTGATGGTCTCCTAGAATGCTATAAATAGAAAAGCCAGACGGATATCCAACGCACAGTCGTCCTTCGGATAGAACTTGCAGCGTTTGTGCGTGACAAGGCAGCATTAGTTCACGAACACGTTTGTGTCTTGTTTTCGTACGTGTGATTTCATAAATAATGACTTGCGAGGCATTTTGCTTCTTAATTGCTACACAGAGGCAGTAAGTCAGAGGATTTCGACGCACGACGCCGGTTGTTAGAGTGATGCACCCTTTCGTTTCGGCAACTTTGATCCACTCAACTTCGTCTCCGTCCAAAGCGCGAACCGGAACTAAACGCACATGACGTTGTTTTCCACTAAGTACTACTATTAATTGCTCCTCCGTTACATATTCGAGGAGATATATCTTCTTTCCCTCCCCGACTCTTGCGATTTCTGGAAAAAAATAGAAGCAAATTAAATCACGTTTGTAATTAAATGGAAATTGAAATGTAGTAGATAAATTAGACTTCAGGCTCACTATTCTTAACAAAAATAAAAATAGGAGAACAGAGCAAGAAAGTTTTCTTTTTCAAAATTCAAAGCTTTCAAATTTAAATTATTCATAAAGTTCCCAAGACGACTCCTTTTCAGACCCAAATTCTTAAAAATTTAAGGAATTTAAACCGAAAAAGGACCGGAAATTTTGTTTAATTATTATTAAAAAGTCTTACAGTTTATAAAATAATGGTTAGTTTTAATTTCAACAGCAATAAATAATAAAATGTGCTTAATGGTACAAAAATATCTGTAAAATACATAAGTATCCAGTAAGAAAAGTAATATATTAAATTTGAATTACAGACTGCGCACTCTCTCCCCTATTCCCCTCTTGCCACCTTTTTTAAAGAATTTATGTTTTTCCCAAGTTTTCATGAAACTTCCCTTTTTTTTCCTCGTTTTCCAACTATTTTTCGTGGAACTTTAATTCTTTTTGTTTAAAAATTCAACTATTTTGTTAAAAAGTTATCCTTTTTGGTTGATAATTCAACTCTATTGGTAGAAAATGTATCTTTCTGGATAGAAGATTAATCTTTTACGGTAGAACGGTAATCTTTTTTGGTTAGAAATTCATCTTTCGTGGTTGAAAATTCAGCAACTTGGTAGAAAATTTAACTATTATGTTGGAAATTTCTATTTTTTTATTGAAAGTTCAACTATTTGGTTGTGAATGCAATTGTTTGGTGAAATATTCAACGATTTGATTGAAAATGATCGTTTTTTTTTAAATTCACCTTTTGAGGTTGACAATTCAACGGTCGTTTAAAAAATTCGTCTTTTGACTTGAAAATTGAACTATTTGGTTGAAAATTCAACTTGTCGTTAAATTTTATTCTTTTTTGTTTGAAAATTTAACCATTTGGTTGAAAACTCGTCTTTTATGGTAGAAAAGCAATCTTTTTCGGTTGAAAATTCATCTTTTTAGGTTGAAAATTCATCTTTCTTGGTTAAAAAGTATTGAACTATTTTGTTGAAAATTCAACAATTTGATTAAAAATTTAACAATTTTGTTAAAAATTTGTCTCTTTTGATTTAAAGTTCAACAATTTCGTTGTAAATGCATATATGTGGTGAAAGAATAAACTATTTGGTTGAAAATCATCTTTTTTGTTAGAAATTCATTTTTTGAGGTTGATAATTCAATTGCCTTCTAAAAAATTCGTCTTTTTGGCTCGAAAATTCAACTATTTAGTTAAAATGTCTACTATTCTGTTGAAATTTAGCCTATTTTTATTGAAAATTCAACTATTTGGTTGTAATTGCAATTGTTTGGTTGAAAATTATACTTTTTGTTGAAAATGTACCTTTCCAGGTTGATAATTCAACTGTCTTCTAGAAAATTCGTCTTTTTGGTTTGAAAATTCAACTATTTGGTTAAAAATTCAATTATTTGATTAAAAACTCAGCTATTTTCTAAACCATTCAACTTTTTAACTTAAAAACTCAACTCGTTCGTTAAAAATTCGTCTTTCGGTTGAAAATTCATCTCTTTTGGTTGAAAATTTAACTATTTTGTTGCAAATGCAATATATTTTAACTTGAAATCTTAAAAATTTAAAGCATTTCATATTGAATTCAATATGGTACCTATAATATTAATTTTATTCAAAAGAATTCATCCCCTTATTTGCGTGAAAAATCATTCTATTTCCCCATTTATTCGTATGACCGAGATAATATTTTAATTTCAGGATATTAGAAGGTTTCATTTATAATATAACTTGTTCATTATTTTCAGGCGATAAAACTAGCCACCCTGAATTTACTTCGAGATATTGAAAGTACTTGAAATTCAAAGCGATCCAATCTTAAATTCTGTTTCAAATTTAAATTTAAAAAAATTCTAAAGCGTCAGATGTTTGAGGCAATGAAATTTTAAATTTTAATCATTTTAAAATTGCTATAACTTCAAATCAATGAACTAGTGACAATTTATATTCTAGTTACCTATATTTGAAAGTTTTCCAATCTATGCTGTTTTTTTTTTAAATTTCAAACCTATCAATAATTTTGATTTTCTTCCTAAAATGTAAACCTTTCAAAACTCTTATTCCAATAAATGATATAATTTCGTTATTAAAACTCTTATTATTTATAAAAATTTGAAAATGAATTCTTTGGAAACTTAAGAATTTTCTAAGTTAAATTCTCTTCAAAATCTAATAATATATATACAAGAAAAATACAGGGAATAGAGATTAGGACCGAAATTTAAAAAAAAATTAAAGTTACTTACCACTACGATCTAAATCTAAACAAAATAAGCCTTCCTCCGTGCCAATGACTAGACGATCCGGGTCTATGATTGCTCCTGATATAACGTTTTTTATTAACGCGAGTGTATTATCCAACAGCTCCTTAGCTCTGAAAATCTATGAAAAGAAACAACAAATTATCTACATCCGCATTCAAAGAAACAAAAAATAAGCACAAAAATCCATAAATAATGAAAAGATCGTACTGTTGTATTAGGGAGATTATTTCTTTTGAGAATCCGGTGAAGTTCGCTTAAGGCCACTACCCATTTAGTCTTTTCACTTTCTGTGTCAGCAAGCATTAACGTATGGTTCCGCAATCCGGGTGGTTCCAGCAAGGATGTTGTTATCTAGTCGAGGAATATCGTTTTATTAAGGAGTCAGCTTTTTAATTAAGACTATTAAACACAGTATGTGATTTGATAGTAAACAATGTACATCTAGCATTAGAATTTCAATCCAAGGGGTGTTATTCAATAATTATTAAATCGATGAAAATATTAATTAAATGAATATGATAAATTGCGAAATATTAAAGTATTCTCGTGCTTTTACTCACTCTAAATATACATGGAATGTCTTTCTTCGTCGCATGTATAACATCAGAGTCTCGCACAGAGCTGACACTGAACTCCTCATCCCTCATATCCAAAACCTGGGATACGTAAACAGACGGGATTGCATTTCTGTCCGGCGAAATGTCGTAGAGGAATAATTTGAAGTCACAGACAACCACAAATTGACGCACCCAACCTTTTTTTACGCCACCCATTTTTGGGACTTTTACGTAACCTTCGTAGGCTGTCCCAATACCCCTTGTCGGGTCTATTCCCAAAGGTCGTTTAGCTGTAAAAAATAAGAATGATTTGTATTTAATCATGGTCCAGAATGAAACTGATTTAAATTTAATTTAAAGGGACTGTAAAATTTAATTTACAGAAGAGGAAAGCGATCCTAATTTTTTTAGTATTCTCTAAACTTTTAATTGTTTAATTCGTAAAAAGGCATTTTTTTAGATAAAAATTAAACCATTTTTAAGTTCTAAATTCTTTCAAAAATGAAACGTGACTAGCTTAAAAAATTGTTTTTTTAAAATACAAATCCTTGAAAATTCAATAATTTCAAATTAAAATATTAAAAATTTGACAGTTTCAAATTGAGAACCTCAATAGTTAAGCAATTTTAAGTTTGAAAAAAATGTGTAAAATTTAAGGGCAATTTTTTGTTGTTGTTGAGATTATTCAAAATTTTAGCGGTAATTTTAGTCAGTTTCAAAGACAATTAGGAATTTAAGAAGTTTTGAAGAGATTAAAAATATTTTAAAATTTTGAGAGATTTCCCAAAATTTATCCTGTAAAATAAAAAAATGATACTTCTTTGATATCTGAAAGCTTCAGAAACCTTTTTGAATTTTCCACGTTTTCTCAAGAATTTTGGGAAAATTATATTTATATAACCTTAAAAACAAATGAACAAACAAACTTAAAAAATAAATAGTGACTCGAAATTGTTATTAAGAATTCATAATTATTTTTCCATCTTAAATTATAATTTAGATGATATTTTTTCTTTCTTGACTGAAAAATCTTCTTTGTTTAAAAATTCAACCATTTTGTTGAAAATTCATCTTTAGTTTTAAAATCAATCTGTTTTGGTAGAGAATTCCACTATTTTGTTAAAAACTCGTCTTTTCTGAATGAATTAACTCTTTGTAATTTAAAATAAATTTGTTTGTTTGTTTGAAATATCAACTATTCCATTTTTCGTTGAGAATTTATCTTTTTTTTTGTTGAAAATTCATAATTTTTGTTCAAAATTCATCTCTTCGGTTGAAAATTAGAGGTGTGCAGTTATTTATTCGATTTTTCAATACAAAATACATGCTTGGAATACTGATTCTTCAGTAAAGAAAAAATCTAACTTTACATCAAACCGGCTTGAATTCTTAAATTATTACAATTGTTAAAATGAAAAATACTCCCTTTTCTGTTAAAAAAAATGGATCTAAATGTCAAGTCAAATCTTCGAAATTCGACTTATTCAAATATTCGTATAAATCGAATTTCAAAGATTCGACTTGACATTTGGATCCATTTTTTATGATAAAAAAAGAGTAATTTTCGTTTTTTTGAATTGTAAGAATCTAAAGAAATCAAGCCGGTTTGATGTGAAGTTACATTTTTTTCTATTTCGAAAAATTCAATGTTCCAACCGTCTCTAAATTTCTATTGAGAATTCGAATATTATTATTATCTTGAAAATTCGTCTTTTTTTGACATAAAATTAATATATTAATTAATATATTTTTTAGTTAAATTGAAAATTGATCGTTCTTGGTTGAAAATTCAACTATTAAAATTTTCATTGAGAATTCATCTTATTTGATTGAAAATTAATCTTTTTTGGTCCAGGAATCAACTCTTTTGTTAAAAATTCATTTTTTCGTTGTTGAAGATTCATCATTTTAGTTAAAAATTCCTCTCTCTGGTTAACAATGTAACTATTTCGTTGAAATTTCGTCTTTTTGATAGAAAATTCCTATTTTTCGTTGGATATTTATATTTTCGGATTAAAAAAATGAACTGTTTTGTAGAAAATTCGTCTCTTTTTGGAAGAATTTAAAATTCAAATATGGTTTCATTTCGATCTACAAAATTCTGTTTTTCCGATTCGCGCTATTGTTTAAAAAGTATTTGAACATGAACATTTTTTTATTGGAATATACAAACTTAAATACCTAATTAAAAAATGGAATATTCTAATTTGATCAACTGCAAAGTTAAATCTGCTAACTTGAACAATTTAAAGTCAAACGTTCAACTTGAGCAACTTGAATTTTAAATCTGTATAAAAGTGTTGAGCAGTTTCAAATTTTATTTTTGAATCTTACCAAAAAAATTATAAAAATGTTTATTTGACCCTTTTAAACTAAAATATTTAGAATTTGAATAAAACTTTAAAGCTAAAATATGTTTTCGCTGAAGATTGTATTTTTAAATTTACATTCAAAGCATTAATTATAATAAGGACGAAATGACAAATCTTCGAAAGAAATATTTAAATATACTTAGAAGTATCATGATTTAATTATTAATGGAATTTTAAAAGATAAAACGATTTTAAATATATAAAAATTGTTTATTTAACAAATTTTATTTTTTGTCGGACCTTCATATATCACCGAGAATGGATTTCCAACAACCTAAGTAGTAAGTATATCCAATTAAAAAAAATGTCTTTATTGGCAGAAATGATCAAAAAATAATTTTAAATTATTTATAAATATAACATTTGTCATAAAAATATTATTTCCTCTTTTCTAGATGTATAAATAATTGATTAATCTTTCTTCTATTTTTCCCATTTTCGTGAAAAAATTACCCTATTTCCCCTTCTTAGAGGTCCTTCTGGGCTGTGATCCCTGATATTCGAATATGTTAGAATCAGGGATCCGAACGAAATTAGGGGGCATTTTTTGGATATTTGTCAATTATTTCTACAAATAAAAAATGATTTGTCCAGAAACTAAGCTTGGGATAAAAAAGTAACGAATTATAATGAGGCTACGGAGACATTATGTCAAATTTATGTAACAAATGATGTTTTATGCAATATGAAAGAATGAAATGAAATTCTCGTTTGTTTCGACATACAAATTTGAAGAAACACAATTTTGACATTGTGCCTGCGTCACCGCATTATTTTTTAGAATTTTTTTCTACGCAGCACTGCTTTTAGGTTAATTATCTTAAATTTACCAAAATAATTAGCAAAAATCAGAAAATGCCTCTTAAAATTGTACACATCCCTGGTTAGAATTCTGATCTTTAAATATTGAAGATCAGGCAAAAATCATTTTGAATGTTTAAGTTTCAAATTTAGAATTTTTCAGCATTAGATTCGTTAATTTGAAGGTTCTTTTTTGAATACTTCAAATTAAACATTTTTTATTTTAAAGGGCTCAATTTAAAAATCTAAGTAACCGGGAAATGAACGGGAATTTTTTTCTGAGAACTGAGAAAATACAGATGAATGAAAATGGTATGAACTTACTCTGGTCATGTGGAACCGGACACATTGGAGGCACCTTATCGCAGCAAGGCATGTGGCAAGCAAAGCCACAGACTTCGCAAACGACTCCTTGTCTCGTCAAGCCAACCATTAATGAAGTACAATGATTACATTTTGTTGGGGCTGAAAAGGTCCGCACCAAAAACTGATGAGACTTTGGCTTTGGTTGTAAATTCGATTGACTGTGGGCTGCCGAGGATTTGTTAAGTAACTCATGTGATAGAGGAGAGGTTGGGTCCTAGAATTAAAAAAGAAACGATTAGATAGGCCAATTTAATATTAAATCTGGTTTCAATTTTTAATTTACTGACATCAACATACGCGCGCGTATAACTTTTCGCTTTCAGAAGAAAAATAATGTTTAATACAAAATACAAATTTTGAATAACTATTTATTTTTTAAGTTTGTTTTGAAGGTAATATAAATATAATTTTAATTTTTCTAGCATTCTTGAGAAAATTGCAAAATATTTTTGAAGATTTCAGATACGTCAAGCCAAAATTTCAACAAAAAAGTTAATTTTCCACCAATTAGTAGAATTTTCAACAACAAAAAAACATTAATTCTCAACAAAAAATGTAATACACAATTGATATTTCAACCAAAAATGATTTTAATTTTAAATAAAAACATTCGAATTCATCCAAAAAAGACGACTTTTCAACAAGATTGTTGAATCCTCAACTATAAAACATTAATTTTTACCAGTTGCATTTTTAACCAAAAGAGACGCAATTTTTTTCAAAAATAGAAGAATTTTCTACAAAATAGTTTTATACTAAAAAAGACAATTTTTCAACAAAATAGTGAAATTCTTAACCAAAACAGGTTAATTATCAACCAAAACAATGAATTTTCGACCACTAAGATTAATTATCTGTCAAAGAGAGACGAACTTTCAAGGAAGTACACAAATTTTCAAAAAAATAGTTACATTTTCAACCAAAGAAATGAATTTTTAACAAATATGATGAATCTTAAAGAAAAGAGAATTTTTAACAAAGTAGTTCAATTTACAACCAACTAGATGAATTTTCAACCAAGAAAGATACATTCTCAACGAAAAATGTAATAGTTGATATTTCAAACAAACAAAATTTTAATTTAAAATGACAAAGAGTTGAATTCATTTAGAAAATGCGAATTTTCAACAAAATAGAGGAGTTCTTGACAAAAAACAGATTAATTTTAAAACTAAAAAGACGAATTTTCAACATAATAGTTACATTTTTAAGGAAAAATATTTTTCAGCCAAGAAAGAAGAAAAATGTCATCCAAATTATAATTTGAGGAAAAACTAATTTTTAATACGAAATAAAAATTTCGAATAACTATTCATTTTTTAAATGTATTTGTTCGTTTGTTTTTAAGGTTATATAAATATAATTTTCCTACGTTTTTTGAGAAGGTTCAAAAACATTTTTGAAGATTTCAGATGTCGAAAAAAAATATTTTGAAATGTTTTGGTATCTTTTTAATTTTCTTTAAAAAATTATTTTTCAAAAGAAAAAGTCATTAAAAATTTTCCCAGGGATTTTAAAAAGTTTTTTATTCTCTTGAAACCTTTCGAAATTTTTAAAAAGCTTCGAACTTTTTTTCTTCGAAATCTCCAAAATGTATATTCTGTGTAAAATTTTTGGAAACCTTTTCCAATTTCAAATTACTTCTTTTTTAATCCTTTCAAATCTTTTAAACCTTGTAAATGTTTTAAAATTATTGGAATTTTTCCAACATTTTTATTTAATTTTGCAGAATTTAAAAATTGTGTTGGAAAATTTTCAAGGAAGTACATACATTTTGAAAAAAATAGTTACATTTTTAACCAAACAAATAAATTTTTAACAAATATGATGAATCTTCAACAAAAAAAAATGAATTTTTAACCAAAGAAGATAAATTCTCAACGAAAAATGTAATAGTTGATATTTCAAACAAAAAAGATTTTAAATTGAAATGACAAAGAGTTGAATTCATTTAGAAAATACGAATTTTTAACAAATAGTGGAGTTCTTGACAAAAACAGATTAATTTAAAAACTAAAAAGACAAATTTTCAACAAATTAGTTGAATTTTTAAGCAAAAAATATTTTTCAGTCAAGAAAGAAAAAAAATGTCATTCAAATTATAATTTGAGAGGGAAAACAAATTTTTAATACGAAATACAAATTTCGAATAACTATTTATTTTTTAAATTTATTTGTTCATTTGTTTTTAAGGTTATATAAATTAGATTTCCTACGATTCTTGAGAAAATTCAAAAAGATTTTTGAAGATTTCAGATGTCAAAAAAATATAATTTTTTTACTTTACAGGATAAATTTTCGGAAATCATCCAATGTTTTAAAATATTTGTAATCTCTTCAAAACTTCTTACATTCCTAAATATCTTTTAAACTCAAATTATTCCTAAAAATTTGAAAAAGCTTTCAAAATTAAAAAATTGTCCTTAAATCTTCCAAATTTGTTCGAAACTTATAGAAATCTCTTGAAATGTTTTGATTTTCCTAAAAAGTACATCTTTTTTAATTCTGTAAAAACTTTTAATCTTTGTAAATATGTTTTAAAATTATTGGAATTTTTTTAACACATTTTTTTAATTCTGTAAAATTAAAGAGATTGTCTTAAAATCTCCAGATTCTGTTTTTATAATTTTGCAATTCTTTTGAAATATTTTAATATTCTCTTAAAATTAATATTTCAAAATAAAAATTCAGTTTAAATTTGCCCTGGAATTTTAAGAATTTTTTTTTATTATCTTTATGTTTCAAAATCTTTAAGAAGTTTTAAAATTTTATTTCGGAATTTTCAAAAATCTGTATTTTTTCAACTTTTTTGCAATATTTTCAAGTTTAAAATTAATTTGAAATCTTTTCAAAACTTCTAAATATCTCTTCTTAAACTTAATTTTTCAAAATAAAAAATCAATTTAAATTTTCCCAGGAACCTTGCGAAAAATAGTTTATTCCCTTGAAACGTTTTAAAATTCTGAACAGGTTCTTTTGTGCATAATCTTCAAAAATCTACATTTTGTTTTCCATTTTTTGAATTCTTCGCCAGATTTAAATTGTTTTCGAATGATTTCAAAACTTCTAAATAATTTTTGAAATAATTTAGTTCTCTTAATTTTCTTTAGATTCTGTAAAATTTTAAAAACTGCCTTAAAATCATCCAGATTCTTTTTCGACATATTTTGAAATCTTAAAAACTTAAAACTAATCTTGTAAAATAAAACCCAAATCATTTAAAATTTTCCCAGAAATCTTATTGTCGGTACCGGTCATGTTATGTCCATAATTTTATTTTTCTCATCTCTTTAAATGTGTGAAAAAGTTTCCAAATTATAGTGTGGTTAGCAACATGCTAAGAACACAATTATTTCCCAATATTAAAAACTCATTTAAAATTAAAGTGTTCTCTTTTATCAATATTTTTTAGAGACATTTAGAAATAAATTTTACCATGAAGTAAAATGACATATTTGTAAATTTTGATTTACAAAAATGATGATCCAGAAAATTCGTAATCTTTATTAATAGATAAACAAACTGGAAACAGCCACTAAGAGTCATATTCATGCAGTGCCGCAACCAATCAGGTTTTCGACAACAACGTGTTCGATATTTTCGAGATATTTGGTAACATCACTTTTTTTTAGATAGGAATTGAAAAATACTTACAATACTAAGTTCGGAGAGGTTGCTTTTACTGCTTGCGATACTTGGGGCACGGTTGTCTTCAATATCACCTTCTACACTATCCACACTTCCATGACGAGTACTGCTAGCGGTTTCCTTCAGGAAATGTTCCAAGTACGACATTTGGGAGGTAGGCCTTTCCAAAACTGAAATTACAAATCAACATTTGTTACGAAAGATCTTAATTTGCAAGCAATTTCTTTATGTTAGAGGCTTGGTTCTCAGAGTTAGCCAACTGCTGCTTTGCACATGGGTCCAATATTTTAAATAACAATAATGAAAGATGAAAAGAAATGGTACATAACGAAATTTTTTCGGAATCAGAATTTTAATAGATTTAATTAAAATATTGGACCTATGACTTTGATGACTTCACTGCAATTGTGTCAGACACGTTCTGTTAGGGACAAGTCCTACCAGAATCACAGAATTAATTGATTAAAATACATTAAAACTGTGGGACACTGGCTCAGCAAAAGAAAATAGAAAATTCACCAAAACACCCACAACAAACCTAAGCAAACCCACACAAGAAGGCTTTTTCGGAAATAGTAGATTGGTAGGTCGCTTGGGTTTTGTTAATCGATCGCTTAAAACAAATCGCGTTAAGTCTAAATTCTACTAGGGCCAAACAGGATGCAGCTTTCGCATTCGTTGAATCTGCGACTGAAAATCATGATCAGGACTCAGATTTGAAATTGATTAAACTCCAATCTTTTTTTTTGTTGAGAAAATTACTTATGTTACTAAAACACTTAGTCCTGATCATGATAGAAACAATCAAGGAAAACAGTTTACTGATAAGTCCAAAATGTTAAATCTAACACAGTGCTATGTTTCAGTAAGTATTAGTACATATTGTTATATGTACACTCAAACATACAATATTGTACTTCCCTTTTTGTTGCAACCAAAATCGCTCTAGTTTTCTATTTATATAAAAAAATACCTGAAATACTTAAAATACTTACATCATCTAGAGATATTCTATTTGAAGTCATCGATAAGTTTAATTTAGTAAATGCGGTATTTTTTGAGTTATTTTTGACCTTGAAATTGTTTATGTCAGCAGCGATATTTTTGGAAAAATGGAGATATTTTACTAAAAACATAGCGCTGCGTTTTTTGATTAGCAACAATTGAATCGACTATGAAAGTCGCACGCCCTGCCATTTGATTTACCAGGCGACGATTTGATGCTGACGGCATCGCGATTAACCATTGAATTGGCAGGAACAAATCTAGTTAATAAGCGACATTTGGTGATGCGGGGGGCACGCATTACTGGTAGGGGTGATGACGGCTGGTGCACGATGATTCGCTGGGGTTTGGTTGTGACGATGTTTGAAGATTTGGTAGATTTGGTAGATAGAAGTGCTGTCACAAATACAGTTTGATGATGAGCAACAAGAGGCCCCACACGCAGCTCGTTACGCCAATAAACAGAGGCACTTTGCAGTCTAGAAATCAGAATTGCATACCGTACCGGACATTTGGGTTACTGAGCTGATTAGATTTCTCAGAATCCCAGAACAATCTCACGTGTCCCATAATTGCATAATTAGTATTCTATTTTCGCAAATCAGTCTCATCTAGATTCAATTTTTTATCAACTACCAATTAATTTACAACGCTGGCACACCTGCTCTGAATCAAGTTTCACTTAAAGGAAACTAAAGTTTGTATCCTAGAAATTAGAATATCAAAAACATAGTTAGGCCCACTTTTAAAATAATCCGCTATTTGTTATTTTTGGAACTATTTTGGCGATTTTTCCCAAAAGGAACAAGTAATTAGTTCTCTCTGCTAAAACCAAACCCGAGATTGCATGGAGGCACGACCTCTCCTTGCAATACATTTTTTTTTACATTTTTGAGTTAACCGTTTTTTCAAAATATGATAACTCTTCAACGGGTTCGGAACTTTCTGTTACGGTCGTTACACCCTCATGAAAAAAATATTATAGGAAATTCAGTATAGGCCTATAATGATTTTCCTACAATGAAGTTCTTAGATTTTTCTCGCGATTCTAGACAAATCATTATAGAAAATCATTATAAAAAAACTTAGTATAAAAAATAAATACTGTTAAAATACTGAATGAAGTGATGCAAAAATAGAGGAACTACAAACGAATGATTGATTTATTTACGTGAGGTGGGATTTCAAATTATTTCAAGGGATTTCTACAGATTTCAACAATTTGAAGGGCTATGAAGGAACTCACAAAATTTCAAAGGATTTGAATGATTTTAACTTATTTTAAAAGATTCCAAAGAATTTCAAGAGACTTAAAAAATATCAAGGAAAATCAAAGAATTTTGTAGGATTTCCGAAGATTTCAAGGTATTTCAAAGAATTTCACAAGATTGAAGGAATTTTGTTGAATCTCCAATTATTTCAAAGGATTTACGGGATTTTCAAGATTTTAAGCTATCTTAACAAATTCCTAAGAATTTCAAGAGGTTTGAAAAACATCCAAGGATTTCAAAGAATTTTTTAGGATTTTCAAATATTTTAAGCTCAATTTTAAGGAATTTCTAGAGATCTTTGTAAAATAAATTAAATTTCAAAGGATTCCTAGTGATTCCAAAGATTTCAAAGGCTTTTAAGGTATTTCAAGGAATTTTACAATATTTAAAGGATGTTATTGAATCTCCAAGGATTTGAAAGATGTTTATCGATTTAAACGGTCTTTCGTTAGAGAACTTTAATGAATAAGTTTAATTTAATTTATATTGAAAAGATTTCAATTGATTTCTACTTATTTTAATGGATTTAATGGACAAGTTCTAAACAAGGTAAACGGGTTAAAAAATTTCGAAGTATTTCTACGCCTTTAACCAATTTCAAAGATTTTAATAGATCTGAAAATATTTCCAAACGTAATAAGGGATTTCAATGATATTTCAAGCGATTTTAATAATATCAAGAGTATTCACAGACTTTTTTGTGTAAAGTTTATTTGTGAGATTATGAGTGCTTTAAAATAAATCGTACCTTTGTCGTGTCTCTTACTTTTTATATTAATTCCTTCAATATTTTTGTATTATTTATTCAAATGCTGATTATAGGCCTATACTGATTTTCCTATCATATTTTTTCGTAGAGGCAGTCCGCAATTTTGCATGAAAGTCGCTTCCGTTCCTTTCTGCGACCTAAGTTTTTTGTGTTACGTAATTTACTTTTTAGAGTTCTTTTAAAAATACCACATATTATTAATCATAATATAGTAGCAATAAAAATAATAATTAACAGTAAATTATATGTCATTATAACTCAGGGTCTACCCACTTATTTTTTGAGAATCTCAGGCCTGGCTAAAACTACTTAGTTTTACATCCAAAAAAGTTCCTATATAATTAATATTGATTGAATTTCTGCTCTCTTCTAGATTTTGGAAAATGTGTGAAAGATGTCAGTTTTTTCGAAAATCTTTTTTATCTCCCAACAATTTAAGGGGAAAAAGAATGTTCCAGCGTAAATACTTCAGAAGCTATGACCTCTCTAAGTGATTTTTCAATGAAAAAATGTTAAATCTTTTTGTTTTCGCATAATATCTTGTCCGCTGTACATCTTACATGAAAATGATATCAAAATGAATTACCGTAGATTAAATTATCTTTAAATCTGATAAAATAAATAAATTCAAGCTCTCAAAGAACAGAAGTTATAGTCTCTCATAGTCGGCTGATTTTTGTGGTACTTTATTATAGATCGTATTTTTTATTACATACTTATTTCATATATATATTACATCAGTATTTTTCAGTGTTTTCTTGCAATTTGTAATTTTCCGTTCATACTTAACATGTACTTAGTTTTACCGAAACAGAGTTAGCAAATCTTTTTTCAATTTGCATCGTGAGTAATTAAATCTCTCGGCATTTTAAACAGTTACCATAATTCGATTATTCACTATGTAAAAAGAATTCCGTAAAAAGCAGTCTACTAAAAGAGACTATAACTTCTCTTCTGTGAGATCTAGAATTTACTTATTTTTCAGAATTAACGATAATTTAATCTACTTTAATCAATTTCATAAAATTTTCATGCGGGCTGTACAGAAGACAAGATAATTTGCGAAAACAAAGAGTTCACATTTTTTAAATTGGAAAATCACTTCAATAGGTGATAAATTCTGAACCATTTACTCTATATTTTTTTTTTTCTTTAAACTGTTGAGAAATGTTTGCATTTTCTTTTCGCTTGTTAGAACTTTTACGTAAAATGTACCAGAAAGTCAAAATTTAAAAAAAACTGACATCTTTCACACATTTCTGAAATCTAAAAGGGAGCGAATAGTCAATCAATATTATTCACATAGGACCTTTTTTACGCAAAATAAAAGCTTTTATTAGAGAAAACTTTACTTATTACTTATTCTTTTCGAAAAAAATCCCAAAATTGATCAAAAAACAACAAATAGCGAGTTATTATGAAGGGGGGCCTAACGTTTTTTTATATTTGGTGAAAATACTTAGGAGGTATGCCCAGAACATAATTGCTAAGGTACAAAGTTTAGCCATCATTTTCAAGTGAAACTTGGTTTAGAGCAAGCGTTTGAAGAGTGGATAAAAAATACCATGTTTTGTGTCAATTTCACTCAAGTCTTCAGATTTTAACTGATTTGAACTTTCTTTAAAGTTATTTAAATTCTGGAGGAAATATCTGGCTCGATTAAAAAAAAAAAACGTTCTGAGACTTTTTGTAAAAGTGAACTGCGAATTTAATCATTCACAGAGGATTCATAAAAATTTCCAGTGCGATATTAAACCACTTTTCATTTGAAAGCATTCTAACTTTAAATTTAACTTAAAAACCTTCAAAATTCAACAGAATTTGAACATAAAATATTAAAATTCTATTATTTTGAGCTCAATTTAAAATTTAGAAAAAATCCAAACATCCACCACTAAGTACTCAAAACATATCATTTCAAGATTTAAAACGTTGAAAATTAAACTACTTCAAACTCAAACTGTTCAAAATAAAACATCGACAGATTAAAATTTTTAATTCGAAACTGTCTCAACGAAAATTGAGGCCAGTTTTAATCGTTCCTGGGCATTTTCATGTTTACCCGGCCTTAGAAGGTGTAATTGAAAAAATGGTAATTTATTTCCGGTTACATTAATTTATTTAATAATTTAATTAACTTTAAAAAAAATCGTTCAGATCACTCAACAATGTAGAACTGTTGATTGAAATAATCAAACATTTGTACTTTTTAGCTACTAATTTCTCGTTTTGTCTTCCTTTTTGTGTGAAGAAAAGCTGCTATCTTATAGTTAGAGTTCTAAAGAATTTATATTAATTCAGATTTTCGAAAATTGAAATTGTAATCTATATAAGAGAATTGTAGAAAATTTACCAAACCTAAATGACTATTAAGATTTTATACTACGTGCGAGTTGATTGCAAATTATTTTTGTTGATTAAAAAAAATTTGAAATATATAAACAAAATCTTTAGTTTGGATAGAAAATTTATAAAATAATGATAATAAAATAATAAATAAAAAAAACCAACAAGTATTTTAAATAGGCCAAGTCATATACACTTTAAGCATTCCTTTATTGTTTTGTTAAATTTGATTTAGATTTAAACTTACTTATTAATTTTTAGTATGTCACCTATTATTTAATTTTGTATTCACCTAAAAAGTAAAAATTGTCCAAACCTTTAATGTCTGAAGTTCTAAATTGGAATAATCCAGATCCAAATTGCAAAAGTAGGTAGTTCATTAAATGAAGTTCTTGATAACATTTATTATTCAAATTTGTTAAATTCTTTAAATTTAAGTTTGGTAAATGTGTTGACAATTAAATTTTGCAAAATTTATAGAACTCTGTAAACACCTACAAAATTATAAGATAATATCTCTACTAAAAAGTGTTCCTAATTTAATTTAATAACACCTAGTGAGCTAATTAACAATGATTACAATTTCTTTTAAACTGTAGAAGTTATCTTTCTTTTTTAAAATGAATAAATTACTTGAATTTCACAAATATGTCTTGTTAGTAGCATGATATGAAAATTAAGATTAAAATCGATGAATTTAGCAATTTTAGTTGTGGAAGTAATAAATGATTGCTTAAGAATAGCAAATTAGTTTTGAACATTTTAGAAAATAAATGAATTGCAACTTTAGTCCAAGTAAAGTACAATATAATATTTTTATTAAAACTGTTAAGAAACATGAAATGATTTCCTGTTATCTAAAAACGAGACTTGAAATCAAGAGCCTCGTTATGTAAAAGCATTATTGCAAAATTTGTATAAATGTACCTTTTTCCGGTAGACAAGTAAGGTTCACAAAATATAATTTCGATGAGATTAAACATAATTATTAAGCTAATAAAATAATAATAATAATAATAATGCTTGCACAATATCACAGTGTAAGTTTCTGAAGACGCATAAATAATATTATCTGATCACAAATGAACTATTTTTCTAAAATCATAATAATTTATAATCTTGGAAGCTTCTTTACGTTATTAGCACATCTAGTCGATTGTTATTATTGCCACGCAAATATGCATTCGTTACAATCTGAGATGTAAGTTTAATGAAGATGTTGAAGATTATACGCATGTTGAAGATTCGAAATTAAACAATGCAAAATTTATTAATTATTAATAATGGTAACTTCAACTCTATGAAATCTAAAATAGAATACCGAGATTCGAATAATATTGCAGTCTTATTGACAGTCCTATTGAATAAACGGAAGGTAAAAAATTCATTCTTGCAATTCGAAATTGGACTCTAAATATTGTCGGATTTGTAAATGCTACAAAAACTGAAGTTAATTACCTAGATCTAGATTTAAAAATGAGACTCAAAATCAACAAAATCTGAGTCCTACACATTAGTAGAAAATTATACTCTGTTCGCTTTTTCCAAGGCTGTAACGAGCCACTTAAACTACTTAAACAGAAATGCACAATCATTGTGTCTGACATCAAACTTACAGAGTGAATCTCTAACATTTTACAATAAAAATAAAATTACATAAATATAACAGAGCATAGTAATATTTTTTTACAAATGGGAAGATATTAAAATTAGAGATTCATTCTGCAGACGATAACAAAAACGAGATTCACTACAGTTTGGGGTAAACAAAATAAATTTATGAAAGAGAGGAATCAATTTTTAAATTATCAATGCAGATTTTTAAGTCATTACTAGAAATAAGTAGAAATAGAAAAAAATTAGGGCCATGAGATACAAATATAGAAGACTGAAGAAAAATAAAAATAAGGAATGTTATTAATTTTAGGTGTTTTTACCCTGAAGTATCACATAGCCCTTTTCAAAGATTTAAAAAATGCAAATCTACTCCTTTCGTTAATTGAGGACTCTAGTTGATAAATGCTTCATTTCATTAAATGCTATTAATTTACCTCTAAATTCTGAAATGCACTAAACTGTCGTAAGTTCAGTGTCACAATTTTTTGATTCTCAAGGCCAATTAACAAATAACGTCACAAAATTTCAAAGTCTTTACAACAACGTCAAACTAACGAAAGCAAGGGATCGTCAAATGTTATTTTCTAAACAGCCCGTGAAAAAAATTAAAGTTTTTGCAAACTACCCAGGCAGCATGGATCATCGCAGTTTGTATCACTACCATGGATACCAACTTTCCAAACGACTGAGGCGAAACTAATATAGAACGACTGTTTTTTGTAGTAGGTTCAATTGGAGAATACTTACAGCTATCGCCAGATTCTAGTCGCGTCTGCAGTTCTTTTATCTGCATTTCTTTCCGTTTCATCTCATGCGACACAGAATCGAGCCGTTGCTTGAAATCTCGAAGCTCTCTGAAAAATACAAAATATTCCATCAAATTAATCTCCATTTTAATGCAATTTTTATTATAAATTTTATTATAAATCTGCAGGACTGTCACAGATTAATTCATTTTAAAAATAGAAAAAGTGATTAATTTAAGCTAAAAAGTGACTGTAAGTGACAACTGTTTACACAAAAAGAGGCCTGTAATGTCAACAGAAGCACGTATCTGTTCAAAAATTTCGATTCCATTACAAGTTATGTTCAGACAAATTGTAATTCAATTTATTACAAGCTAAATAAACTTTCCACATTTAACTGCCGTATTTATATTTTGATGCTTTACCATAGGAACTGGAAAACCAGAATTATATATTTAAATAATTTAAATTCTAATATCAGAAAGTGCACAGCCTAAAACCCCCTGAAAACACGGTACACAGGGTGTATTTTTTACGAAAAAAGGGAAATATGTACATTCTTTTCAATAAAATTAATGTAGGTACCATATTGAATTGAATATGAAACGCTCCAAATTCCCAACCTTCCAATAAAAATATTGCAATTTCAACAAAATAGATGAAAACTTATAACCAAAAAGATCCAACTTTTTTCTAAAAAACACGAACTTTCGAGCAAATACATGAATTCTCAACAAAATAGTTGCATATTTTACTAAAAAAGATAAATTTTCAACTAAAAATGGAAAGATTAATTTTTTTTAGTTAAAACCATCAATTTAAAAAAAAATTTCACAAAATAGTTAAATTTTCAAACAAAAAGATGAATTCTTGACGAAAAATGTAATAGTTAATATTTCAACCAAAAAAGACAAATATTTAACCAAATAGTGGAATCTTCAACTAAAAACAGATTATTAATTTTTAACCAGTTTGCATTTTTAACCAAAAAAGATTACATTTATACCAAAAAAGATAAATTTTCGACCAAAAAGATAAATCTTCAAAAAAATACATGAATTTTTAACCAAATAATTGAATTTTCAACCAAGAATATTAATTGTCTAACGAAAAAAGGCGAATTTTCAACAATATACATGAATTTTCAACCATACAGTTGAAGTTTATACTAAAAAAAGATCAATTGGCAGTTTACAAAATTAATTTTAAACAAACAAAAAAAATTAAAAAATTTTCAACAAAATATTTCAATTTTCAACTAAATAGATAAATTTCTAACTAAAATTATGAATTTTAGATTTAAAAAATTAATTTTCAACAAGAGTTGAATCCTTATTAATTGCCAACAAAACAGTTCGAGTTTTAACCAAAAAGGATTCCATTTTTACCAGAAAAGAGATCAATTTTCAACAAAACAGTTCATTTTCGACCAAGAAAGCCAAATTTTCAACTAAAAAGATTTAATTTTTTCATCTAAAAGTCGAATGTCTTTGAAATAATTTGAATTTTACTCCCGAAAAGATTAATTTTCAACAAAAACAAAAACTAATTTTTGACAATATATTTTAATTCTAAACCACAGCAGATTATTAATTATCAACCAAAAATGATGAAAAAAAATTTTATTTATAACACACCAGTTGCATTAGAACAAAATAGTTGCACTTTCAAGCAAAAGAGATGAATTTTTTAGAAAACAGTTGGATTCTCAACAAAAAAGTTAATTTTCAACCAAGAAAGATGACTTTTCTATCCAAAAAGCCGAATTTTCAACAAACCAGCTTAATTTTCGAACATAAAATATGACTTTTCAATCAAATAATTCAATTTTCAACCAAATAATAAAATTTTTAACCAAAAAAAGATGAATTCTGAACCAAAAAAATTTCAAACAAAGACTAAATAAATTTTCTTTTTATATAAAATCTAAAATTAGATGGATTAAAGTGACTAAAGTGGTCTTTTCCTTTTAAAAAGTGACTATATTGTGACTGTTCCTTTAAAAAGTGAAAAAAAAGTGACTTGAATAAAAAAGTGACTGTATGGCAGCCCTGTAAATCTGAAATTTGAAGCTTACTTTTGTGCTGCAATTAGATCGGATCGAGTTTTCGTAAGTTCCTCCGAAATGGCTTGCTTGGCTTGAATTTCGCTTTGCAAAGAACTCTGAAGATTTAGAAGCTCCATTTTATCCAGCTTTTGTGACCTGCGATTCCTCCAATTTTTATCGCTTATTGTAGAAACGCTTCCGACCCCACCGACTCCACCAGAGTGTTTCAGGAATTCCAGTTCTTCTGTCATTTTCGTAGCCAGAGCCTGAATTTAAGAATAAAATGATTAAATTACAATTTCAGGGTGTCTAGCGATTCTTAGGAACAAAATTCACTGTCTTTCACAAGTTATCCAGGTCAAGAAATCAAGTTTTTTCAGGTCGACTTTTTCGTACACCAAAGAATGAAATAAAAGTTTTGCATCAATGTAAAAAATGAGCTATAATGATATTATATCGGTAAAAAATCGAAATTTCAAAAGACTTCAAAATTTTGAAGATTTCAAAAATGTTCAAAACATTTTAAGGGATTTCTAACAATTTCACGAGATGTCAACAGATTACAAGAAGGTTTAAAGGATTTTTACTAAAACCTGAAATACCTTTTAATTTATTATTTTTAAGGATGTTTAAAGAATTTCGCAGGGATCTTTACGGGCTTGAAAAATTTCAAAAATTTCAAAAAATCTTTTAGGGTATTTTAAAAAATTCGAAAGAATTGACTATTATTTTGCTACTATTTTTCAAAATGTATGCTACTATTGACACTATTTTTAATTTCTGAAATGAGTCCGAGGCCTGCATATCGAATAAAATTTTAAATTAAAGTTTTATAAAGTAGATTTTAAAAGTAATCATAAATCAAGGGTGGCAGCTACAGAACTAGATAACCAACAAAATCGGAATTTTTCAGGATGACGAAAAAAGATGATACCATTAATTGGAACATGCTAAGCTGCGGATTGCGATAAAAAAATGTAATATTCAGTTTAAATAAAAAAATAAAAACTTAATCCCGAAATATTGAGTTTCTGAATGAGGGTAAACAACTTTTGATCTAAAAAAGAACCAATTTCGAGTGAATCATCCGAGAATTTCAAGCTTACAGTATTACACTGAGATAAAAGATTATTCGGTGAAAGAACTATAAAAAGAAGAAATTGTTCTTTTTTTCAATAAACGATAACAATTTCAAAAAATATCGAGAAGGGAAGAAAAAATATTATTACTACGCTAAAATACTACCCTAAAATTTTATCGAAAATTTAAATTACATTTTTATCGTTACTGTATTAAAAAATTAGAATTCGAACAAATCTTTTTATCATAACGTGTAATTGATTTTTTAAGAATCCGTTATGCAATAAACCCATTTTCGAAAAAATGTTGATTATCTAGTTCTGTACTATCACCCTTCAAATAATGATCTGTACTGCTGTATTTTACTAAATGCTTGAGTAATAGAATTATTGAATTTTCAGAAATATTCAAAACGCTACTTTGAAGATTATTTCAGAATTCGATAATATTTTTTAAATTGTCACTTAACCCTAACTGAAGATGTTCATTGTCCAAACTCAAAATAAAATTTGCAAGTCGCTAAAAAATTTAGGTAACTAATTCGTATACGTGTTTGTACATTAAAGATTACCAAAAACAAAAAAACTGTGTTCAGAATACATATTCTACTTCTGAAACTGAATCAACATCGACATTTTTAACTAATAAATTGTATAAATTGTAAGTTGAATATAAAAAACTGTATACTTTAACATTCTTTACTGCCTTTTAAATATGAAAATACTATTTACTTAAAAATTTCAAAGTTGACTTGGCGTACTCTAACTCTTGAAAAATGTATTTCTATGTTAAGCAGAGAAGAAATTAAAAACTTATAAAAGTATTTTCAATATTAAAGTCTACAATAATTAGTATATTCATACAACAAGTGCCTTGAAATATCTTTATATCTATATTCTTTTTTCACAGATTAAAAAATTTAGATGAGAATTCCAGCTTTTCCAAGGTTTCAAGGTCGGCATTATTAGTTTGGACAATTTTAAAGAATATTTTTTCGCCATACCTGTAAGTATCCTCTCGCATCTTTTTCATCCGAAACCCACTGAATAATCTCGGTGATTTGAGCCTCCCACTGCGCAATAGCCTCCTTCTTATTCCTCAATTCCTCATATTCTTCCTCGATCTGCCTTCTTTCCGATTGTATTCTATTAACACTATCCGTAACCGAATTCAATTCAAGCAAAAGCTTTTTATTTTCTTCAGCAAGCATCATTTTCTCCCTTTCATGTCGTCTCGTCAATTCACTGATGGTTTCCTCGCTGTCAGTAATATTTTCGAGTCTCGCAGCATCCAATTTTTCTTTCGTCAAGTGGATCTCTCTTTCCAAAAGTTCTCTTCTCGCCTCTCCCTCGTGAAGCTGCTCTTGAAGACTTCGCATCTCCAAATTATATCTACTCTGTTGCTGATTAAGATTTTCATTATATTGAACTTCAAGCTTCTCAACCTCGGCCTTGAGCCTATTAATCTCCTGAGTCGCGAGAGCATTATTAGTACTCGTATCGTTTCCAGCTGACCTCTGTCTGATTTTCTCAGTCTCTTCTTGCATCTGCTTACAATATTCTTCACTTCGTTCTCGCAATTTTCTTTCTTTGCTCGTCTCAGCCATCGCTTCCTCGACTCTATTTTCCAGTTCTCGACGAAGCTTCTCTGCCTTTCGTATATCATGCCGTAAGCTGTCGACTTTTTGCATAACGACCTCGAGTTCTTCCTCCTTGTCTCTGACTTGCCTCGATAATTTTTGCTTCTGTTGCCGAAGCTCGGATAATTTATCAGTCACTTCTGTATATTCCGCCATGGCGAGCTTTCTCTGAGTCAAAGCGTCTTTGAGTTCCTTGTCCTGAAGTTTAAATTTCTCCTGAGCGTCCTGCTTATCTTTCACTGCTTCGTCCTTTTCCATTCGGAGAGTTCGCACCAGTTTCTCCAGCTCACGAAGCTTCGTCAATTCCCCGTTGTCTATATTTCGCAGCTCACGGGGAACTTCGAGAGATTTTAGTTGAGATTCTAATTCTGTTTGAAGAAAAATAGAGAATTGGTTTTATATAAAATTTTAAGTTATACTTAGTCGAATTCTGTGATTTACAGTGTTGCTACTGGTCAGGAAATTCTGGAAAGTCAGGGAGTTTAAACCTGGTCAGGGAAAACTTGAAAAATTCACGGAGTTTTCGATCAACTGAAGTTGAAGTAATTTGATTATTTTGTTGAAAATTAAAAAATTTCTATGAAGAAGTCATTCTTTTTGGTTGAAAACTAAGTTTTTAGTTGAACATTCATATTTTTAGTTTGCAAATTCGTCTTTTGTGGTAGAATATAAACCTTCTTGGTGACTAATTCATCTTGAATGTTGAACATTCATTTCTATGGTTGAAAACATAACCATTTTGTTGAAAATTAGTTTTTTGTTGTTAAAACTTATTATTTTTTAAATTAAAAATATGACTATTCCATTTTTAGTTGAAAATTCATGTATTTTGATGAATATTCGTCTCTTTTGGTATAAAAGTAATATCATTAATGGAAAATTTAGCTTTTTAGTTGAAAATCCATTTCTTTCGTAGAAAATTTCCGTTATTTGTTCAAAATTGTTTTTTTTTAAGTAATTTTTTTATCTGAAAATTGAACTATTCCATTTTTTCTTGAAAATTCATCTCTTTTGTTAAAAATTTCGTTCATTGGTTGAAAATACGTCTTCTTTAGAGAACTTTGATCTTCTTGGTTGAAAATTAAACTATTTGGTTGAAAAACCAACTACATAATTGGTTAAAAGTTCATCTATTTTGTTGAAAATGCAATACCTCTGAGTTGTAATATGTCGACTTACTGTTTTTTGTTACAAGTTTTTGAAGTCAGATAATTTCGAAACTGGGATTTTGTTGAAAAGTCGTATTTTTTGGTAGAAAATTCATCTTTTCGGTTAAAAATTAATCTTTTTAGTTGAAAATTAATTTCTATGGTGAAAAATTAGTTTTTTTGTTGTAAATTTATTTTTCGGTTAAAAGTTAAAGAATTTGGTTCAACGTTCATTTTATTGGTTCAAGATTAATCATTTTACTTAAAAGTTGATTTGTTTGGTTGAAAATGTAACTATTTTCTTGAAAATTCGTTCTTTTTTGTCGAAAATAATTTTTTTAACTAAAAATGTAACTATTCCCATTTTGCTTAAAAATTTATCTTTTTTAGTTGAAAATTCAATTATTTTGGTAGAAAATCTTTTTTGGTTAAAAACGCAACTGTTTGTTTGACAATTAATAATATTTTTTAGTTGAAGATTCAACTATTTTATTAAAAATTATATTTTTTTGTTTGAAGCTTTATCATTTTAGTTGAAAATTCTTCTTTGGTTAAAAATTGAACTATTTTGCAGAAATTTGTTCTTTTTTGGAAGAAGCCTTTTTTCGGTAGCAAATTAATCTTCTTGGTTTTAAATTCATCATCTTTGTTGAAAATTCAACTATTTGGTTAAAAATTCATTTCTTTGGTTGAAGGTTCATAATTTTAGTTTAAAATTCATTTCTTTGGTTAAAAATTTAACTATTTATTTGAAAATTCTAAAAATGTAACTATTCCATTTTTGCTTGAAAATTTATCTTTTTTAGTAGAAAATTCATATTTTTAGGTTGAAAATTCGACTTTTATGTAGAAAATTCGATTTTTTGCTTTAAAATTCAACAATTTCCTTGAAATGAACTTTTTTCTTAAAAATACATCATTTAGAGTTGAAAACTCAACTGTTTTGTAGACAATTCGTCTTTTTCGCTCGAAAATTCAACATTTTGTATGAAAGTTATTTTCTGTATTGACTGAAAAATCTTTCTTGGTTGAAAATTCATCTATTTTGTTGAAAATTCTTATACTTTGTTGAAAATTCGTCTTTCTCGGTAGAAAATGAATCTCCTTGATTGAAAATTCATCTTTTTGGTTGAAACCCCGACTATTTGGTTACAAATTAATCTATTTTGTTGAAAATGCAATACCTCTAAATTGTAATATGAAGGGTGGCTGTACAGAACTAGATAACCAACATTTTTCCGAAAATGGGTTTAGTGCACACAAAAGTTCTTAATAAATCAAATACACGCTGCGTTAAAAGGATTAGTTTAAATTCTCATTTTTTAATATAATAAGAAATGTCATTTAAATTTTAGTTAAAATTTTAGCGTAGCATTTTAGAGTAGTAATTTTTTTTTTCTTCCCTCACGATATTTTATCAAGTTATTATTGTTTGTTGAAAATAAATTGTCGTTTTTATAGGCATTTCAGTAAAAAATCCACTGGCATAGTGAGATACCGTCAGACCACGGTCGTCAGACTAAATTTGTATTTTCTCGGAACAGAAAACTCTAACCTCAAAATTTGTGGACGATTTACTCGGAATTGGCTATCCTTTTAAGATAAAACTTTTTTCACCCGTATTCAGAAACTCAATACCTCGGAAGGAAGTTTTTATGTTTTTATTTAAACTGATGATTCCATTTTTATCGCAATCCGCAGCCAAGTCTGTACGAATTTGTGATCAGTGCCACTTTAAGACTATAACTGACACATCTATTTCCTCGAAACTAGATAAATTTTTCTCATCAAATTTTTGTGTGGTTCAATCAGCAACACGTTATCTCGGAAGTGGACTTCTGTCTTATCTTTAAATAGTGATTTCAATTTTACATGAGGTTTTTTCGCTCTTCTGAAATATTCCGATTTTGTTGGTTATCTAGTTCTGTACTGCCACCCTTCATATGTCGATTTACTATTTTTTTTATTACAAATTTTTCTTACGCAAGATCTTCCAACCCCTCCCATCAATTTATAACGGTCAGGGAAAATGTAAAATAGGGCAAAAAAAAGTCAGGTAATTTCGAAATTGGGATTTTGTGGCCACCCTGATTTAAAATGAGACTTACCACAATTTCGTTTCGTTAAAGTGTTTATTTCATCTTGAAGTTTCCTCGTTGCGTTATTGGAATCGGGCGATATCGTAGGCGAGGCATGAGTGACCTGATTTTTCAGGTCAGCAACTGTCTGAGATAGTTGAGCATTTTCCTCTTCTAGCATTTTTAGATTCTTCTCCTTCTGCGAAAAGACGGGTAGAGATCCTAGATCAGATATGCAGCTGGAAAAATTAAAATTAAATTAGTCTTATCTTATTTTTAAATTAGCATTTGTTTACACACATTTCATTTCATTGGGTTAAATGATTTTCTTTCTTTCCAATATTCTTACCTTCCTTGAGTGAAACTAAATCCCACGAATGGAAGATGCAAGGCCGAAAAGGCAGAATTCGCAGCTGGAGGAACGGCATCGGAACTACGAACGTCTGTGTCGTCGACGTCAAAGTTGGAAGTGTCCGTCGGTGAAGAAACTTCAGGAATGTAGGGCGCTGTACTATCTCGCATAATGTCCCAATTTACTCCTTCAAACCACGGATGTTTCTAAAGAGTAGACAAAAATTTGACTTTAGTTTTAAAAAAGTTACTACGCGTAAAATTATTTGAATAAAAAAATACAAACCTTAAAATCCTCAATTCCATTTTGTCCTAGTCTAAATTCCGAACTACAAATCAATTTTCGCATCAAGTCCTTCGCTTCCTCGGAAACATCGAAAATATCTTCAGTCGGGAAGTCAAAACAATTCTGAAATTTCAATTAAAATTAGCACCCATCATAAAATCAATTTCTTTTAGCTGTCTCTGTTTATTTTAAACTTTTCTCACCTTATGATTCATAATTTTTCCATAGGTTTCGACTAGAGATTCGGCGTAAAAAGGTGTTTCACCGTAAAGCATTTCATACATACAGACACCCAGAGACCACCAATCACATTCAGGCCCATATCGACCCTGTCCGTCTTCCATTGCCTAGAAATGAACAACAAAATCAAAACCCAAATCTGATAAAAAATGAGTAATCAATCAATGAATTGAATCTAATTTACCCTCAAAATTTCTGGAGATATATAATCCGGCGTGCCAACCGCGACGTTGCTTTGAACAGTTCCGTCTTCGAATAACCGAAGACAGGAACCAAAATCAGCCAATCGAATGTGCCCGTTCGCGTCGAGCAGAACGTTATCAGGTTTGATGTCACGGTGAACGTATCTTAAATCGTGAATCGATCCGATGGCTAGCACCATTTCGGCAATATAAAAACGAGCCATATCTTCTGGAAGTCGGTCTTCAAATTTGCTGAGTAAAGTTAACAAGTCTCCCCCGCAGTAATAATCCATTACCAGGTACTGAAAGGAAGAGAAATGGTTATAAAAAATATCAATTATAATCAGCATCACTTTGCATGACTAGTTCTTGATCGTTTGATGGGAAATTACCAGATTATTGTCATCCTGAAAGGCATAATGAAGGTTCGTGATCCATCGTCGATCCCCGTAAACTAGAACGTCTCGCTCTTCCCTGAAGCACGCAGTCTCCGCTCGCTTGAGCATTTCCCATTTGTTTAAGATTTTCATGGCGAAGACCTTGTCCGAACCTCGCATTCGTACCACACATACTTCCCCAAATGCACCTCTCCCAATTACTTTTATAATCTCAAAATCCTCGCGCGCTAACTGCAAACTCTTTATACAAGTGGCTACCGGTTTCACTGTAAGTAAAAATTAAATTAAGTAACAAAATCAGGAGGTAATAAAGATAAGGATCTGAAATATAAATTAGGATCTCAGGAATCACAGTGGTTCAGCAGTTGAATTACAGGGAAAATGGTGGAATTATTTCTTTTAAACTACCAACGTAATGCACAAAAATGAAAAGCTTTTAGAAGAAACCACAATTTCATTAACAAATAAAAACACATTTTATTTATAAATTAAATGCTATAAGAACAAATGTATCGCTGGATTCTTTATATCAAATACCGCTGCGAAGTAGTTTGTACATATTCACTATGGGTGAATTTATTTGTGCTCATTTTATGAGCATTTTGCTTCCTCATAAGTATCAAATAAATTTGCTTCCTCATAGAGGGAGGTAGTTGCATGTAAAGTTTCATACAGTATTTTTTTCGATTCGTAAACATTTATGTAATTTTCTATAGAAATATATTCTGTAAATTTGATTTAAATTAACAGAAAAAAATAGAAAACAGAAAATTAAAAAAACTGAAAAGGGCAGAGAAACATAGAGATAGATGTATAAAATAATTTTAGATTATACCAAACATTATTCTAATTATCAATATTTATTGATACAGAGAGACTTTCGAAAAAATTCTGGTGGCAAAACGATATTCTTAATATTTAATAAAAAATTTTACTTATGAACGAAAAATTAAAAAATGTTTATATGGAGATAGCTGTTATCATTTTATCGAATTATATCAATTCGAATTCCTCAAATTCTTTTTTGCCATTCTCACGATATTTAATGAAACGAAGTTCGAACATTTTCATCTTCATATTGTTTAATTTTAGAAAGTGTACAAAAATGTTTGGTTGATTGACGTTTGTCATTTTGGTTATTTTTATTTGCGATCTTTTATCAGTATATTTTTGAGTTTTTAATGTTTATACAAATATATATAATTTTATTTTTTTATAAGATAATATATTATAAATTTAAAAATAATACATTTATGTTCAAAATGAGTGATATTTGTCATTTATACATTATTTAACGCAGCAAATTTTAATATAATTTATTAACGCTGTACTAAATGATAATGAAATTCAATTTATAGAAGAAATATCTCCAGAGGATTACTTTAATGCCTATGAATTGAAAATTCCGTACAACGAAATTCCAATTATATCTAGATACGTTGTAGAATGGGAAAGTACAGAATCAGCAAAATTTAGAATTTCGAAACGACTACTTAAAAATAAATCGAAAAAAGAATAGTTCATGACACCAAAGAATATACAACACAAATTACCAAAAGTTTAGCCAAAAATGAGCCCAAAAATTAAAAAAAAATGGTTTAATAGAAAGAATTAAGAAATGAAAATTGAAGAAAATTCAAATGAAGATTTAGAAATAATTCAAGGTTCATATATATGATAGTTTATATTTTAACGTTCACACTTATTCAGATTTAATGGTTCATGAAAAACAATATATAAAAAAACGCTATCCAAATTTAAGAGCAGAAAATATTATATTTGAAAAACTTCAACTTCTTGGAAACAAGTTCATTGATAATCTTTTTTTTTTTTAATTACATAATTAATAATAAACAAATAATAATAAAAAAAAGTTGCATTCAATATTTGCATTTGATTTGATAAGTAAAACAAATTTGTTAAAAATATATATCAATGTAATCAATGAAATTGGCTAAACACCAAACAATTATTTAATGTATAAGATAAGCCGAAAATGTTATTTCCAGAAAGTTGGAGTCCATCAATAAAAGGTGGTTCGTAAATAGGTAAATAAGCGATGAAAACTTCTTTAATTGTGTAATCGATGGGCCTCAAAGGCGCGAACAAATCTTTCCTACACATTGCTGTTGTATCCCCAATATTAAAAAAGTTTTGCTTATATCAACAGCATTAACAATATATTTTTTAAACTTATAAATCAGTATTGCTAGGTCATAAGAGGTCATGGAAGGTTCGTCAATAGGTCATTCGACGCATGTCCAAAACTTTTTTTTTAAACTTCATAAATGGGTACTGGTAGGTCATAAAAGGTTCAACAATAGGTCGATCGATGCGTCTTTAAGACGCGAACAAATACACAAGATAAAGTATTGTTGCATTTTAAATATCAAAAAAGTTTTTCTCATATAAAAAAGGTAATTTTTTTTGTAAATCTCTAAACTAAAAAAAAACACTTCTACATTGCCGATCTAGCTTAAAATCCTATCAGACCTGGATATCAATTGGAGCTACAATTCATCCAAATTTCATGATCGTAGCTCTTTTACTTTTCGAGATTTGGTGAACAGAAAAAAGTTACACACACACACGGACATTTTTAAGAAATTTTATTTTCGAGCTCCTGGGGTCGAATTATATCGAAATATGTCAGAAAAGTTAAAAAAAAAAAATTAGTGCATTGCACTATGGATTGTTCAAACAATAATTATAGAAACATAGATAATTACGAGTATCCTGAATAATTATATTTATAATGTTCAGAATTGCAAAATTTCAGAAGGTCCAAAAAAATTATTAAAAAGACTTCTACGGCAATTATTCCACTTCTATATTTTTTCCAAAAGATCTAAAACTCGAATAGGCTGAACCAATTTATTGCTGCATTCGTTAAAACAAATATTTTTGGAAAATTTTGAAAGCATTAAAGAAATGATTCTAAATAAAATAATTTTATATTCTATTCAGAATGGCTATGAATATTAAAAGTTCAAAAAATAATTTTTAAAAATTTTCACAGTACACAGCGGATCTTGCAGATGTACATTGCAACTATAAAATGATTGCGCAAAAAATATTAAATAAAAAATCATCTTTTCAGGCGCATCTTATTTTTTACACGTAAATTTCTTAACGCTATCAGTTTTGGGACTTTAGGGTCATAATTAATCAAATGAAATATTTGTAATTTTACATATTTAACATTTTTTTATTAAAAATCATGCATGCTCGTTAGGGCAGGTCGAAAATAGCATTTTTTTAAATCGAGATGATACAATATGGAAAAGTTCCCTTTTCGGGTATGAAACACTCCACGAATTGAAAAAAGTGGTTTGATCAACATTAAAGTCAACCGCAACGGGCATAAAGTGAAAAAACATAAGTTTTTCTCATTTTTCGTCTAAATTTCAAAACCGTGGTGAAACCCGTTTTGGTGAAAAATTAAAAAAGAAAACGAAAAAATGTCTTAAGAAAATATGGCAGCATATAAAAATATATACTTTTAAAAATGGCGGCTATATTTTCTTGAGTCTTCTTTTCCCAAATAATAATAAAGAAACACGTGATACTCCATCCATTTTTTAATTTCCCCCCAAAACCGTTGGTTATGCAAAAAAATTTGAACAACAGAAAACCAAAAAAAAAGATAAAAATGGCAAAAAAAATTCTCAAATATAGGGGATTTATATATATTACAGGGAATTTTGAGAAAAATAGGGGAAAAGGGGAATAAGGGACTAACTGTGATCCGTGTGATCTGTAATAAACATTACAATTTTACTTACCAAACTCTATGAAATCCGAAACAGTCTTTTCACGACGTAAAGAGGAGTTGCAACACTCGTCATATAAAACTAATAAGATATCGATGAGAGTTTCAATGGAAAAGATATGGCCCGATTTGCCTCCCTGTACTGGACCACCACTAAATAGGGCTTCTAATTGACGCAATCTTCCACCCACACCTGAAATAAACATAATTTTTAATGAAAATTAAAGGATCTCGTTCTTTAAACTCAAGTTATTCCGAAAATGCTTTTAATTCCTATTTTTATTTGAACAGGGTGGCCGAAAATCTTCATTTTTAAAATTCCCTGACTTTTCCCTGGCTAACTTTTTATTTTCCTTGAACATTAATATTTAAAGACCAAAATTTAAATTTATATGCATACATTTTTTATTTATTATTCTAAGCATAACTTACTTGAAAAAAACGAAAAAGTTTCCAATTTCTAACACAAAAATTGAATTTAAAAAATTGGACTGGTAAGACTTCAAAACAATTCAAGTTAAATTCAAATGAATCGGAAACCAAATTTTTAATTAAAAAAATTCCATTGATTTCAGTGAAATGGGAGTGAATTTACAGAAATTTGAGGGAAATCAGAAAAATTCGATGAAATTCATAAAAATTCAAGGTGAATTAAATAAAAATTCAAGCGATTTGAAAGCTATTCAAAAATATGAAAAATTAATCGAATTCAATAAGTTTGAAATGAGTTTAGAAAAATGCAAGGGAATTCTAAAGGATTTGATGAAATGCCTAAGAATTCAAGATGATTTAAAAGACCTCAAGATGAATCTTTGAAACTTTACGAAATGCTTCACTTCTTGTGAACACATTTTTTTAAACCCATTAAAATATTATCAAATTCCGTGAAATTCTATGAAATTTGATATTTCCTGAAATCCCGGAAAATGTATTAAAATACCTTGAGAGTTTTTGAAATCCCATAAAATCATTGAAATCCTCGGAAATCTCATAAAATTACTTGGAATCTATTAAAATATATTAAAACCTTATAGGTCCTGCAAAATCGTTCAATATCTTCGGAAATTCTAAGAAATTCTTTACGAACAATTCATTTTTTTTCAAATCAATTAAAATGTTTGAAAATCCCTTGAAATTTTTTTAAAATCTCTTGATAATATCTTGGAATCTTTGAAAAACCCTAAAATATTTCCAATTCTATGAAATTCCTTCAAATTATCGAAATCAATAAAAAATTCCTTGCACATTTTTAAAATTCCCTAAAATATTGTAAATCCTCTGAAATCCCTTGAAATTTGTTCAACCTCCTGAAAATGCTTAGGGATTTTTGTTTAATTTGCAACAATATTTCAATGTCCATTAAATTACTGAAATTAATTGAAAATTTCCTCGGAATCTTTTAAAATCCCTTGAAATTTTTAAAAAATACCCAAAAATATTTCATATCCTTTGAAATCCCTTAAAACTTTAAAAAGCTCTTAAAAATTCCTTGGAATTTTAAAAAATACCATAAAATCTTTAAAATCTATTCCAGTCACTTCAAAATATTGGTATCTATTTAAAATACCCAAGATATTTCGGATCATTTAATATCTTATGAAATCCCATGAGTTTTTTTAAATCTCTTAACAATTACTTAAAATTTTGAAATCTTTTCAAATGATTGAATTTAATTGCAAATTCATTGGAATCTTTTAAAATAGCCTAAAAGCTTTGGAAATACTTTGAAATATTCGAAATTCTACAGAATCCATCAATTTTTGTGAATAAATTCTTTGAATTCCATTACAATATTATAAAATCCCGTGAAATTACACGAAATCGGATATTTTCTGAAATCCTGGAAAATTGATTAAAATATCTTGAGAGCTTTTAAAATCCTCAGAAATCTTATAAAATTCTTTGCAATCTTTAAACAAAAATTCCTAAAACCTAGATCCTATAGATAGATAGATCCTATAAAAACGTTCCATATCTTTCGAAATTCTAGAAAATTCTTTAAAACTTTATAAAGTTTTTTTTAATCCATTGAAATCATCCAAATCCTTAGAAATTCCTTGGCAATTTTTTAATCGGTTGAAAATGCCTTGAAACCTTTTAGAAGACCCTAAAATATTTCAAACCTTTTGATATCTTTTGAAATCCCTTGCAAATATTATAAAATCTTAAACCTTTTTTGAAAGCCTTTCGAATTATTGAAATCTGTTAAAATACCATAAAATATTTCGAAAGAATTCAAGACAATTTAGAAATAGGTGACCTTTTTATTTAAAAAAGAGACTTTAACCGACTTTTGTCATTTTTTTCAAAATCCCTGACTTTCCCTGACCAACAAAATTCCCTGATTTACAGGTTTTCCCTGACCTGCCGGCCACCCTGTTTGAAGGTTAATTTAATAAGTTCTTTTCCTAACGGACCCCTATTTTCTAAACAGAGTTTTTCCACTTTCTCTAGTTTTTTTTTTTGTAAAACGGTTTGTGAGCCCTTAGTTGATAACTTTAATTTGATTATTTTATCATTTATATAGTCATTTTTACCGTTTATAGCAAGTCCTTTAGGCATTATGTCTGGTGGTGGGTGACCGTAGTTTTGCGGTGGATCCGACATGATTTCTTGTTGGTGAAGTGACTCCTCACCACGATCTTTTAAAGATGCTTCTGTCATCGTTGAAGACAGTTTCGAACTCTTTATCCCACCAAGTCATTACGGGACAATGAGTGCGCTGAAATTTAATTATAAGTTTTTAAAATCTAGAAATACTTTATAACATTTTAATCTATTCTTTAAAAAAAACTCCTACCAAACTCTTCTACCAACCAATTAAACATTTTCTTACACCTTTTTAATGAAAAAGATATTCTATAAATTATTCAAGAAAGTCGAGAAGAAACTCATAGCTAATTTCAATTTTATTTGGCTTGAAAGTATTAAATTTTAGTTTTAATGATAGAAATTCAACTATTGAAAGAATTACTTTCCAGAAGCTTTAAAGTATCAAACTAATATATGAAGAAATAATCAGCTGCAATTAGGTATGTAATAATAAATAAAAATACAGGTTTACAAAACAGTATTTTTTAAAGAAGCAATTACTTATGCTATCATTATGCTAATAGTGCAAGTTCATGAATCATATCTCTTGCAATATTTATGTGAAAATCTATTACTAGTATAAAATAGCATTCCTAGATTACTGCTCATTATTCACGATTCTTCAGAATAACGAATCTTCTCATACACAAACAACAATTAAAAATTCACAATACAAATTTTACAATTACTACAAATTGAATTAATTACTTTTCAAATTGCAATCCATACCAGTTTGAAACATTAAATATCAAGAAGCCAAATTCTTTCTTTAGATTTCGTCTCCTCTTAAATTCACAATTCTTGAACACACTTCCATTCAATTCAAAACAAACCAGCCACTTTTAATCCTCATCCGCCAATGTTTTGACAATTCAAGAAAACATTCTTTACGTTACTCGTATCAGTTTCCAAATAAACTATCTCGAATTAACAATAATTAACAAGACTCTCGATTTAATCAGCACTCCAGAAGATTCAAAACTCTTCTAAAAACATTGAAAATCGTTTTCCCGGTATTGATATTTTTATACCGGAATGTCATATTTTGTCATTCCACGTTTCATATACAAATAGAAACTCAGGAAGCGTTCGAGTGCCAAAGACAAGGTTCTTCTTCATGAAGCGAAATATTTTAAGACAAAGAAACCAGCTATAAACACGATATCAAAACCGGAGCAAAAATGGAAAATTTTGGTAATAACACCCCCGCACTGATTCCAATTTCCGCTCCGAATTTTACAAGCATTTATGATTTTTAGTGTTCGGAAGTTAATCAAAAAAAGGAAATTTTAATAGTTACAATTACAATTTTTTCATTAAAATTGATTAACTAAAAGACGACCAAATTCTTGACCATAATTGCTATAATTTTTAATTTTCAAAATTTGTATTTTAAGGATTTAAAATTAAAATTTAGAGACTGTCAATTTAAAATTGTGCATTGTTTTTTTAAAAATTGTTTTCGATCTAAAATTTCATGAGGCATTTAAATTCAAATGCGAATTCTTGAACAAATGAAAAGTGACAACATTTTGAAAAAGTTTCTACAAGTGAGTTTTAAAAGCAACTTTCGTAATCATAGTTACAATTACAAATTTTTTAAATTAAAATTAATGAATGAAAAGTAGATCAAATTCTTGACCATAAATGCTATAATTTTTAATTTTCAAGATCTGTATATTAAGGATTTAACGTGTAACATTTTGAGACTGTCAATTTGTAATTGTGCATTTTTTAATTGCTTTCAAACAAAAATTGCATAGGCATTTAAATTGAAATGCCAAATGTGAACTCTTGATCGAATGGAAAGTGACAACATTTTGAAAACGTTTATACAAGTGTGTTTTAAAAGTAATTTTCATAATCATAGTTATAATTGCAAATTTTAAAAATTAAAATTGATTAATTAAAAGACGATCACATTCTTGACCATAAATGTTCTAATTTTTAATTTTAAAAATCTGTATTTTAAGGATTTAAAATGTAAAATTTTGAGACTGCCAGTCTGCAATTTTGGATTGTTGTTTTTTAAAATTGTTTGCAATTAAAAATTTTACAAGGCATTTAAATTGAAATGCTAAATGCGAATTCTTGAACGAATGGAAAGTGAGAATATTTTGAGAACGTTTCTAAAAGTGACTTTAAAAGTAATATTCATAATTACAGATACAATTACAATTTTTTATTAAAATTGATTAATTACAGGACGACCAAATTCTTGACCATAAATGCTCTAATTTTCAATTTTCGAAATATGTGTTTTGAGGAATTATAAGTTAAAAATTTAAGGCTGTCAAGAACATTTTGAAAACGTTTATAAAAGTGAGTTTTAAAAGAAATATTCATAATCATAGTTATAAATACAACTTTTTAAATTAAAATTGATTAATTAAAAGACGACCAAATTCTTTGCCATAAATGTTCTAATTTTTAAAATCTGTATTTTAAGGATTTAAAATGTAAAATGTTGTGACTGGCAATTCTAAATTGGGCATTTAAATTGAAATGCTAAATGCGAATTCTAGAACGAATGGAAAGTGACAACATTTTGAAAACGTTTCTAAGGGTGAGTTTTAAAAGTAATTTTCATAACCAAAGTTACAATTACAAATTTTTTTTTATTAAAATTAATTGATTAAAAGACGATCACATTTTGACCATAATGCTGTAATTGGTATTTTTCAAAATGTGTATTTTAAGGAATTATATTGTAAAATTTTAACATTGTCAATTTAAAATTGTGCATTTTTTTAAATTGTTTTCAATCCGAAATTTCATAAGGCACTTAAAATTGAAATATTACATGAGAATTCTTGAACGAATGGAAAGTGACATTTTGAAAACGTTTCTAAAAGTGAGTTTTAAAAGTAATTTCATAAAATTTTGTATTTTCAAGATATGTATATGAAGGATTTGAAGTATAAAATAGTGAGACTATCAATTTAAAATTGTGCATTTTTTTTTTCAATTAAAAATTGTATAAGGCATTTAAATTGAAATGCCAAATGTGAACTCTTGATCGAATGGAAAGTGACAACATTTTGAAAACGTTTATAAAAGTGAGTTTTAAAAGTAATCTTCATAATCATAGTTATAATTGCAAATTTTTTAAATTAAAATTGATTAATTAAAAAAGACCAAATTCTTGACCATAAATGCTCTAATTTTTAATTTTCAAAATCTGTATTTTAAGGATTTAAAACATAAAATATAAAGACTGTCAACTTGAAATTGTGAATTTTTTAAAATAGTTTTCAATCTAAATATTCATAAGGCATTTAAATTGAAGTGCTAAATGCGAACTCTTGATCGAATGGAAAGTAACATTTTGAAAACGTTTATAAAATCAGGTTTTAAAAGAAATTTTCAAAATCATAGTTATAATTACAAATTTTCTTATTAAAATTAATTTATGAAAAAAGACGACTAAATTCTTAACCATAAGTGCTCTAATTTTTCATTTTCAAAATCTGTATTTTAAGGATTTAAACTGTAGAATGTTGTGATTGTCCATTTTAAATCGTGCATTAAAAAAAAAAGGTTTTAGATCTAAAATTCCATAAGGCATTTAAATTGAAATTCTATATGTGAATTCTTGAGCGAATGGAAAGTGACATTTTGAAAACGTTTCTACACGTGTGTTCTAAAAGTAATTTTCATAATCACAGTTACAAATTTTTAAATTAAAACTGATTTATTAAAAGACGACCAAATTCTTTACCATAAATGCAGTACTTGTGAATTTTCAAAATCGGTGTTTTAAGGAATTATATTGTAAAACTTTAAGGCTGTCAATTTGAAATTGTGCATTAAAAAAAAATTGTTTTGAATCTAAAATTTCGTAGGGCATTTAAATTGAAATTCTACAATGAATACGAATTCTTGAACGAACGGAGACTGACAAAATTTTGAAAACGTTTCTAAGCGTGAGTTCTAAAAGTAATTTTCATAATCACAGTTACAATTACAATTTTTTATTAAAATTGATTCATTAAAATACGACCAAATTCTTGACCATATAGCTTTAATTGTGAATTTTCAAAATCGGGGTTTTAAGGAAATATAATGTAAAATTTTAAGACTGTCAATTTGAAATTGTGAATTTTTAAAAAATTGCTTTCAATCTAAAATTTCATAAGGCATTTAAATTGAAATGCAAAATATGAATTCTTGAAGGAATAGAAAGTGACAACATTTTAAAAACGTTTCTAAAAGTAAGTTTTAAAACTAATATTCACAATCAATTGATTTTCTAACAAAAAATTGAATTACTAGTGTTTTAAATTGGTTTTCCATATTTGTTTCTACATAAAAAAATATAGAATATAAAACATATTTGAGGCGCTTAGAATTGTTAAGTTGTGTATTTTTATTTCAAACTGCTTCTTTTTTTACTAGTAGTACTATATATGAATCAACATTATATTTGAGGATTTGTTCAACTTTATACAAATTAAAAAACATTTTCTTTGAAAAGACTTTTCACAGAAATTTTATTATTTCTTGTCGGCAATTTCTCTTTGCATTTTATGTAAGAAAATCAATGACATATTATTGTACACAAAATAACCAGTCATTAACTTTTTTTTCAAGCATAAAATTACAGAATAAATGAATGCTTCCAGTACAAAATCTGCAATTAAAAAAAAATGTAAATTTACAGTGGTATAAACATTCCAGTTTATATAAATACATGTCTTATCACTGAAAGTTGTGTGTCAAGTATGAGGATACTTTAAAAAAATTAGTAAACCCACAAAATTATAATTTTCTGAATTTGCAGCAACTGAATCTACTTTTCACACCTTTTTTTTGCAATTGATGATATGGTCTGAAGACAAAAATAGAAAATGAAAAACTGAATATTATTTTTCACCGCAAGCTGTATAAATTCGTACCTAATTTAATGCTAGAAAAAAAATTGCCAACCCTTTGACGTTTTACTGGATTTAAAGTTCAGCAATCATTTCTCTCCTTAAAACTAACTAAGAAGAGGAACTGAGCTAACGAGGTTTGGCTTCTTGTCAAAAATCAATTTCCCAAGCGATGCACGACGAGCACACCTACTGGGAAAAGTGAGCTTTTATTTCACGATATCCACCTTCGATAATTAAAGATTCGTCACGCTGAAATTACGTAACCTACCACGAAGGTAGCTAAAATATTTAGCGAAAATACGCAATAAGACAAACGCGCGCTCTCAGAACGTGTAAATAAAAAGTCCATATAAAAATAGTACACTGGGGTAGGGCAACAGTATTCGGTACGTAATCAGGCACGTCCCGAACCAGCCATACGAAGAATTACGAGTAGCAACCTGAAATATTTCTTCCGTCCACGAAATTATACGAAATTCCAAGATTCACGAGGTGCACGAATCGCATTTTTTCGTAGCAAAGGCAAATGCCTCGTCCACTGTCCTAATTTCTCTTATAACCTTATCACAGCACCGCACTTCGCTTCTATTTATCATTGTGACGTAAAATCCACTGCATTTCGACTTATTTCGAGAAAAAATGCCGAGTCCACTACCTAGAAGATATCGGGAAAATGAATCAGCGTACCTGCACTCGGCAGCTCCGACCAATTTGTTTAATTGTTTGTTACGGGCACCATTTAATTAACACTAAACATCTTGTATCACCACCTCCAAACTTCTCCAAACTCAAGAACCTCCGTACCCCCTGCTAGTTGACCCCCTGGCAGCCTAGCAGGAGACCCGTCTAAAAAATATGGCAGCTCCTACGTCACTGACAACCATTAACTACGAGACATAGATTGGCAAATAGGGGGAGAATATTTCCGAGCTTAAGGCCATGTCACAGGGTCAGATACCTACATTACCGGCGTTTTTTTCAGATAATTTTTTTAATTTTAGACCCCCTCCCCTACTTTAAGGATTCGTAAGGTTTTAAGTACCCCCCCCCCC
>CAKNYM010053096.1:698883-732338 GCA_932195095.1 Andricus curvator
CGAGATTTCAAGGGATTTCAAAAGATTTGAAAGATTTCCAGTAATTTGAAACTATTTCAACGAATTTCAAGGATTTTGAGGTATTTCAAATGACTACAAAGTACTTCAAAGAAGTGCCAAATTTGTACAGAATTTAACGAGATTTCCAAAGTTTTAGGGTAAGATTCCAAACGAGTTTAAAAGATTTCAAGAGTTTGAAGAAGTTACCTAGTACAATTTCAGAAAAAAACCTCAATTTTTTCAAGGGATTTTACAAGATTTTTGTATGGACTTCAAGAAGTTTAATCAGATTTCCAGAAATTTTACTGGATTTCGACGGATTTTGACGGATTTTAAGGAATTAGGTATGATTTCCACGAATTTCAAGGGAATTAAGAAATTTGAAGGGATTTTAAGAGATTTCGAAACAAATCACGAGATTTCAAAGGATTTTTAGGATTTCATGTGATACTGAAGTATTTTCACGAATTTATCAAGGGATTTTAATGGTATTTCGAAATTTTGAAGGAATTTAAAGCGATTTCAAAAGATTTCAGGTATTTTCAAAACATCTGAAAAGATTGCAAAGGATTTTAATGGATTTTAAAAGATTTGAAGGAGTTTCGATTATTTTACCGGGCCTCGAAGGATTTTGAGAGATTTCAGAAGATTTCGTCATATTTAAAAATATTTAACGGAATTTCAAAGGATTTCCAAATATTATAAAGGATTTTAAGGGATTTCGAGGAATTCTAATGACTTTTAAAATATTTTAATAGATTTAAATATATTGTATGGGATTTAAGGCCATGTGATGAGTGGGTCACGTGACCAGATTCCTACCTTACCGGCACTTTTTTTATTTCCTAACTTATTTTCACACGAAGCGCCACATCGAGTTGAAGTTTTTTTTGTAAATAATTTTTTTTTTTGCTTTTTTCATGATTATTAAAATTTAGGACCAGACCCACCTTTCTTAGTTCTTCTTATTTATTATCCCAAATTTTCAACTCGTTGTGGCCATTCGTGTGAAAATAAGTTAGGAAATGAAAAAAGTGTCGGTAAGGTAGGAATCCGGTCACTTGACCCACTCGTCACATGGCCTTAAGGAGATTTTAAATTGAGTCACGGGATTTCGAAGGATTTTAAAGGGTTTCATGTGATAGCAAAATATTTTCACGGATTTTTAAGGATATTAGGAGATTTTAATGAGATTATAAAATTTTAAATGATTTAACGAAAGTTCAAGGATTTTAACCGATTTTGAGAGATTTTAAGGAATTTCCACGGATTTCAAAAGATTATAAGGCTCTAAATAAGTGTATTGGGAAATTAATTTTTATTTTTTAAGGACTATTTAATGGAATACTAAAATTGTAATGATTATTATTTATTATGAAGATATTACAAAATAAACAAAAATTTTCCCGTGCGTTTGGTGCCAATGTTTTCCCCTCAGCACTCGTCGAAATTAAGTTAGCTGGGAATTAAGTGAAAAAGCCTAAATGGGGGGGCGCCCCCCCCCCGTTGTTCATTTAATCTTAAAATATTGTTTCTAATTTAAATTATCTTAATATTAATTCTTTGTTAATAATTAATTATACCGACGGAGCATGACGTCATAATATCGTTGCGCAGAAGAGTACGAAAATAACATGCCTTGCGCAACACTACACCTATTTTACTTCGACCTTGCACTTGTGTCAATGTGTTCATCCGGTGAAATGTGAATACTGTGCTGTTTATATATGTGTATATATGCGGTTGAATGTTGATCGTTCAAAAAATAGTTAAAGATTCTTGGAGAGAAGCTGTAAAACTTGCGGTTTAGAACGCAATAACAACAAATGCTTCAACAGCAGAAACCTGCAAAAGAGGTAAGTGTAATTATTTCTCTAGAGAAACCAAAAATCAAAGGATTTGTGTTGTTTTATAACCAAATTTGAGGTTAGTTTTGACAGGCGCTTCAGCTATAGTTTCATTTTTACCATTTATTTTTGTCTTTTCTTGTAGATTATTTTGTTAGGAATTTATAAACAAGTAGGTTTCTGATTATTTGTGTTTTTTTTCGATTTGCAGCAGTATGTCGAACCAATGCAGGTTGATGCTCCTGCGGAGGATAATGACAACACGGAAGAAGAGTCCTACGTTGTCGAAAATCCAACGCTGGTAAGTTTTTTTCCCGTACATTTATATTTTTAATCTTCTAGTTAAATTGCCATTTAAAATTTTCTATGCGCGCTATATTTATGTTTTAATTCTCACTAATTTACAGCATTTTATTGTGGACTTGCAATTGTTTTCTTTGTTCTTGTATTTTGATTGTAAGAAATTATTGAAATTATTTGTAGAAAAATGTATTTTCAGACACTTTACTGGTATTTTAGGCTCTGGGAACTTTTGAATTTTGTCCTTTTTAATATTCTGAATCAAAGAAAGAATTGTACGTCAACCTCTTTTTTGATGATTGATTAAGTTCTCTTAACTTTAATTATGTCAGAGCTTAAAAGTCAGAGTTTAAAAGGTTGAAGGCTCTCAAAATTCTGTATAAAATCTGGGTATCTAGGGACCCAGTAAAGCCGGCGATTTTGTGAACCTTGAAAAATGTGGGATAATGCCGGGAATTTATGGAAAGATCCGGGAAATCTGTCATAAATTTAAATTCGAAATTTTTATTTCCTGCGTAAGATTATTATTGTCAAATAACAAGTTTTAAAAGTGTAATTTATCCTGTTTGAAAAAAGTTTTTAAAATTATTTGTTTTAGGGTAAGGGAGAAGTTTTTCCGAGAATTTTTAAAAATTTTATACTTTTTGTGTTTTGTTTTGATCATCAATTTAAAGAGCGAATATTTCGTATTAAAATTTCTTTTTACAAGTTCAAGAACAATAACAGAATGAAACATATATTTAATAAAATAGCCATACCAATTTAATAGTACAATTAACTTTTTTATATATCATTTTTTTAAATATACACTACCGGCAAGAACTATGGGATACTAGGTTCTAGTATTTTTGACCACTCTTTTATAAATATTGCAAAAAGGTCTGGATAAAAAATTTTTCTCAAATTTTGAATATATTTCATATTTCAATTTTTTTGGGCTTATGTTAAAGGTAAATTTTCATATAATATAATCTACGTATTAAGAAAACTGTGCTGATGTTTCCTTAAATTCTGTCAAGGTCTGAAAATTAAATTAATGAGATGAAACAATTTTAAATTGTAAAATCGTTTATAAATCTATTGTTCAAGTATAAGAAGTTTTGAATTTTTAGAACTTATTTCTTCTAAGTTCAGACTTTGGCAGAATCCAAGGAAAAATCAGCTTAATTTTGGTATATTACATGCCTTTAGATGTTCGTCTTGCCTCTTTTTAAATTTTATTTCAGAAAGAATAAATGTCTCATTTTTGTGATACACATGATGTTTTGACTTTTCATTTTAAACTATTTTATTTAGCACTTGTCTTAAACCGGTCCTCTTGGTAAAATCATTCCGATCCTGATAAAATAATATTAATTTTGTAAACCTTTCTAGTATCTTTTGAGTACTTTTTTAACTAATAATGAGGTGCGAAATTGAGACATATAAAACAACATAAAACGGGGGAAAATTTTATTTCGATCCGGGAAATCCGAGAATTTGAAAATGATATTTCGTTAAACACTCTGAAAATGAGCCCAAGATGAAGCCAGTTTGTCTATTTTTAAAGTAGACAATGCACAAAAAAGTCAAAATTTTAATGCTTTCTTAAATTTGAAATATCTGAAATAATCAACATTTTTTAACGTTCTTAGGCTGATTTTAAAGTTAAATGAATATATATTTCGAGGAACTTTCATAGAAACTTTATAATTATATGAGCCGCTCAGAAACATAGGACTTATCACGTTTTTCCTCTGGGCGCCTCATATGCCTCAAAATGTTCTTGTCAGAAAGAATATTGAAATTTTGCTAACTTTTTTATTCAATCTTTAACTTTCTGCAACAAGCAAGAAAAAATGGACATATATGCTGATAAGTTGTAGATATTCTGTAGAAATTTAGGTTTCAAATGAGCCTAAAAAAGTTAAAAAATGTTGATTATTACGGACGTTATTGAAAATTTAGTAAACATTGAAATTTGCGCTATTTTTTCAACATCTGCCAAGTTGGCTTCACCTTGGGCTAACTTTGTACAGAATTTCGAGAGCTTTCAACCTGTTAAAAAGTAAAAAAAAATTGCTTTAATTCGATTAAAGTAAGAGAACTTAATGTATCTAGAGATCACAGTCCGTTTCCTGTTTTCCCCTTTAAATTTTAAAAATTCCCTGAAACACATAAAATTGACAATTTTGACCAAATTTTCTCATTTTTTATAAGGTTTCGATTCATTTGTTAAGAACCATTAACAGAAATTCAAGCCATTAGAAAACAAGACACGTTGAACGAGATTTTTTTTGCGAAAAAATCACTATCGATTTAATCGAGAAACTAAAACCGCCATTTTAATCAACTTTGTAGTTGCAAATCAAAAAGAACTTTATAGTTGTTCAGAGGCCAAAATGCTCTAAAACAGGGGAAATAAGATTTTTTACGATGATAGAGGAATACATTTTTTAAAATGAAATTAATGTAGGTATTAATATTGAATTAAAATTGAAATCCTTCAAATTCCTAATATTTACGAATTAATTCTCAACGAAAAATGTTATTGTTGATATTTAAACAAAAATTTTTTTAATTTTAGATCACACACCGTTGAATTCAATAAAAAAGACCAATTTTCTACCAAATTGTTAAATTTTCAAGCCAAAAAGAAGAATTGTCTACAGAGTACTTCGTTAATATCAACTCGAAAATATGAATTTTCAACCCAAAAAAAAAACAAATAACCAAATAACATTTTTAACCAACAAATATCAATTTAAACAAAAAATGTGAAGGATTATATTTTCACAAAAAATATTTTAATTAAAAAAAAAACATTTGAAATCAATCAAAAAGACCAATTTTCAACAAAATAGGTACATTTTCAACCAAAGGGATAAATTGTCAACTAAAACGATAAATCTACAACAACAACAAAATGAATTTTTAACAAAGTAGTTCAACTTTGAACCAAATTGTGGAATTTTCTACCAAAATAGTGGAATTTTCAACAAAATAGTGGAATTTTCAACCCAAAAATATGAATTTGATCCAAAATGTTATTTTTCAACACATTAATTAAATTTTCAACCAAAAGAGATGAATTCTGAACCCAAAATATAATAGTAGTCTTTTTAACCAAGAGGAATGAACTTCAACCAAAAATAGTTATATTTTCCTAATAGATTCTATTAAAATACGTGATACTGCGTATCAGAGAATAGTATGTTAGATGTGGTTGTAGAATCAACATTTTGGAAGTCAAAAATAATATTTAAAAATGTAGCATATATTAGGACCTTCTAATAAAGTATAATTAATTTCTGTTTTTTAGACTATAATCTTTTTTTAGCTGATATTAAAAAATGTTTTGAACATCGCAGGGCTTTCAACTGATTAAAATATACTAGAAGCGAATTTAAACGTCATTCTTGTGTTTTTATAATGATTTTTTTCTAGCTTACTTAGTAGAATACTTTGAAAAACGTAGGGTCCTGTAAAAATACATTTAAAAAAATTAAAAAGTAAGCAATTTTCAATTCTGTTTATCTATTTTTCAATGTTTGATCTTTTTGAATTTTTTTGTGATTTATTTTCATTAGTAAAAAGTGCTGAAGTGTTCAACAGATTTTTCAAAGCAAGCTAAAAAAGAATGTTTCAAACACAAAAATAACTAGAAAACTTGCTAAAGAGAAGGTGCTACCGTTAGAGGGCACTTTCGTTCAATATTCACGAGGTACCCATATGATACAAAAAATTTTAATAATAAATTAAAGTACCTTTTAATTCCCTGTTTTTACCTAAAATTGAACTACTGAACCGCTGTGATTCTTGTAAATCATAAAAAGCAGGTAGATGCACAATTCTGAATGGTAGTGTATTTGCTATATCTTATCAATTAAAATCTATAAATTCTATAAATAAATTCTCCTTTTTTTTAGGATTTGGAGGTTTACGCCAACAGCTACACCGGGCTAGCAAAACTTTACAGACTAATTTACATCGCAGACCACTGCCCAACTTTACGAATAGAAGCATTGAAAATGGCAATAACATACGTTATGACCACCTACAATGTTACTCTCTACTTGTCTCTTCACAGAAGACTCACACAGGCCTTAAATACTCCAGGCTTACCAGACGTCGCAGCTCAATCCACATCCCAGGATCTCCCAGTAATCGATCAAACCTGGATGGAATCTCGGTCCAAAAAAGCCGCCTTGAAACTCGAAAAGTTCGACACAGACCTGAAAAACTACAAGAGCAATTCCATCAAGGAGAGTATAAGAAGAGGCCACGACGACCTTGGGGATCACTACCTAGACTGCGGAGATCTCGCCAACGCTCTCAAATGTTACTCCAGAGCCAGGAATTATTGCACGAGTGGTAAACACGTCGTGAATATGTGTTGGAACGTTCTTAAAGTTTCCGTTTACCTTCAGAACTGGACTCACGTGATTAGTTATGTCACGAAAGCTGAGGACACGCCAGATTTTCCCGACGTCCACGGCAAAGACAACAATCAAGCAATAGTTACGAAATTGAAAGTAGCTGCTGGATTGGCAGAGTTGGCCACGAAAAAATACAAATCCGCAGCAAAATTGTTCCTCCAGGCTTCCCTCGATCACTGCGATTTCCCCGAACTTATCTCGCCAGGAAACGTAGCACTCTATGGTGGATTATGCGCCCTGGCGACCTTCGACAGGCACGAGTTGCAGAAGCAGGTCATCTTCAGTAGCTCCTTCAAACTCTTCCTGGAATTGGAACCCCAATTGAGGGACATTATCTTCAAGTTTTATGAGTCCAAGTATGCCTCCTGCTTGAAACTCCTTGATGAAATCAAGGACAATATCCTGCTCGATATGTACATAGCACCGCACGTCAACAGCCTCTATACGCAAATTCGCAACAGAGCTTTAATTCAGTACTTTAGTCCTTATTTGAGTGCTGATATGAGGCGAATGGCGACCGCTTTTAACAGGACGGTTCCTGCCTTGGAGGATGAGCTCATGCAGTTGATTCTTGATGGGCAGATTCAAGCTCGCATTGATTCACACAATAAGGTAACAGTGATATTTCACATTCTGATATTTGATGGTGTCTATCTGACCAAGAAACTAGGAAAAAGGCGGAAATTTCATTTAGTGATCGAGTGTTATCTGTCGAATGTACTAATATGTAAATTAAATGTGCTTTTATATATTTTATTACTCTAATTCTGAGTTGGAACATGGAATTTTCAAAAAGGATTATAATTCTAAGCTCTGACGTAGAATTTCAGTAAAGAAATATAATTTTGAGTTTTTAACAAGGAATTTCCGTGAAGAGTTAGAATTTTGACTTTGGGACTGGGAATTTTCGACATAGAACGGGAATTTTGAAAGAGAATTTTGATTTAGAAGGGAATTTAAAAAACTCTGTTTCAAGTCAAAATTTTTAACAATTTGTAACTTCCCTCTTCCAAGTTTTGAAAAAAGGGACGTGTTTCAATATTTCTGAATTATAATAGAAAATTTGGTAAATAAATATAATTCACACTTGGAACAGATAATTTTAGAATTTTATTTAATTGTGACTTGATATAGGGAATTTTCTAAAACATTATAATTCTGAGTTTGAAACAGGGAATGTCGGTCAAGATTTATAATTCATTTGAGGTGAAAAATTTGTTATTGTTGAAAATGTTAACTATTTTCTTGAAAATTCTTTTTTTTTTTTTGCTGAAAATTAATTTTTTAACCTGTAATTTTAACTATTCGATGTTTGGTTGAAAAATTATTCCTATTTTGTGGAATAATATCAATCTTCTTAGTGACTAACTCATCTTTTAATTGAAAATTCATTTCATTCTTTGAAAATTTAGCTATTTTGTTGAAAATTCGCTTTTTTTGGTTCAAAATTTTTTTAACTGAAAATATAACTATTCTATTTTTTGTTGAAAATTGGTCTTTTTTACTTTAAAATTCATGTATTTTATTAAAACTTCATATTTTTTGTAGGAAATTAATCTTCTTGGTTGAGAATTTATCTTTGTGGTTCGAAATCCATTTTTTGGTACCAAATTGAACTATTTTGTTAAAAATTGGCATTTTTCAGGTGAAAATTCATATTTTCTGTAGAAAATTAATCTTCTTTGATGAAAATTTATCTTTTTGGTTCAAAATTCGTTTCTTTGGTAGAAAATTGATCTTCTTGGTAATTTAAAAAAAATTTAAAATACATTTTTTAACTGATAATTTAAGTATTCCATTTTTTGTTGAAAGTCCAACTTTTTTTGTTAAAAACTCAACTATTTCGTTGAAAATACATGTATTTTGATTAAAATTCATCCGTTTTGTTAGAAAATTAATCTCCATGGTTGAAAATAGATCTTTTTGGTTGAAAATTCATCACATTGCTTGGAAATTTAACTAATTTGTTGAAAATTGGTTTCTTTTTTCGAAACTTAATATTTTAACTGAAAATTTAAATATTCCATTCTTGTTGAAATTTTATATTTTTCTCTTGAATATTCTGCTGTTTGGTTGAAAAGTCATATTTTTGGTAGAACTTTAATCTTCTTGATAGTAAATAGAACTATTTACTTGAAAATTGATGCATTTTGTTGAAAATTCATCTTTTTTGGTAGAAAAGTAATATCATTAGTTGAAACTTCATCCTTTTGAAAAAAAAATTATTTTTCTAATGAAAATTTAACTGTTCATGTATTTCATTGAAAATTGGTCTTTTTGGTAGAAAATTCATCTTTTTGATTAATAATTCAACAGTTTGGTTCAAAAATAATTTTTTTTGGTTAAAGATTAATTATTTTAGTTTTAAATTTATTTATTTGGTTACAAATTTAACTATTTAATTGCCAATTAGTTTTTTTCATTGTCAGTTAATTTTTAAAATAAAAATATATATCTATTTCATTTTTGCTTGAAATTTTTTTATTTATTTTTTATTTAAAAATTCATTTTATTTTATTGAAAACTCGTCTTTTTCCTTTGAGAATTCAACATTTTGGAGAATTTTTTTTCTTTATTGACTGAGAAATCTTTTTTGGTTGAAAATTCCTTCTTTTAAATTTAACTATTTGGTTGAAAATCCATTTTTCCTTTGGTTGAAAGTTCATCATTTTAGTTTAAAATGTATTTCTTTTTTATTTGAAAATTCAACTATTTGGTTGAAAGTTAATGTATTTTGTTGAAAATTCGTCTTTCTTGGTAGAAAAAAATTAATCTTCTTGGTTGGAAATTAACCTTTTTGGTTGCAAAATCAACTATTTTGTTAATATTTCATCTATTTTGTTGAAAATGCAATACATCTAATTTTTGTTTGATTTTATTTGATTAATAAGTGATAACGCAACAGTACAAGTACCAATTAAAGGGTTATATGATACAGTGAATGTGTATACATTTGCATCTTTTTTTAGTTGCATAATCATATGTTAGTCATAAGTTACAAATAATCATAAGTTGTAATATATGTTGATGTAGATTTACTATTTTTATTAGTAAAACAATTTTCTTTCACAAGATCCGGGTATTTAAAATCATCCTTCTGGTAGACACTCTGATGAGATTGAATATCCTGATATTAAGTATATTTCATTGAAATATTTTCTACATAATATGTTGTCATTCATTTCTGATTACAGATTTTGTATGCCAAAGACGTGGACCAGCGTAGTACAACGTTCGAGAAGTCAATAAGTCTAGGAAAAGAATATCAGAGACGTACACGAATGTTGATTCTGAGAGCTGCCATGTTGAAAAATCAGATTCACGTGAAGGTAGATATCCTTCCAAAGATAATTTAAAAAGATCTTAAGAAACTCTGGATTGAATTGAAGCGGGGAAAGCTAAATGGTGCTAAGCCCATTAATCCTAATTTTATAGGAGTGATAATTTATTACCATTTGAGCTTGTTTTTTTTTACGTCTTATGGACTAATTTGATGACTGCGATATCAAAAAACAGATAGCGCCACCTATGCATGTTTTAATCCAATGGAAACGTCGATGGATTTAGAACCGTTTAGCATTCCCTGAGATTATATATGAAATAATACAAAAAATCGCTGATTATATTGCGTAAAATCAATAGTTTTATTAGTTACATCATTAAATACATGAAATTAAGAAAAAATAAATATTTGCAGCACTAAAAAAGTAGTTTCGAACATTATTCCATGTATTCGGTATCCGAAATGTTTTACGTATCGGAACTCGTCTCAAGGCTTCCATTCGAAATAGGATGACAGTGCGCATTTCTCTGGTGATAAAAATTGCAATAGGCTGCGCATATTTTCTACTTTTAAATTTTTTAAGGGTAGAGGGTTGCTTTGATTTCATCGAAAGGTTAAATACTGAGTTTGAAATTTAAAAAAAAATTGAATACTTATCCTTGAGTTTAACAGGGTGGCTGCAGGTCAGGGAAACCTCGAAATCAGGCAAAAGTCAGGAAATTTCTGTGAGATAAACTTTAAGTAACAGTGAAAAATAGCCAGGGCTGCCACACAGGCACTCTTAGTCACTTTTTTTCTCAAATAATTTTTTCGTCGATTTTTTAAGATAAAGTCACTACAGTCACTTTTTTAAATAAAAAGATCACTTTAGTCACTTTTCTTTGAATAAATTAGCCCATCGGCTAACGAGTATTGAATTCAGGTCTATACCTGTTTTAAAATTTTCTTGAATTCTTTTGAAATGTTTTAGGGTATTTTAAAAGATTCCTAAAGTTTTTAAACAGATTGAAATAATTTAAAGGGATTTTAAAGATTAAAGGTAGGTTATTTAAAAAAAAATCAAGGAGTTTTCAAGAGCTTTAAAAAGTTTAAAGGCATTTCAAAGCATTTGAAATATTTTAGGGCATTTTAAAAGATTCCAAGGCATTTTCAAGCGATTAAAAAAATTTTAAGACATTTCTAAGGATTTTATTGGTTTTAAGGGATTTAAACAAATTTTCATGAGGTTTTAAAGAATTTATTAGACTTTGGAAGATATGGACGATTTATAGGATCTATAAGGGTTTAGGGCTTTTTAAAAGATTCCAAGTGATTTTGTAAGATTTTTGAGAGTTTAAATGATTTGAAGGGATTTTAAAAGCTATTCAGGTTTACAAATTTTAATCAATTTTCCAGGATTTCAGGAAATATCAGCTTTCATGTAATTCGACGGGATTTTATAATATTTTTAAGGATTTCAAAGAATTTATTCACCAGAATTAAGGGATTACAAATATTTTAAGGTATTTCCAAAGATTTTAAAGAATTTGAAATATTTTAGGGTATTTTTAAAAATTCCAATGAATTCTTAGGAGCTTTAAAAAATTTCAAGGAATCCCAGAAGATTGTACAGGATTCGAAATATCTTAGGGTATTTTTCATAGTTTCAATAGTTTGAAGTGATTCCAAAGAAATAAAAGATTAAAGGGTATTTTTTTAAATTCCATCTAATTTTAAAGAGCTTTAACATATTTCAAAGGATTTCAAAAGTTGTAGGGAATTTTTAAATATTCCAATGCATTTTTCATTGACTTCAATAATTTAAAGAAATTTCAAAGGTTTTGAAATATTTCAGGATATTTAAAAAGATTCATAAAATTTTTTAACAGATTTCAATAATTTGAAGGGATTTTAAAGAATTTTAGAGTATTTTTAAAAATTCCAAGGAATTTTCAAGGCCTTTACAGAATTGCAAGGGATTTCAAAAGATTTCAAAGGATTTGAAGTAAAAATATTCCAAGGAATTTTGAATAAACTTCAATAATTTGAAGGGATCCCAAAGGATTTTAAAGATTGTAGGATATTTTAAAAAATGTCAAGGAGTTTTCAAGAGCTTTAAAAATTTTAAAGGTATTTCAAAGGATTTGAAACATTTTAAGGTATTTTAAAAGATTCCAAGGCATTTTCAAGAGATTAAAAAATTTTCAAGAAATTTATAACGATTTTATTGATTTTAAGGGATTTAACAATCTTCTCATGGGGTTTTAAAGAATTTATCAGACTTTTGGAAGATATGGACGATTTTATGGTATCTGTAAGCATTTAGGATATTTAAAAAGATGCCAAGTGATTTCGTAAGATTTATGAGAGTTTCAATTATTTTAAGGGATTTTAGAAGCTGTCAAGGTATTTTAATCAATTTTACAGAATTTCAGGAAATATCAGTTTTCATGTAATTTCACGGGATTTTATAATATTTTAATAGATTTCAAAGAATTTATTCACAAGAATTGAGGGATTTCGTAAGATTTCAAATATTTTAAGGTACTTCCAAAGACTTCAAATAATTTTAAAGATTTTAGGGTATTTTTTAAAATTACAATGAATTTTCAGGAGCTTTACAAAATTTCAAGAAATTTCAGAACATTTTACAGGATTCGAAATATCTTAGGGTATTTTTCATAGATTTTAATAATTTGAAGTAATTCCAAAGAAATAAAAGATACAAAGGTATTCTTTAAAATCCCAGGTAATTTTCAAGAGCTTTTAAAAGTTTCAAGAAATTTCAAAAGTTTTCAAATGATTTGAAATATTTTAGTGAATTCTAAGAAGATTTCAAGGATTTTTTTTCATAAATTTGAAAGTATTTCAAAAGACTTGAAATATTTTAGGGAATTTTGAAAGATCCCAAGGCTTTTTAATAAATTTTACAGGATTTCAGGTAATATCATCAGATTTCAAAGTATTTATTCAAAAGAATTGAGTGATTTCGTATGGTTTCAAAGACTTGAAGAGATTTTCAAATATTCATTGTATTCAATTTGGAATTCGCCCTGAATTTTTATTAATTTATCATGAATTATTTTTAATTATATAAATAAAATAAATAAAAAAACAATTGTAACTCCTTTGAATTCTTTGGAATTCTCTTGAATTTCTTTAATTTACTTGAATTCTTCTAAATTCATTCAATTCTACTCAATTCAATGGATTTTTAAATATTTTTTTAAAGTTTTTGTTTAAATTATCCTGATGTCTTTTAAACTCAACTTAATTTCTTAGGCATTTCATCAGATCCTTTTTAATTCCGTTAAATTTTGCTAAACTTATTTCAAACTTACTGAGTTCCATGAATGTTTTCATATTTTTTAATTGTTTTCAATTCACTTTTTTTTTTTTAATTCAGCAGAAATTTTTATAAATTTCATAAAATTCTACTTATCTCCATTAAATATCTCTAAATTCATTCCAATATTACTGAAATAAATGGATTTTTTTGCAATTCATTTGAATTTTTTTAAAAGTTAACTTGTATTGTTTTTAAATCTCATGAATGTATCTTAAGTCGTTAAAATCTCACCTGGAATCGTTATCAATTTCATAGAATTATTTTGCATTCTTTTAAATTCAAAAGAACATTAGTCACATTATTAATGCACATTAGTCGCTTTTTGAGTTAGAAAAGCAGTCACTTTTGGTCACTTTTTTCAAGTAAATTATGATGAGGCAGCCATGAGAATAATAAATAAAAAATTGTTTTCTTCTATTTATAAAAGATTCTATATCATGGTGTCCAGCGAGCTTGAAAACCTGGAATTCTCCTTGAATTTTTTTGAACCTTGCAAACCTGGAAATATCCTTGAATTTTTTACGAGAACCGTGAATTACATTTTTTTTCTTTTAAAACAGTTATTTTATTGAAATGCGAAAAGTAATTTAAATCTTTTAGTCTATTATGAAAGAAACATCTCGTCATTTACTCATTACAGAATAAATAAAGAGATTTCTAGGCATTTTTTGTAGACTTTAACAATTATTTTATAGATTGCAATGAACAGACTTTAATATTGTGAATAATTCTATAAGTTTTTAATTTTTTCTCCGCTAATATAGAATGTCAAAGTATACATTTTTTTGTGATATTTAACTTGCAAATTATAAAAATTATTAGTTGAAAATTTCTATGTTAATTCAGTTTCAGAATTAGAATGTGCCATGGCCATAAAACGAATTTTTCAAGGGTTTCACCACTCGGTTTTTGACTGTACATCAGATTAAAAAATATTACTAAGGATTTTCAACATTTTACAAAGATTTGACGGGTTTCAAAGATTTAAAAAAGGCGTGTACACCAGATTTTTAATGTTCCACAACAATTTCACAGAGCTTTTAAAACTTTCGAAAGATTTGAAGGATTTCAAAGATTTGAAAAAGGGTACAGTACACCGGATTTCAAAGATTTTAAAACAATTCGAAGATTTCAAACGATTTCTAAAGTTTGCAAAACATTTTAGAAGATTTTAAAAGATTTCACTAAAATTTCAAATAATTTAATGATTTCAACGAATAAAAAAGATTTCACAAACAAAGATTGAAGAAAAATTTCACAAAAATTTCAAAAGATTTGACAAAGATTTCACAAAAACTGTCCAAAGATTTCGAACATTTCCAAAGATTTTAAAACTTTCAAAAGATTTCAAAGATTTTAAAATCGGTATAGTAAAACAGATTTCTAAAAGACACAGATTAAAAATATGTCAATGATTTCGAATGAATACACAAGATTTCAGAACGATTTTATAAGTATATCAAAGATTTAATACAAATTTCATAGAAATGATTTCAGAGGAATACCAAAGATTTCACAAATATTTCAAAGATGTTAAACTATTTCAAAAGGTTTCAGCAAATTTGAGAAGATTTCAAAAGATTTCAATGATTTCAAAGATTTAAAAAAGGCGTGTGCACCAGATTTCAAATATTTCACAACATTTTCATAAAGCTTTTAAAATTTTCAAAAGATTTAAAGGATTTCAAAGATTTGAAAAAGGGTACAGTACACCAGATCCCAAAGATTTAAAAACATTTCGAAGATTTGAAACTATTTCAAAAGGTTTCAAAACATTTTAGAAAGATTTGAATAGATTTCACTAAGATTTCAAATAATTCAATGATTTCAACTAATAAAAAAGATTTTACAAAGATTTAAACAAAATTTCATAAATATTTCAAAAGATTTGACAAAGATTTCAAAGATTTCACAAAAATTTCCCAAAGATTTCGAACATTTCATAAAGATTGAAAGGATTTCAAAGATTTGACAAAGGCGTGTACACCAGATTTCAAAGATTTCGAACATTTCCAAGGATTTTAAAACTTTCAAAAGATTTTAAAAAGGGTATAGTAAACCAGATTTCTATGATTTCAAAAGATTTTACAAAGATTAAAAATATTTTAATGAATACAAAAGATTTCTGATTAATTTCACCAATATATCAAAGATTTCATAAAAATTTCATAAAGATTTAAAAAGAATACAACAATTCCAAAGTTTTCAAAAGGGGTATAGCACACCAAATTTCAAAGATTTCAAAATATATAAAAGATTTCAAAGGAATACGAAAGATTTCACAAATATTTCAAAGTCGTTAAACTATTTCAAAAGGTTTCAACAAATTTGAGAAGATTTCAAAAGATTTGAATTATTTCAAACGAACACAAATTTTTTTACAAATAATGGTTAAAGAAAGCTTTCACAAAGGTTTCGTAGAAATTTCAAAAAATTTCATAAAGATTTCAGATTTCAAGAATTTTAAAGACGACTTATGCTCGCAAAAAATTAAGAATTTGTTATTTATGGTTCTGCTTTCTTTAAAAATTTCTGGCCACTCAAAAATGAAATGGCTCATTTTCTACGTCTATAACAAACGCTTATTTCATTATTTGATGTAAAAAAGGAGACCTGGAAAAACTTGACTTCTTGATCTGGTAAACTTGGAAAAGACCTTGAATTTCGTTCCTAAGAATTTCTGCATACCCTGTATGTTAAAAATGTTACAAGATTAGAATTTTTGTCTTTAAATATTATCGATCAGGGAAAATAAAAAATTATTTAGGGAAAAATCAGGGAATTTTGAAAATGAAGTTTTGCGGCCACCCTCGTTTGAATGTTTCGATTTTCTTCGTTAACTCAATTTCGACCAAAAATGGACTTAGCATCGTTTAGCTTTCCTTGCTTCAATTATCGTTAGTAAAATTTCGACTCAATTTAACCTACTTTCATTAGAATATTCTGAATGATTCATAGAATAAACAAAAAGAACATACACAGGGCGGCGAGATGTCCGTGGCTCCAGGAAACAGCAGTCAAACTCCAAGGAATTGATGCTCGACTCTACTTTGTGATTAAATACATCGTATAATTTGAAGAGAAACTTCGATGAAAGTATTTGTTCTTTGAACTTCTACAGTTACTCATTTTTTTCAAGAAAAAAAATATAAATTTGAGTTGTGACTTTCGCATTTTCAATAAAGTTTATTACATTAAAATGAGACAATCTCTATTTGTTAACTGTAAATATCTAAAGGGGTTTAGAATTAAATATATCGATTGGTAAGCAGATTATTTAATTTGAGCTGCCTTTATACACTACCGTTGGAAATTGTCGATACGGGCAGCGCGAGTACTATTAAAAATCACCGTTAACTTTGAAACGTGATTAATCCTTCCAAAAAGGAGCGAAAAACATTAGTAAAAAACCGTTGGACAGCTTATTAAATTTCGCGTCGAATGCCTTTTCATAGAGATATAAAATGTGCAAAAGTTTCTCGAATTTTGTACCTCGATTTCAATTTGTGGCATGACCTAGAACAGTTGTATGAAAAACTTAAATTTATACCACACAGTCTTTGCTGTAGTCTTTGCAGTCTCGTGTTGTGAAGAAAAAAAAAACTGAAATTGGCAGAAAATAATCTGTGAAATCTTATCTTTAATTTAAGCCAATAAAACTGCAAAAATATTCACGGCTACCTTACATATGAGAACAAATTGCCAAGCGTGTCTGCGTCGAGACAACTGAAACTCGGCTCAGTCACGCTTGGACATTTTTAGTCGTATCTCGGAAACCCGATAAGATTTTTAAAGTTTTATTGGCCTAAATTAAAGATAAGACCTCAAAGACTGTGTGGTATAAATTTCAGATTTTTTCTACGACTTTCCTAAGGCATGCCACAAGTTGAAGTCAAGCTACAAAATTCGAGAAATTGTTGAATTTTTTTAAAAACTTCTCACGCGGTATATTCTCTACGAAAGATAAAAAATATCTCTATTAGGGGTCATTTGACGCGGAATTTCATCAGATTTCCAACGTTTTTAAGAAAAGTTTCTCGTTGCTTTTTTGAACGCTGGTCGTACCGAAGATTTTCGACGACAGTGCATTTCATAGCTTAAAATGTGAGCTCTTCCAAAATGTAACGCTTCGAAGTGCGACTTATTTTTAATTTCTTTCAAATGAATTCTCTAAATTTCTTGTTTACAGAATTATGTACGTTGTACATAATAGGCAAATCTGTACCGTTTAAAGATTTATGAGATGCAAATATCAAATACAATTTTTTTTACGTTTCTACTACGACGCATGAGAGAGCAACTAGTATAATTATATAGAGCTGAAAAAATTCTAAATTGGGCAGTTTTGTCTATACTGACAGAAAATGAAGGTCGCTATTGCCCTTTTCTTAACCTGGGCTGGTTTTCTTACTCCGGTTGGTAAGTATAACAACATAATATCTTATGATAGCATATCTGTTTTTTCAAGCACATTTTTAATTGTATACCTTTATTAGTTTTCTCCAAAGAAAAAAAAAGTATGTTTTATAAATTTAAAAACTAATTTAATTGTAGAATTGTTATAATTAAGAGATTGATCAGCAACCTGGGTCGGAGCAGTGTTGCGGAACGAACGTGTCATTTAAATAAATAACACGAGAATTCTAGATCAATCTAAAATATCTATACCTTACAACTATATACCTATCTACCTTATACCTATATACCCATCTACACACTAGTATTTTCCAACCTAGCAAGTCATGCCTACCCCGAAAGGGAAATGGCTTAATGGTATAATAATAATGTTTATAAGTTAAATATTTCCATTTTTTAAATTTTGATCGTATGAAGATAAATTGTAGATTGAATAAAAAGAAAGAAACAGGACTTTGGAGTTACATACTTTTCATTTTTTCTTTCTTTTGCATTGTTGTTTATTTTGAATGGAAGTATTTTTTGTGTGGACAAAAGCATTTGAACTTTGAGTTCAGTTGAGTTCACCGTGAATATCGCAGGATTTTTGAGGATCAAATAATTGTTTTTTTTCTTCAAAAATTGCTTATAACAGACTTCACACTCTTTCCCTTATTCAGCTGTTTCCCCCTCTTAAAGAATTCCACTTTTTCACCTGTTTTCAAGAAACTTTCCCTTTTTCTCGTTATTTCGCTTAAATGCAAAATGAATTAATGTAACCCACTAAAGAAAATTCGTCTTCTTGAATTTAAAATTCTACTATTTTGGTAGAAAATTAACTATTTTGTTGAAAATTCGTCTTTTTTTGTGTGTAATTCAACTGTTTTTAATTAAAAATTAATATTTTATTTGTTTGAAGATTCATCTTATAAATTCGCCGTATCCTATCGCAAATAAGTCTTTTACTTCTCACATCGCACGCATTATCTTAACTTTTCTTTGCCACGGTTTTGCTCTCTTTCCTCTCTCGCTTTAATTCTTTTCATTGCCCCTTGTCCTTTCTATTTTCACGCTTGCCAACTCTCCTCTTATCCTCAGCTAACAAATTTTACATTTTCCTTCCGCCCTGCTTTCTCGTCTCTCCTTTCCTTCTTCCTTTCAAATTCCCTCAGCCATTCCACCACCTCCACTATTCCCTTTTTATGCAGGATCTTTCCCATTGTCATTCCTATTTTTTATCTTATCACAATCTTCTATCCAATATTTTAAAGTCCCTCTACCTCTCTAACATAACATGCATTTCCTTTCCTCCTCTATACTCCAGTATTTGTTCCACTCTTCCTCATTACCACATCTCACCCTCGTGATTACTTTTTGCGATCCTCTTTCGTCCTTTCTCCAAATGTTTTGCTATTCCCTCTACTCTTATCAATTTATATTTCTTATTATAGCTTCTCATATTTTATTTTCTATTTCTTGCTTGAAAACTTCTTTATTTCTTTCTATCAACTCTTGTTGTATCTTCATTCCCTTCCATGCATTTCCTTGAACCACTCCTTTGACCATCCACACCTATTCAAGTACCTTTCTCTTTTTTTTACTTCATTATCCTTCCCTCTTACATTTTGTCTTTCCTTCAAGCACGCTTTCACTATAGTTCTGACACAGATTTTTGGTTCTGCCCTCACTCTCCAGCAGTCTTTCTTCGTATTTGCAAGCTCTGTTACTTTTTCTTACTTTATTTTTTCCCTATCTATCTTCCTTTAATACTATATACCATGTCGTCCATCTATCCAATCCTAGCGTCCATCTTAGTCTAGTGTATCTTCCATGCAACTTTTCCACCTCCTTTTCCACAACCCCATATCTTCACTCTATACATTAGGACACTCAGTAATAGCGCCTCAAATATTCTCATTCTTCTCTTGTAGACGTTTTGAAACCATTTTTCCACCTCGTCCCCTTTGCCTCATACTTTTTTCATTACGTCTGCTCTTTTACTCTTTCTTCTACGAGATCCCTTACATTCCCATTTTTTTTAAATGAAGAAACCTAGGTACGTAAACTCCTTCATCAATACCTTCTCTCCTCCACTTCCAAACCATTCTCCCTTTCTTCCTACTATGTTTTCGCCCGAAAACCGAAACCTTTGACTTTGCTATGTTTAAAAACAATTTCGTTTCTTCTAAATACTTCATCATATTTCACGAAACCTCTTCTTCTTCAGCTATTATTACTATATCGTCCACGCATGCCAAAGTCCGGAATCTGTCCCCTCCTAACACCAATCCTCCCTCTAACCCAAGTGAAAAAGTTATATGCAGCTTATATATAGTGGACAAAACACTGATATTTTTCATTTGCTTTATACAGAAAAATGTATAAAACAAATCAAAAATATCTTTGTCTTGTCCACCATATATAAACTATATATAACTTTTTCACCTGGGTTAACCCTTTCTTGAATTCTTTTTCCATGTCCGCAATGAACATCCTATCTCCGTCCAGAATTCTTCCGAGATTTTATTCCCCACCTTTACCTTATCTCTCGTTTCTTTATAAATTGCCCTCACTCTATCAATCATATATTTATTCCTCCTTTACCCATTATTTCCCACAACTTTTTTCTATCTACCGATAGGAACGCTGCCTTTAAATCAACAAAGAAGACGCAAGCTTTTCCTCCCTTTTTCTCCAGTCTATTGTGCTTCTATCCTCTTGGAAACCTACCTGACACTCTGGAGCATCTCTTTTGCTTCTACTTCTTTTTTTAGCCTCTCGGTTAACACCATTGCATATAGTCATATACCGTGTATGCTGTGTTGAATAACGTTATTCCCCTGTAATTTTATATTTTTCTTTTTTCTCCTTTCTTAAGAATTGGTGAGAGTTTAACTATTTTATTCAAAACTCATTTTTTTTAAATAAAATTTTGTAAGTGAAAATTAAACTATTTCATTTTTGGTTGAAAATTGATCTTTTTTAGTTGCAAATTCATATTTTTTGGTAGAAATTTCATCGGTTTTGGTTAAAAATGTAACTCTTTGGTTAAAAGTTAATGTTTTTTTGATTGAGCATTCAACTATTTTGTTGAATTTAACTGTTTTTGATTTAAAATCTTTCTTGGTTGAAATTCAACTATTAAAATATTGAAATATCAACTATTAACATTTTCGATGACATTTAATCTTTTTTTGGTTGAAAATTCATCTACATTGTTGAAAGTTGAACTACTTAGTTGAAAACTCATTTATTTCTTGGTTGAAGATTTTAAATTTTAGTTGAAAATTCATGTAATTTGTTGAAAATTCGACTTTTGGGTAAAAAATAAATCTTTTTGGTAGAGATTTAATCTTTTTTGGTAAAAATCCAACTGTTTTGTTAAAAACTAATTTGTATTTGTGGAGGATTCAACTGTTTTGTTAAAAATTCCTCTTTTTTGGTAGAAAATTAATCTTTTTGGTAGAGATTTAATCTTTTTTTAAATTGAAAATGCAACTGTTTGTTTGAAAATTAATCTGTCTTAGTCGAGAATTCAAATACTCAGTTGAAAATTCGTCTTTTTTGTTGAATTCAACTGTTTTTGATAAAAAATTATATCTTGTTTGGTTAAAATATCAACTATTATATGTCTCGTTGAGGATTGATATTTTTTGGTTGAAAGTGCAACTACTTAGATGAAAGTCGAACTGCTTTGTTAAAAATTAATTTTTTTTGTCAGAGGTTCAACATTTTAGTTGAAAATTCATATTTTTGGTTGAAACTTGCGTTTTCTTTGTTGTTAAAATTTAACTATTCCCTTTTTGGTTGAAAACTTATATTTTTTAGTTGAGTATTCAACTGTTTTTCTGAGTATTTTTTTGAGTATTCAACTTATTTTGTTGAAAATGCATCTTTTGGTACAAAATTACTCTTCTTGATTAAAAATTCACCTTTCTAGGTTGAAAATGCAACTATTTGTTTAAAAATTAAACTATTTTATTGAAAATTTATTAATTTAATTGTTTTGTTAAAAATGTTAACTTTTTTATTAAAAAGTAATATTGTTTGGTCGTAAATTCAACTGTTTTATTGAAAATTTGTCTTTTTGGATAGAAAAATCATTTTTTAAAATTGAAAATTCAACTATTTGGTTGAAAATGCAAGTGGTTTTGGTTAAAGTTAAATATTTTTTGTTTGAAAATTCGACCATTTGGCTAAAAATGCATCTATGCAGGTTGAAAATTCAACTTTTTCGTTGAAAATTTATTTGTTCGGGTTTAAAAGTTAACTGTTTTCTAAAACGTTCGGCTTTTTCGATCGAATACTCAACTCTGTTGTTAAAAACTTGATCTCTGTTGGCAGAAAATTAATCTTTTTTGTTTGAAAATTCAAATATTTTGTTGAAAATGCAACATATTTCGACATGGAATCTTAGGAATTTAAAGCGTTTCGCATATTGAATTCAATGTGGTATCTACGTTAAGGGGGGAATCGCCTATATATGGTTCAAAAAATCTTTTTACATTTTTTTATTAGAAATCAGTTGCAAATGCATTAGAAAATATGCTTGCGAAGTTTTAAGTCGAAATTCCGAAAATTGAGAGAGTGACCAAACTTTTTATCGTATCGCGGTGCGTATGCCATATTACACGCGTTCGATCTTTATATGCGTTTTCCCGAAAACACGTTTTTCAAACTGGCAGGCCGGATTACACGAAAACGGCACAACCAATTTCAATAAATCTTTTATCAAATTAAAGAGAATAAAACACAATTCTAAGTGAACCTTTCTGTTTTTGTAAAAAACTAATTTTTAAATCATTTTTGGCAAAAAAATCAAACTTTTTACATTCAAAGTTTCAGTTTCTTAAAAAAGGTTGAAAAAACTTTAATTGAGGGTAGAGGAGTACTGAAGGTGCTGTACTGGAACGTAGCAGGGGTAAAGAAGAAGGATGAGTAGTTCTGGAGGTATATCCAGGAATTTGATGTTGTGATACTGGTAGATACGTGGGTAGAAAGAAAGGAAAGAATAGAGCCAAAGCTGCCAAGGGGGTATAGGTGGAGACTCTAGGAGGCGGTCAGTGTGAAGAAGAAAGGAAGGGCTAGTGGGGGAATTATAACGGGGGTTAAAGATGGATTAGAGGAAGAAGTTCATGGAGAGGAAGAGGGGGGGGGGTGCAAATGCGGGAAGTAAAGATAGGAGGGGTAATGTGTAAGTACTGGGTGGAGACTTTCATGCGAGTATGGGAGGGGGGAAGGGGGCCTTCACAGGGAAGGGATGGGCTTCCAAAGGAAATCGAAGGATAAGATAATAAATGAGGAGGGGGATAGAGGCTGGGCGGTGGCGAATGGTATGGCGACTGGGGAGACGAAGAGGGAGAATACACATATGCAAGTAAGGTGGGGGTATCGGTGATAGACTATGTAGTCATGAATATGCAAGGGTGGGAGGAGACGGAGAGATTCGCAGTAGAAGGGAGGTTAGAATCACACCGTCAGCCATTAGGGTTGTGGATAAGTTGTAAGAGCGGCGGAAGTCGACGGGGGAGAGGGTGAGCTGGGCGAGGGAGGCGATAGAGAAGTATAAGGAGCAGTTAGGGAAGGTACGCTTTGAAGGGGAGTCGGTTGAAGATACATGGGAGGATTTGAAAGAGAAAGTGAAAGGGTGCGTGCAAAAGAAGGTATTCAAAAAGAAGAAGAAAGGAATGGTGAAGCCGTGATGGGATAGGGAATGTAAAAAGATGAAAAGGAAGATGAAGAGGAAGTACAAGAAGTGGAAAAAGGGTACTGCGAAAAGGGAGGCGTACGTAGAAATGAAGAAGGGGTTTAGATTGATGTGTAAGAAGAAAGAACGGGAAAAGGAGAAAGATCTGGAAGAGGAGTTAGGAAATGTTAAGACAGAGGGGGACGGCAGGAAGATAATAAATAAGTTTAGGAAGCGTAGAGTGGGGATAAGCGAGAAGATAGGGAGTGAGGAGTGGAGGGAGCTTTTAAAGAATCATTTCAGGGCTCAGATTCAAGGAAGAGGGGTGGTGGGAGTAGAAAAAAGGGGGAGGCAGAGATGGAGGAGTTGAATTACGAGCAGATAGAGAATCAGATAAGGAAGTTGAGAAGGTCAAAAGCAGCAGAGCTGGACGGGGTAGAGATCGAAGCATGTCTGTTTAATACACAAGAGGTAAGGGAGAGGCTGAAGGAGGTAGTGAAGAAAGTACGGAGGGGGGAGGGATTCCCAGGAGGATGGAGAGAAGGGTTAATAGTGCCACTGTATAAGAAAGGAAATAGGGATAGACAGGAAAATTATAGAGGGATCACGCTAATGAATACGACGTATAAAGTATACGCGATAGTGGTGGCGGAGAGGCTGCGGAAGGATGTCGAGGGGAAAGAAATATTGCCGGAGACGCAGGCGGGCTTTAGGGCGGGTAGGAGTAGTAGTATACCATTAAGCCATTTCCCTTTCAGGGTAGGCGTGACACTACCCGATTCGGGTAGTGTTTCTAGGTGTATAGTTTCTTGTAGTAAATAACTACAAGTGTGGGCTCACCACACCCACGATGTGCCAACAGCACTCAGTTTTCTCGAATGGTCACCCATCCAAGTACTAACCGCGCCCAACGCTGCTTAACTTCAGTGATCTGACGAAAACTGGTTTTTTCAGCGTGGAGTACTATCGACAATATCTACGTTCTGCAGCACGTGGTGGATAGAGAATTAGCGAAGAAGGGGTCGAGAGTGTACGCGTTTTTTGTGGATCTCAAAGGCGTGTTTCCTTCGGTGGATAGGCGGAGGTTGTGGGAGGCGATGGAGGATAAGGGAGTGGAGAGAGGCCTGATCGAGAGAGTAAGGGAGATATATGATGAGACCAAAGGTAAGGTAAGAGGAGGGGAGGGGATTTCGGAGGGATTCTGTATGGATAGAAGGTTAAGGCAAGGGTGTCCGCTTAACCAAACGCTTTTTGCGATTTTAATTGCGGATATGGAAAGTAAGTTGGAGGAGGTGAAAGAGATTGTGTACCTGGACTTCTTGTTTCGGAGAAATGGGGGAGTGGATGGTCACATAAAAGAGAGAGTGAGGAGGGTAAATGTGGCGATGAGGCAGGTGTGGGGTTTGGGAAAGAAGTTATTCGCAGATGATTTTGGAAGGAGAATGAAATTGTTTGACTCACTAGTGATGACTGTGCTATTGTATGGAGTAGAGATGTGGGGGTGGACGGAATGTGAAGAGGGAAATAGGGGTTGGCAAGGAACCCGCCTTATTATATTGTCAGGAGGGAGACGGGGAGAACGAGTGTAGGGATTATAGCGGGGAGTCGGGCGTCTAAATATGAGGAGAAATTTTTGGAACAGGGGGGAAGTTAGCTGGTTAGGGAGGGTTGGTGGGAGAAGGAGAATAGGAGAGGGGGTGGGAAGATGGAGGTTGAAAGGGAAAGGTATTTTAGAACGAATGGACTGCAAATGGATGAAGTGAGAAGGATGCACGAGGAAGGAAGGGAGGCATATAAGTTGGTTAAGAAAAACGGCATGGAGAGAGAGAAGACAGCAGTGGAAGAGAGAATAAGAGAGTCAAGTTTTAACGGGAACTATGTGTGGATTATGCCAAGGGCGAGCGCAATATTTGTGTGAGAAAGGAGAGCAAGGAAGTCAGGAGCTTATAGCGAGGATGAGATGTGGGTGCATGGAGGGTTTTAATAGGTTCTGGCTCTTTAGGGGGAAGAGGATGTGTGAACTGTGTGGGAAGGGAAATGCAAGAGTGGAGCACTGATTGGAGGAGTGCGTAGAGGTGGAAAGGAGTGGGTTACGCATGGAGGTATTGATGCATGAAATGGGGGACAAAAGGGCAGTAGCATGGGTGAAGGGAGTGTTGGGTAAGATGGTGAAGAAGAGAAGGAAAGAGGAAGAGGAAGGGAGAAGGAAAGATTATTGTAAATGTGAGAGGAAGTAGATATAAGTAATCTGTAAATATTGTTAATAGTAGATAAGTATTAGGTATTAGCCGCGGAAGCAGAGTTTGGCAATGCGAGAAAATAGGGACATGCGAGCGAGGCGAAGCGAGGAAGGCAAGGCGATAAGAGCGTGCGATCTTAGAGATAAGGTGTTTATGGATGTTAGTTTTTAAGGGTTAGTTTTAAGAAAATTCTGTAAAAAAATGGAAGTGTAAGTTAATCAATTTGTTAAGGCCAGCAGGCTGAAAAATAAACGTTTATCTACAATAAAACACAATTATATAAATAAATTGTGCTCAATTTATTTATATAGTATTTAAATAATAATACTTTGGGGACATATATCTACGGACTGTAATAGTACATTTCGTGACTAGTGTGGACTGACTGCGTTTTTGAAACGAGCGCAATGTTTTTGTAACGACTCGTTACAAAAACATGGTGCGAGTTTCAAAAAGAAAAGCCGTCAGTTGACAGGAGTCACGAACGATACTTTTCAGAACAAAATCATAAATGGCGTGACTTCATTGTCTCCATGGAAAAATGCAATACTTATTCCTGCCAGGCGCAGACGTGCCCATCCTGGATATGAAGTCGAAGTAACAAAAGGACATATTACACTTCCTGATTTTCCTCTTGTATCGAAGGGGGAAAAAGGTTATTACTTCATAAAACCACCCTTTCTTGTAATAATAGACGGTAATTTTGTCGTTAGAATACTTGGCGGTGATGGTTTATTTCGTGGAATATATACTCCAAATTCTCACAATCCGATCAGAGTGCACAGGGTAACCAAGCGTTTCAGTCAAATTATCGACCCATCGATATATCCTTTTGACTTTCCATTGCGACCTTGTGCTTCTCCAGTAAAAAACAAACTGATTGGGGCAAATTACAATTTTTTATTTCGCCCGAATCTTGCTTTCTGATTCATTGAAACGAATTGAGTTAACATTTAAGAAATGGTAGAAATCCCTTCATATGAATTCCTTGTTTTTGCGATAAATATGTGACGTTTATTTCAAGGTTTATTTTATGATTTTTGAAAGCCAATAAAATTTGGTATACCACGAGCTTTTTCCCCAAGGTTGGACAATTAAACACGCCAATTTATGTAGATATGACTTCACGACTTCTGTTCTTCACGTCTTTTGAAATCCCGAAAACCTGATAAAAACGTAAGGTTAACTAGATTATGTGTTTATAACCTATTTCCAAGTTTCGCAATATTTTTTTTTGATTCAATCAAATCGACGATGTCCTTAGAAATCCATTTTGAAACAACAACTTGTAATAACGTTAGGTGACGTAGTCTGTTTACAATAAGTTTCATAAGATTTGCCTTATCATTTCAATAAAGTTGAAAATGTTACACAATCGCGTTCTTCATTAGAATTTTCTACGATCCTTATTTCTATAACCTTCTTGTACTTAATATATACAGTCATACCTGCGCAATGTGTGCGCTAAAACGATAATGGACAGAGTCGGTAATGAGAGGATTCTTAAGGAATGTGGTGTAGAGGAGACACTGCTTGACAAGAATGAAAGTAAATTTGTTAAGATGGTTTGTGTGGAACTGAGTAAATGAGACCATAACACGAAAAGATATAAAAGGGCACAAAAACACAAGAGCTTGCAGGACAAAATGTATGGATGTAAAGGAAGCTAAAGATGTATGCGAGAACAGAAAAGTGTGGCAACAAATAGTTCATGAAAAATGCATGATGACGAGCGTCAGTGGAGTGAGAGACACCTGAAGCGAAAAACCTTGGATACTAGTGGGCCCGAGTGGAAAGCTTTACATAATGACTTTGTGAAGCTCTTCACCTGGGGTGCTTGCTAGAGAGATTAATCAGCAAGCTGGATCGGAGCGGTATTGCGGAACGAACGTGTTATTTAGATAAAAAACACGCTTACCCCAAATAGGATTTAGCTTAATTGTACAATAATAATAAATAAATGAAGGCCGTATTTACGTGTACCAAAAAAATCCGGCTATTTGTACTGAAATTTCGGTAAAAATTGTCGCTTTTCCAGGTGCCGTTATTCGTATTGAAAAATACGGCTATTTGTACCTAAATTTCGGTACACGTATAGGGTTGCTACAGATCAGGGAATTCTAGAGTCATGGAAAGTCAGGGAATTTAATACTGGTCAGGGAAAATCTGACAGGGTCACGGAATTTTCGATAAACTGAAGTTGAAGTTAATTTTATAATTCTGTTGAAAATTCAACAATTTTATTAAAAAGTCTTTCTTTTTGGTTGAAAATACGTTTTTTTGGGTTGAAAATTCATCTATTTTGGTACAAATTGCATCTTTTTGGGGTAAAAATCACAACTGTTTGGTTAAAAATTAACCTGTTTTTGTTAAGGATTCAAATATTTGGTTGAAAATTCGTTCTTTTTGTTCCATCCCGTTGCAGCAAGATCCCTTGACGGTCCCTTGATCCTTGTTTGACCAGGAACTTATATGAGGGTCACGTTATTCTTTTCCGCAAGTTGGTTTAATTCATTTTTTCATTCTCAAACCAGTTCTGATGTTATGCCTGGTTTTCTAATTGCAGTTAATGTCGCTTGGCTGTTCGAGCCGATTGTAATCTGCCTACCAGCAGCGTTTTCCTCTATTAATGTTTCGGCACAGCGAAGGGCGGCCAGGACCTCCGTCTGAAAGACGGTGATATGCCGCCCAAGTGGAATCCCTATCATTCTCCTTCCTGCGCTGTCATAGATTCTAGCTCCTGACCCCCCCCCCCACTCCTCTGGAGCCACCTGTGTACCAGATTTACCCTTGGAAGAGCGGGTTGCCGTTTTCTTTCCATATATCCAAGCTTGGGATGCAGACGCAGAAAGTTTTGGTGAAGTTGAAGCATTTTATTGTTCTGTCTTGCCCCATTTCTAGAAATGGCAGTGTGCTGATGTCACTCGGGGGCCTAATGTGTTTAGTTCCCCAAGTCCACCTATTTGCTCTTGCCTGACGGCCTATCGCGTGAGCCACCCCGGCCGGTGTGGAGAGACTTTCCAGCCCACTATCTCGCTCCTCAGTTCTTCTGAGCAAAGAGTCAAATCGAGAACCTCACTCCGGTTTTTAATCTGGAATGTGCCGAATTAGAACCGAATTAGAGCCTCGACCTCTCTAGGAGGTGGGGGGCCCTCAGCGTCACCTGGGATATAAGCCGAGGCGATATACACCTTTGGTCTTTCTCGAATTCTGCCCCTGAGTCTCACCTTAATAACGGTGAGGTCCTTGGAGCAGAGCTTAGGAACCAAAATCTCATTTATACTCTTGACGGCTATACATGCCCTTCGTGATTTTTCGCGTGACCACTTAAATATGGACCACTGCTATACGCCTGGTTAGAACCACCGAGGGGCCTTTGCTGTGATACAAATTTATCTGCATCATTGAGATTCATGTTTCAGCCGTTAATAGATTAATTCGAAACGTCTCTTGGAGTCCTTTCTCGTCTGTGTTGTGCGGGCTTTCAATTTCTGGGCACCGCTACGGTCTTTCCTATTTACAGAAAGCCCACGCAGTAAACTTTTCTTCCACCGCGGCAACTTTGTTGTTGTCATCGGTTTCGAAGATCTTCACCGCTTCTGGTAGGATAGCCTCCGTGGAGCCGTCCCCCTTTTGTGGTGAGTTACATAAGGGCCGCGGGTCGGTGCTTTCATTGTTTTTATTTGTTTTGTTTTTGTAGGCCATGTTGGTTCTACGAGTAGCTAGGAAATAAAGAACACCCCCTGTAGAGCCCCGCTTTTGGTGGGATGGTCTACATACTAAGGGATTCGACCTGGTATCCCAAAGTCTCCGTTAAGACACCTCCTTTGTGACTCCGACGTGTCTGCCTCAACTGAGGGGGGCACGTCGGGGTGTTCAAGGATTTGGTGACCCTGGTGCCATTCAGCCTTTGACACGGCGATCTTATCATTCCTTGGGAGCATGAGAACTCGCGCCCTCGATATTCCAGTGGGCTTTGCTATTACACTCTGGAAGGATCGCTCCTTAGTTTAGGTCCCGCAGAGATGAGCCCGTCAGTTTCCCAGAGCAGCCAGACCTCTCGATGCAATCCCTCTAGTTCACCATCTAATTCACCAAATGACTAAAGCTAAAGAGCGGGGGAGAAAGGGAGGGTGTGGAAGCGCTGCTACAGGGCAGAGGGTGGGTTAAAGGCAAGGTAGGGAAAGTTAGGCTGGAGGGGAGAAAGAAGAAGGAAGTGGCGTTTGTGGAATTAGAGAGATGGAAAGAGAAGTTGGGGGTAATGCCAAATAAAAATAGGATAAAGGATAAGGGGGTTTTCATCGATCATGATTCGACGAGGAAGCAAAGGGATGGGCAGAGAATGCTGAACAACAGGGCTAGGAGGGAGAGGAGTGAAGGAAGAGCGGCGAAGGTAGGGTATCGGAAAATAAAAGTAGATGAGAAAATGTGGGTGTGGGATGAGGAGAAAGAGGTTTTAAAGGAACTTCAGGGGAATTTGTTTTGTAGGAAGTAGGGGGTGGGGGTAAAGCAGGGTGGAGGAGTAGTGAAGGTGCTGTACTGGATCGTAGCAGGGGTAAAGAAGAAAAAGATGAGGATTTCTGGAGGTATATTCAGGAATTTGATGTTGTGGGTCTGGTAAAAACGTGGGTAGAGAGAAAGGAATGGAATAGAATAGAGCCAAAGCTGCCAAGGGGGTATACGTCGAGGCTTCAGGAGGCGGTCATAGTGAAGAAGAAAGGAAGGGCTAGTGGAGCAATTATAATGGGGGTTAGTAATGGATTGGAGGGAGAAGTTCATGGAGTGTACAATAAGGATGGGATGGAAAGGATTAAAGAAAGGGTGGAAGACCTGCTAGGCGGAAGAGTGGAGGGTATGGTGGTACTGGGGGGGGATTTAATGTGAGGATGGGAAGGGAAGGGGGCCTTTACAGGGAAGGAGAGAGCTTCGAAAGGGAATCGAAGGATAAGATAATAAATAAGGAGGGGGAGTTTCTAAGGGACTGGATAGAGAGTACAGGCTGGGCGGTGGCGAATGGTATGGTAACAGGGGACGAAGAGGGAGAATACACGTATGTAAGCAAGGTAGAGCTATCGGTGATAGAATACCATTGTAGTCATGAATATGCAAGGGTGGTTGGAGACGGAGAGGCACGTAGTAGAAGGGAGGGTAGGATCAGACCATCAGACATTAGGGTTGTTGATAAGGGGGAAGATCGGCGAAAGGCAAGGTGTGGAAGAAGTCTCGACGGCGGAGAGGGTGAGCTGGACGAGGGAGGCGATAGAGAAGTATCAGGAGCAGTTAGGAAAGGTACGATTTGAAGGGGAGTAAGTGGAAGAGATATGGGAGGATTTGAAAGAGAAAGTGAAAGGGTGTTTGCGAAAGAAGATATTTAGAAAGAAGAAGAAAGGAATGGTGAAGCCGTGGTGCGATAGGAAATGTAAAAAGATGAAAAGGAAGGTGAAGAGGAAGTACAAGAAGTGAAAAGAGGAAACTGCGAAAAGGGAGGACTACGTAGAAATGAGGAAGGGGTATAGATTGACGTATAAGAAGAAAGAACAGAAAAAGGAGAAATATCTGGAAGAGGAATTAGCAAGTGTTAAGACAGAGCGAGACGTGTGCAAGATAATGAATAGGTTTAGGAAGCGGGAGTTTTTCAAAGAAGCGTTTCAGGGCTCAGATTCACGGAAGAGAGATGATGGGAATAGATATGGGAATAGAGGGGGAAGTAAGCTAATTAGGGAGTGTTGGTGGGAGTAGGAGAACAGGGGTGGAGAGGGAAAGATGGAGGTTGAAAGAGAATTTTAGAAGAAAGTGGCTGCTGCAGAGGGATGAAGTGAGAAGGATGCCTAAGGAGGGGAGAAAGGTGTATGAAGTGATGAAGAAGAACAGCATGGAGGTATAGAAGGCAGAAGGGGAGGAGAGAATAAAAGGGTCAAGGTTCAATGGGAATTATTGTTGAATTATGCCAAGAAAGAGAGCGTAGTATTATTTGTGTGAGAAAGGAAGTCAGGATCTTATAGCGAGGATGAGGTGTGGGTACATGGTGGCTTTTATTAGGTTCTGGCTTCCTAGGGAGAAGAAAATGTGTGAACTGTGCGGGAAGGGTATGAAAGGATGGACCACTGGCTGGAGGATTACGAGAGTGGGAAAGGAGTGAGATAAGCATGGAGGTATTACTGCATGAAAGAGCGGATAAAAGGGCGTTTGCATGAGTGAAGGGGGTGTTGGGTGAAATGGAGAAGAAGAGAAGAAAGGAGGAAGAGGAATGGAGAGGGAAAGATTGTAAAGAGGAGAGGAAGTAAATATTTAAGCGAAATTGTAAATATTGTAAATAATTAGCAGATAAGTATTAGATATTAACCGCGGAGGCAGAGGTTGGCAATGCGAGGCGAGGCAAAAGATAGGGACATGCGTGCGATGCGAAGCGAAGAAGGCAAAGCAATGAGTGCGAGCGGTCGCAGAATTAAGGTAGCATTAAGGTGTGTATGGATGTTAGTTTGCAAAGAATAATTTAAAAACTAATTCTGTAAAACCTGGAGGTGTAAGCAAGGCAATTTTTCAAGGCCAGCAGAGGCCAAAAAATAAACGTTTATCTATGTATCTAATATTTATCTTCGAAATCAACAATAGAAATGTCCAATTTTCGTTGTCTTATTTACACCAGTTTTTTTTAGACAAAGGTTTTTAAATACCCAAAAAAAATAATCTCAATAAACAAATGATACTCTGCTAACACTCTGTTATATATAGCTGATGACATACCGAGATATATAGCATTATAAGATTGCGTAAGAAACTGATGTTATAAAATGTTTGTTTATAAAACGTTCTAATAGTTTGGCCTTTAATTTTCAAAGGTCTATGCAGAAAAGTGGGGGAAGTATAAAGACCGAGCAGGAAGCGCGAGGTAAATATATTATCGAGCGCGAAGCGCGAAATCCGACAGACGCACGCTTTAGTCACGCTCAAATTTGTGACTTTTTCAATTTTTCATCTTATGTCTTTATAATAGTTTTTTTCTCTATTGTAGGGAGAAGGTTCCAGAATTATGTCAATCCTTACAAAACATGTTTAGGGGCACAAGTATGCTTATCTCTCTATTTTATGACAACATTAGAATTTTATTCTTTATTTTGGCTACTCTACACATGTTTTTTCAAACTCTGAAAAAATGAGGGAAGTATTTTTTACTAATAAGGACCAAACCCACACGGTAAGTCCGCTGAAAAATAGGGTATTTTGTGAACCACCTAAATAGATAGACAATTGTACATAATATATAAGGGTATGCAAAAAGCTCGGAGTTCGAATTTTCCGCTAAAATTGTAGATCTTATTGAATTTCCCAAATTTTCAACTCAGTCTCCCATTTTATCGAGACGTGAATATCTGTTTCAAAAAATGTCGGTAAGGTTGGAATCGGGTAAGTATGACCGTACGACATCATGTCATTCTTTCAAAACATTCCCTACATACGGCCATTTTTTGCCATTATTTTTATTGCAAATTTTCTCACTTTTTCTCAACTTTTTAATTAACTTTTATGTTATCTTAAATATGTTCAATATAAAGTCATGCCTATTCGACTTGTCAACGCAAAAAACGGGGTAGTTTCTTTAAAAAGGTTCACGTAATTCTATATCCTGTCAACGGCCATACCACGCTGAAAGCACCAGTTCTCGTCTGATCACTGAAGTTAAGCAGCGTTGGGCGCGGTTAGTACTTGGATGGGTGACCGCTTGGGAATACCGCGTGCTGTTGGCATTCTTTTTTTTTTTTTTGCATATTTTCTCTTTTTGTAAAATTTTTATTCAACTTTTATATTGTCTTAAATATGTTCAAAATAAAGTCGTATCTACTTGACTATTTAAGCCTGGAAACTGGATAGTTCTTTCGTAACATTCACTAAATACGGCTATTTTTTGCCATCACTGTCATTGCAAATTGTCTCCCTTTTTGTCAATTTTTTAATTAACT
>CAKNYM010053097.1:0-22856 GCA_932195095.1 Andricus curvator
TATAAAAAAAAAAGTTCCAAAAAGTCACTTCTACTATTCTAATTCAAGCAGAATTAGGATAGTATCCTAGAAGTGTTGTTGAAAATTGATGAAGGAGAATCCCGACTAGTTGCGTCCTTTGAATGATCATCAACTCCCTTGTATACAGAGCTGTCTCCATAACAGATAGAGGTAACTTACAAAAGGAGCTACAAAGTGTTGAACAAATCCTAATAAAAACGATTAAACAAGCAAACAAATTGATCAAGCAATAAGAAAATACATTTAAAAAAACAAGTCAACAAAACCTAGTAAAGAGAGAGAGAAAAAAAGGACCAACATCCTACCCTATTTTCAAGGTAACACCAAATAAATAGGAAGAATTCTGAACAAACACAACATCCAAACCATATTTAAACCACCTGCGAAAATAGCACAACTTTTAGACAACCCTAAAGATAAAAAGATACCTCTCAGTGATCCGTGAGTATATAAAATCCCTTTTTCTTGTGGCAAAGTCTATATTGGAGAAACCGGGAGCGCGGTGAGCCAACGTGTAAAGGAACATGAGAGTAAAGTTAGGCTAAAACATTTCACGCAATCAGCAGTAGCTGAGCATCATATCGAAACAGGACATAGCATTTTATTTGACAAAACAACCGTCATCACAAAAATGTACAATATTTCTCCAAGAAAACATAGAGAAGCAATCGAAATCTTAAAGCACCCTAATAAAATCAATAGGGACAATGGATACAATACCAATCCGATTTGGCTTTCCGTCCTCCCGGGTTTAAAAAAAAGACTTGATTGGGCAATCAAGTTAGAAAAGTCCCCGCCATGGGGTGCCCTGGCCAATCACAGGCATTGTAGCACAGACAAAACAGAAGTGAATTTTTGTTGCGGGTAATTTTCAAGTAGATAAAGTTGCATTTTGTTGCAGGTAAAGATTACTCTGAAATCGCTGTAAAGATTAGATTCTATTTTTTCTGTGAGAGAATACATATAAGAACAGCATAAACTGAAAAATTAGCTTCAGATCAGCCCTGAAGAAGTGAACTGCAATGTTCACGAAACGTCGGCAAGATTCGTAGTTTGCACACGATTGAAAGCAGAAAAAGCTTTAAATTTTAAATTTATTATAATGAATCATCGTGAAAGCATTAAATCTATCATTTGCAATAAGCAGGTTAATGTTCAGCCAAGAAAGATGAATTTCCAACCAAATAGTTGAGTTTTGATTGGAAAAAGATGAATTTAACAACATATATTCGATCAAAATATGTAGAAAATGTATGTTTAACATTTTCCAGATATTTTCTTTAGATATTCTTTCATTTTCTCAAATGCTTTTCACGTAATTATTCGCTTTGAAATATCTTATCTTCTTATTTGTACTGTATGTAAGCCACGTCGAAATTATATTAAGTCATCTATAGACAAAAAAATGAATGTTGGTTTTATTTTGGCTTCCTTAAACTTGTCACCTTTACTGATGCAATATTTGTTCTCGCTGATAGTGCTAAACGGTTGAATGAGTTATGAAATCAAAATTATGAAAATTAAAAAAAGTACCGATAGAGAACAAATTTTATTGGATTTATTCAGTTTTTTTTGCCATTCATAAACTACCAGAAAAGACTTTCTACTAGAATAGATGAATTTTGAAAAAAAAATAATAATTCTTAAACAAACACTTGCATTGACTACTAATCAGGTCAACTTTTGAGCAAAAGAAAGGATTTTGCAATGAAATAGTTGAACTTCTAACCAAATAGATCAATTTTTATGCAAAAAACAAATGTTTCAATGACAGTCTAATATTTCATAAAATAATCAAATTTTTCAACAAAATTGTTCATCCAAATAGTTGATTTCTAAAGCCGAAAAATAACAAAGAGTATCAAGCGAAAAAATTAATTTTTCAGTAAACAGTTCAATTTTCAACCCGAAGAGTTCAATATTTAACACAAAATATGAACTTTCAATCCAAAAGAAGAAATTTTTAACAAAATAATTAACCATGCAATTTGTAGCCAAATATCAATTTTTTTCTCTAGAAAGATAAATTTTCAATCATAAGGAATCTTTTTTCAACAAAAGAATGAATTCTCGAAAAAATACAAGAATTTTCTCAACAAATAGTTAAATTTGTAAGGCAAAAGACGAATTCTCTACAAAACAAATAATAATTTACAACCAAATACTTGAATTTTCAACTAAAATTATGAATCTTGAAAAAAAAATTTTGTTTTCAAAATGTAGTTCAACTTTGAACCAAGTTTAAGGTTGAACCAACTAACTAAAAATTTAATAGTTGATATTTCAAAGAAAAAAAAAGGAATCTCAATCGAAGAGTTGAATTTTCAATGAAACAGTTGCTGTTTTAATCGCAAGAGGAAATTTCAACCAAAGAAATTAGTTTTATACCAATAAAGCCGAGTTTTCAACGAAAAAACGTCAATTTTCAACTATAAATGAAAAAGGTACATTCTTAACGAAACGGTTTAATTTTTAACCAAACAGATGAACATTCAAACACAAAAATAAATTCTCGACAAAGCGTTGCAACTTTACACAAGTAGTCGAATTTTCACTCTACAAAAAATGAATTTTCAAACAAAAATAGAACGGTTACATTGTAAGTTAGATAAATTTGAGTTCTCTAAAAAATATCAATATTATTAATCCTAATTGCCATAAAGTAGAAAAAGCAATAATTTTTTTAAAGTCAAATTCTGATTACATTTTTTATAATTTATTAATATTTAAATCTTTATTTATAAATTTCGAATCCCTGTAAATCTTGGAAATCCTTTAATTTTGTGAAATTTCTTGAAATTCCTTAAAATTCTTTAAAATCTTTGGAATCAGTTAGAAATCCTTTCAAAATTTAATTTGATTTTTTTAAATCACTTGAAAACCGGTGAAATCTTTTCAAATTAGTAAAAATACTTCGGAACCCCTAAAATCCTGTTGAAAGTTTTTTATTTTTTCATTAAATTTTATTATTGAAAAATTTATAATATAATTTAATGTAAAATAGTAATACAAAATATAATTTAATATATTGCATTTAAATTAAATTTTTTGTTCGCATTTTTTGGGAAGATCGAAAAATCCCAAATAACAAAATTCCCGAACAGTTTTTAATATTGCCAAACTTAAAAATTCACGAACCTAAAAAATTTAACTTTTTTATCCATAAAATTAACTAAATTATTACATTAAATATTTTTAACTTTTTATATTCCGAAACTTTATAATTAGGAAATTTTAAAATTCGGTAATATTATAAACTGTACGGGAATTTTGTTTTTCGGAAATTTCGTCATTCGGGAATTTTCAAATTCAAGAATTTTATAATACGAGAATTTTATTTTTCGAGATTTTTCAGTCGTTTGGATTTTTTTTATATTTCGTATTTTTTTTTAGAAAAGAAGAATTTTCAACAAAATAGGTAAATTTTCAATCAAATAGATAAATTCTCAACTAAACTGATGACTCTTCAACAACAAAAAATGAATTTTTGATAAAGCAAATGCGCTCATATTTGCCACCAATGAAAAATCAAAGAATAAATTGCATGACCTTGAAGATCTCCAAATGTGCTGATACGCACCATCAAGAAAAAATTTTGCGCCACACTGATAATAGAGTTATCAGCGATCAAAATAGAGGGGGGGGGGGTCTGGAGCGATTTTTCTAAAATAATAACATTTGTTTAAATTCATCATAGCTATCCATCATAACTTCAAATGCAAAGTGATGAGCAACAAAATAAAAGTTCTTAATCCGCTGTGATGAAGGTGTGTCGTGTGGATTTTCACATGACGTGCGTACAGCTAGCACCTCCACAACGGCATTTGAATATTTTCTTTATGTATATCAGAAATTTTGGATTTTTTGGGGTCTCTTCGGGCACCAATCCCGATTTTTGGGCTCTTTTATTTTTGTAAAAAAACCGGCCTTTTGGATGGAGGTGCTGGCAGCCAACATTAAGCCAGCACTAAGTCTCAGCTGCCTTTGTCTAAAAAATGTTAAAAAATTAAAATTAAAAATAGTCACCGAATACAACTTCTTAAAACTCTAGTCATCATATCTATATTCACAGAGTTAATCCACGACCCCCAAAAACTAACCCTAATACATTTAACGAACCAAGACTCAGCTTTCAACTAAAACCGCTACAAAAATTTGAAATCGAAAATACTTACATCAGACAATTTTTGAAGACTCTAGTTATTATACCTATCTACTCAGTAATATTACAAAACCACTAAAAGCGTGTCTCCCTTGCTCCTATCCACGCTAGAAATAGGTATTTTAACCGAAGTTCCGACTTAGATTTCGCAATACTTTTTGTTGGAGGCTTGCTTCATTTCCTCTACTTGTACGGTTAGCCCTTCCACTGCCGTTCTTTTGTTGAAAGACATATTGTTTTTATTAAAACAAATTGTACACAGAAGTGCAGATCCAACGCCTTCTTTCTGTTTGTCACTTGTGCCAACACCACACATAACATGGACGTTTCTGTGGCACTGGAAACATTTCTGTGCATCTGGAGTTTCGTTATCACAAACGCAACATACTGGGTCGGAAGATTCCCAAGGAAAATCGTCAAGTCCTCCTGTTGCCGAACACTTCGCTCCTCTACAGAACTCGAATCATCAACCTTTTGCAATTTGGCCGGTGTTATGTCGTTGTCTTCATCCAGCACCTACGAGTTGACTTCGAAATTGCCAAACTCTGGATCCAAAATTTTCTCCAAATCTTCTTCTGTTCGAAGTAATAGCTTCATCGAATATGGAATTGATTGGATACCAATATGAGCTTTCCTTCTTATAAAAAAATTAAATTTTCAGAATGAAGGACAATTTTTGCCAGTGCTTAACAGTAATGCGTTACAGGGAACATTACTTTTTTAGTCACGGCGACTAGAGTCTTGAAAAGTTTTCTGAGGTAATTATTTTTATTTCAAATTTTTCAGCGATTTTATTTGAAGGGAGCTGTTACTTAGTTCGTTAAATGTGATAGGGGTACCTCTCAAGGGTTGTTGAATGTTACTGTGGAGACGAGGATATGAAACAGAGTTTTTGTTTTTTAGTTTTATTATTGTGGGGTTGTGGTTATAGTTTAGAGTTTTGCGAAGGTGACTAGTATGAATTTTTCGCTTTGGATATTTTTTGGCAGTGTTTTGTAAACCCCGAAAAATCATGGACTTTTGATTTATTTTATTTTTTGGTTGTGTGTGGTATCTATATTTGTAATCAGGGGCAGGTGTTGGTGTTATGGGTTGTTTTCGAACAATGTAATTCGTTATTTTTACTGAGCTCAAAACTAACTCAGGCCTACGGTATATCACAGAAAAGCCTGAGGTTTCTATTAGAACCTTTTTTTTTGTTCCCAAGGAGCTGCAACAAAAAGGAACCTCTTTTTCTGAAAAGGAACCCAAAATGATAAATGGTTTCTAACTGAACCGAAAGTATGGATTGTAACTGTTCCAAGAAATTCCTTTTTTCACTTCTGCCTTTACTCACTACGAAGATTTTGCAAGATAATGATGCACATTTTACTTTGTAATTCAGATTACATAATATTGTACTGGGAAAAATTTGATGAAGAAACTAAAATTGTAGACGTTAAGCATTCTTGAAAGGAAGATAGTGCACATGGACCGCATGTACCAAAAAAGCGCGGTACTATTTAAAATTATATATAATATACACTTGCAATATTACGTTAATATCACAATTTTTTAGGAAGTTAGGTATTTCTGTCATTAAATTTTATTTATTTTCAAAAAGAATGCAAAGTGTTTCTTAATATTTATTTGTATAATTATTCATAGTACTTGTTGATTTCAAATAGGCCCACGCTTTTCGGCACATGCGCAGTTGAAAATATGAATAGCCATCTATCGGATATCAACGAACTAAAAAGGAACCCTAAAAAAGATTTCTCTTGGAGTCTCAGTTCTGAATGATACCAACTTTTACATTAGCCGCAACATCACCAAACACTCAGTTTTTTCTGTGATGTTTTCTCGAACTTATTCCATATCTTTTTCTTTGACGTTTTTTTCAATGGTCAGGGTTAATTTTTTATAATAATTTTTGAGTGTTTTGGTGTGCCCAAAATAGCCCGAAATTCAGAGATGCTTACATTCAGGCTGGGTGCGTAAGTTATTTTAAGGGTAATTTTTGGGAGACCGCTGCAGTTGTTCGAAAATTAATTTTTGCAGTATTAGAGTGCCCAAAAAAGCCCAAAATTCTGGGGCGGTTGATCTTTTAATATTGCTAACGGAAAGCACGTCATTTGAAACTCCACACAACACTCCCTTCATCACTGATGATTAAAAACTTTTCATTTTGTTGGTCATCACTTTGCAAAATGTTATGACCTCCATATCTTGGGCAATTTTCAAGAAATTAGGAAATTTTCTATGGCGCATATGAGCGCATTTGAAACCCCATATCGAAGTCCCTTCATCACTGTGAATTAACACTTTTTATGTTGTTGGTCATCACTTGGTCATCACTTTGTGAAGTGGTAAAACCTTCGTATCATGGACAGTTTTAAAGTTTGCAAATAATTTTTGTGACATATATGACCGCATTTGAAGACGAATGACTTCATATCCGTAATTTTAAATTTAATATAACTGTCGAAGATTTATTACCTGCGTCACAATTTGCAAAAAACATATCAATCCTGAACCAAAAGATATTAATTTTTAACCAAACAGTTGTGATTTTTATTCAACAAAAAATGCAATTTCTACCAAAATAGATGAATTTTCAACACCAAAAGATAAATTTTCAACGAAAAAGAATGACTCTTTAACAAAATTTTCAAATGTTCAACTAGAAAAGATCAATTTTCAATTTAAAATATCGATTTTCAAAAAAAAAATGGAATAGTTATATTCTTAATTCCAAAAATAGTGTAATTAAACAGATGCATTTTCAAATACAATGATGAACCTTAGAACAATGAATTTTCGACAAAAGAGTTCAATATTCAATCCCACAGATGATTTTTCAACGAAGAAGATTAATTTTCTAAAAATGGAATAGTTAAATTTGCAAGCAAAGAGATGAATCGTCTACCAAAAATTTTATTTGTAAAAAAGTAGTTCAATGTTCAACCAAGTAGCTGAATGTTTGGCACAAAAAAATGGATTTTTAAGAAATTAGTTGCATTTTCAACAAAATAATTAAAGTTTTACCCAAATAGTAGAAATTTTAACCAAACGTTTATTTTTATTCAAGGAAAATCATTTGTACAAACTTTGCTATACAATTTTAGTTTTCTATGAAAAACTAGAAAAACGTACAACTGAAACAAATTTGGTAAATCGAAAACAAAACTTGCTTGAAAAGAAGCGCTTGAAGAATCTGAATGAGCATAATTAATTTGAAGCTCATTGATTTCTCGTCATTTGAACAATATAAAAAATTTTTCTTTTCCTTAATTTTGTTCAAACAATCAGCGGGAAATGTTTTTATATTGGAGACAGGCTACGTCACGTTTACAATTTCACAATCTAAGCTTCTCATTGTTTGAAGATAGTTAACAATGTCACACCATCGCGCCGTTTTATCACTTTTCTATCTTTCACGTTTTCCATTTTTATAACCGTTTTTTAATTATTATACACAGTCCTGAGTAATTATTTTTTTAAAAGAAATTAGTTTTCTACTACTCGAATTAGTAATTTTCTACTAATTTTTAGTGGCTCACTTTTCGCCAATTGGATCTGTACAATTCGACTAGCAATTCTTTAAACTTTACCCATTTTTATTCAAAAAGCAAAAAAAGCATAAACATTAAATTTTTTCAAATTTCTGACACAATATCAAACTTTTTACTTTCGTGGAATTCGCTCGTAAGGCGAATCATAATGAATTAAAGTTTCAACGAAATAGTAGAATTTTTCACCAAACGAGAAATAAATAGTAGAAATATATAGTAAAAATATTTATTTATTTATCTTTTTTCAGTGCATCACCTAGAATTTATAAATCTGTCTGGATTTTTATTACCATTAGGTATCCAAGCATTTATTATTGAATTTTTAATAGTAATTTAAATCAATAATGAAAATTGTAATTTTTTGGCAGAAAATCTTTTTTGTTGTTTGTGGATGGCAAAAAAAGTAAATGAAGCAAATAAAATTGGTTCTCTATCCGTCTTTTTTTCTTATTGCCATAATTTGTATTTCATGACTCATTCAGCAGTTTAGCACTATCAGCGAGAACAAATATTGCATTCGTAAAGGTGACAAGAAGTTTTTACACGAAAGCCAAAGTAAAACTAACACATTAGAAAAAAAGATATTTCGAAACCAATAATTACGTAATAAGCATTTGGGTAATAAGCTTTCCGGAAATCAAACAACGATATTGAAAAAATGTTTGAACAGATATTTGTAAGATAACTTGTTTTAAATAATTCTAACTGCGACATTCCAAATGAATATTGTTAAAATATTGTCTCTTAATTTTCGGTAATACTTCTCTGCAGGGTTGCCGAAACATTGTTTCGAAAATGTTGCCTAAATTTCAGCAAAATATTGCCTTCGTCATCCATCAAAGTTTCTATAGAACTTTACAAGCATTTTTATAACGATTAATATACAAAAAATAAAACATACACTGTTAAAAAAAAACGAAGTTGTTTGACAGCTAAAGAGCCAGAATGGAATTAATAAAACTTTGCAGGAGTCTAATCAACTCCGTTCTGACCCTATATTTGATCAACAATTCCGCCTTTTTTAACAGAGTAAAGAAATCAATTACTGGTAATTTAAATAGAATTAACTTGTTCTTAAATAGCGTTTATTACGTTTGTAATAAAATACATCAGTAGTTAAGCTAGGCGGGTTCTGGGGCACCACTAAGTTGTTCCAGCTGCCACCGACAGATGGTGCCACTGATTAGTTCCCAAAGTCGGTCATTGGACTGTCTGTAAGGTAGACCCCTGGCGCAGATTCTTGATGCGGCCAATAAGGATGGTCCCTGTTTTACCGTCCGAACCCACAAGAAACTTTATATAGGGGGCGCGGGTGAGATCAGGGATTCTCCAAGTTCTGGAAAATTCTAGAATATTGCTTTTTTAGGAGTTTCGATCAAAGTGGATCTATTGCCTCTTATATTTTACTCGTTAAACTTTCTGGATGACCTCAGTCGTTAAACAGTGATAGAAATTTCTAGAAAGCTGGAACGAATTCGTGGTTCTATTAACGAGGTGGGTCCCTGCAATATCGACCAAGAATTAAATTCTGGGGATTCCCGGAAAATAATCGAACCTTCTGGAAATTTTGACGTGATCTCTGTCGATTTGCTATACATCAAAGTTTCTGGAAGGCTTGAATATAAGCTCTTGCTTTTGAGGTTTTCGATGTCGTTTAACTTTCGAGAAGCATCGATATTGGACATAGTCTCTAACTGCTTTGCAGAAAAGATGAATCGATATATTCTTAATTTTCACATATTGGTACATATTTAAAATTCAACGTCTCGAGCCTTCCACAAATTTCTTTGTATACGTGGTGATCTCTGACGATTTTCTGTACAATGAATTTTCTAGAAGGCTCGAGACATAAAGAAAGAAGCATTGATACAGGATATGAGTTCTAGTGATTATGCTTACATTCTGGAAAGGTCGATCGAAGTCTGGAAAGTTTGAACGTTCTTTCTCGAATTTAGGTAAAGATATATAGGGCCGCGCAGTTGAGTTTTCCAACATTTAGCGGTGTGCTTCACCGGAGTAGGCCTCTATGACAGACGCGGATGCGTACTACCGTTCTGTTGTAAATAGGGCTGCGCAGTTGAGTTCAATGGTACATCTAGCTGCGCAGTACACTTTTACGACACATATGGATGCACAGTACAGTTTGGTGGTGCACAAGGCTGCGCAGTGGACATATATGATACTTATGGACGCAGTAGTATTTTACGGTACACAGAGCTGTGTAGTATAAATATATGATACCTAAGACTGTGCAGTAAACTTGCACGGCACACAGGGCTATGAGGTACTGTTTTGGTGAAGTCTGTCACATGGTTCAGTTCCAAGCTAAATGCCGATAAAACAGTGACCAGTCATTCACCGACAGACGATAATGGTTCGTATCAATGCTAAGATATCACGAGTCGATAAGTGGTTACCAGTAACTGATGGCGCCACCGTCATGTCAGTTAAAATGGAGAAATATTAAAAGTTGCACGTGAGAAAATTTCAACTTGAACAGGGGAGTTAATAATTTGAAAGTTTTACCAGGACGAAAAAATATTTGCTCACGCATAGTGAAGGTTGGAAATTTGAGTTTAGTTCACCAGGTGGTTCATCCAAAATGTATTTACACAAGAACTCCAAAATAGGGCCCTCTGATTCAGTTCTTCCTAGAACTGCTCGCCCATGCAGTTTCTCAGCGCACAAGCATTGTCAACAATGCGTCGCCAACTCGCACCTCGCCCCGCACTATTCATTTTACGACGAATCTAGTGCCAAGGCCACTGCAAGGCAACCCCCGAAACTGGTATTATATTAGAGTTCTTGTGTACTGAATTTCTTCTTTAGATGGCTGTATAGGTTAGACTGCAGAATAGAAATTATTAAAAATGTAAGCAGTAAAGAAACTTTTGAAGGGAAATATTGCTCATATAAACACAAATTATACCTCATCGATAAGTCAATTTTTTAAATTTATTTAAGTTTAAGTTTCTTGACTTCAGCGTTGAAAAGAACGATAGCGAGCAATATTTTGGACTTTGAATTCAACCCAACGCTGTTTCAAAATATCCAACGCTGGAAGGAATGAAATTCTTTTGCAGAAGAAAGTTACTGTTCGTCTTAAATACATTCCGAGCAATGTAGAAAGCGCGCGAAATTTGAATTCATCTATCCGTAAATTAAATCTAAGTAATATTAAAGTGCTTAAGGTCAATTGCTGCGCAAATATACTCAAAGTAAACAGTTTTTCCCTTCGCAATGTTTGTTTATTCTTATTATTCAAAAACTTGTAGTACACAAAATTTACATCCTACGAGTAGCTAGGGACGTGTAGGTCCACCCCAGCAGAGCCCTGCATGCGGGGGTATGGTCTCAGTACTCTAGGAGGCGACCTGGTATCCTAGAGACACCGTTTGGAACACCACATCCTGGTGCCATTCAGTTTTCGGCACGCTTGTTAAATCCTTAACTTGGGTGGTTTTTTCTCGGTTTGTCCTTCACCTAGTCTATTTGGTCCGCGAGGCGTATTATATTTCCGCCTCACCCTCTGTTTCCAGCGAGAATTCCCCTATCCGCCCACTTGGGACGCGCCACGTATGGGTTACATACTCCCACTGTGGGTGACGGTGGTGGTGGTTGTGGTGGTAGTGGTGGAGGATGTGTTGGTTGTAGAGGAGGTGGTGGTTCAACGTTGAAACAATGTTGAATAAACGTTAAAGCAACGTTGAATCAACGTTGCACAAGGTGTGCACAGGTGATGGTGATGGTGGTGGCGGTGGATGTATAGTTACTTAATGTATGTATATAAAACCTCTCTTACGTAGTTCCTCCTAAATAAAGAGGATTTTATTGGTATGATGCTCGTGCAACGTTGCACAAAGTGTGCACAGGTGGTGTTGGAGGTGGAGGTGCAGAATGTAGATGGTTAAAGTAGTTGAAGAAAGGGATGATAACAAAGATACTTTGGTTGATAGAATATTGAACGGAAATGCTTATAATATTATTGAATAAATGAATTGAATATTGAATGGGAAAAAAAGCTTCTTAGCGAGTCGTAACTATGGTGACTGTGATGAACATTCAACCACCTCATTGCTATAAATAGAAATGTAGTGAAAGCAGTTCATCAATATTGATTGTGCTGCAGTCAAATCAACATGGATTTCAGCAAGCAGATTGATGCTTTACGTCAAATTGTAAAAATCAGTAATGCGATACGACAAAAGCATCGAATGCTAAAAAGGAGTAAAGCCTATAACGAAAGTATGCTAAATGAAACGTTCAAGCCTATAGTGACACCACTGCAGAGACTAGTAAACATTACCAAATATTCTACCAATGAAAAAGTTAATCAAGTGTTGCCCGAATCAAAGTCTGAAACGAAGCAACCACCGCTTGAAGTTAACGATAAAGTCCAACAATTATTACCTGAAGAAATTGAACAAGAGGATGATGATGATAATGATGATGATGGTAGTTAGATATAACAATGGCTGAAGGAGATACTGCAACAGAGCCTGTTGATAATTATCAGTGGCTCACCAACAAGTTCCTCAGGATGCTTAGTCAAAATAGAAAACAATATTTGGATATGGTGTACGGTGTACGTAGACTAGGTGGTACTCTCATGTTAGGTGATACACCTGTCCATTTTGATGATCACATCATCTACGTGGGAGATAAACAGTACTTGAAAACTGTTGTTCTTCTCGAATTATTATTTAGGCAGGCACCTGAGGAGTCTGACATAAGATCGAGCGACCGAAATAACTATAAAGAAATCCTCATCAACACAAACGCTCACAAGAAGCATTACGATCCCTCCGAACCTATTCGTATTAGCAATAATACCAAGTACAGCAACATTATTATAAAATTGTTTCCACGCAAATCATACTCTAAATGTGGTGGTTCTCTATCCCAATGTCAGGAAATGAAAAAAAGCCTGAAAAAACTATCCCTACTATGATGATCCTAACGATCTGGTTGGTCGTCTGCGTTTGCTCCTAACCTTACAGGATGCAGAAAACGAGCATCATACCAATGAAATCCTCTTTATTAAGGAGGAACTACGTAAGGCAGGTTTTATATACATACATTACGTAACTATACATCCACCACCGCCACCATCACCACCACCTATGCACATTTTGTGCAACGTTGATTCAGCCTTGCTTCAACGTTAAACCACCACCACCTCCTCCACCACCACCACCACCGTCACCATTACTGCTGCCACCACCTCCAACTTCATATGGATTTAGTGAACTGATGTACAAGTCGCACTCTCAATCATGTCGAGAGTGCTGCTGTATGATGCTTCATACAGATCCTAATGAACTTGTAGATGCTTTGCGATTTTACATTAACTCTCATCATTCATTACAAAGTCCCGAGTGTCAAGCAATTGTTCACATATTGTGTCAAAGAAACATAATATTTTAGCGAGCATGACCATTATGAATTTTTCTTTTCACTATGCTTAATTTGTATAATTACGTTAAGAGGTTATTTTGTTAACTAAGTTAACAATCTACATTGTGAACTTAGGTTAAGTGTTGTTTCTTGAATAAACAAACATTCAAGGTTATTAAAGGTCAAAATTTATTTAAACATGTTCTCGTAGTTAAGTATTAGTTAGTAAGATTCGGTAGCACTCTTGTTTTTTTAAATAGTAGTAAAGTTTAAATCATCAGCTACTTAAATTATTGATAGATGGCGCTGCTATACATTCAGTAAATCTGTTAAGTATCGTTTCTTATAGCGTTGGATATTCACAGACCACGTTGGGTTGCTTTCAAAATCCAATGTATTTCAGGTTTTTGCCTCTTTCAGCGATGAACTTTACAAAATTTGTTGGATTGAATTCAAAATCTAAAATATTGTTCGCTATCGTTCTTTTCAGTGCTGGACTTCTGCCAACGTCGTTGGGTTGAATTCAAATTTCATTCTCTTCGTACTCTTTCAAGTTAGCCTAAACTCTCTTAAATTAATTAAATTGATTAGATAGAATTTGTGTTTAAATTTTTTTATCATTTTTATTCCTCAATATAATTTGAACAGTCATGCAAACAAGAAAGGTAGTGAATACATTTTGAATAAGTCAACTGGGGAAGTAACCTCAAATTTCTAATCTTTACTACGCCTGAGAAAATTCTTTTTTGTTTCTAGTAATACTTTTAAATTACTACCCCCTCCTCAAATTTATATTTTCCACATGCAGCTTTTAATTTACCGCAAATTTAACTGACTTGACGCTAGCGCAATCTGTTTTCAGTAACAACTTTCGAACTGCCGGTTTCTTAGCACGGATACAAACCCAAATAGTCAGTCGGTGGATGGTTGATCATTGTTTTACCAGCATTTAGCTAAGAACAGAACCGTGTTATAGAAGCCGTTGAAACAGTACCTTACAGCCTCATATGCCGTAAAAGTGTACTACATAGCACTATATAATATATAACTACACTACGTAACTCTACTGTAAAATACTACTGCGTATCCGTATAGTTTTAGAATTCAGGTATAGAGCACATATCCAATATCGATGATTCTAGAAATTTGTTGCAGGCAAGAGCCCTACGTTCACCGAACCTCATAGAAACTTCAATCGATCTTTCTAGAATGTAAGTAGAGTAGGGGTACTGGAGTATAAAAGAAGAATCAGGTTTCAGTGGCTTCCATCTATCGTCGAACACAGTGCAAAGTTAGACATCTTTTGAAAGTTCTAGTGAAAATAAAAAAATAAATGTCGTTGGAGAAAAAAGATCTCAAAATGATCAACTCAGTTGGCCGTATGGATGGGATCATACCTACGAAACCGCTCTCTGACCAGTCGCTTAAGACAAAATATACCATTTCCAAGTTTTGTAAAGTTCAAACCAAGTATGGTACCAGGATTGTGGTTGAGCTGGAAAACCAGTATGCAGTATTCCTGCCTAGCAGAATCATGAAAGTTTTCGAGGATGCTATATGTTAGGATACGTTTTAGAAGATGGAGGAAGCAACCAACAATGGAAAACTCTATTCCTGCTACTTTGGAGGACCCTATAATCTTTTTGAAGTTAAATATGTAGAATAAAAATCTTCTTTTGTATATTTTGTGTACTAGAAGTTTTTGAATAATAAGAATAAACAAACATTGCAAAGGGAGAAACTGTTTACTTTGAATATATTTGCGCATCAATTCACCTTAAGTACTTTAATATTACTTATATTTAATTTACGGATAGATGAATTCAAATTTCGCGCGCTTTCTACATTGCTCGAAATGTATTTAAGACGAACATTAACTTTCTTCTGCAAAAGAATTTCATTCCTTCCAGCGTTGGATATTTTGAAAGAGCGTTGCGTTGAATTCAAAGTCCAAAATATTGCTCGCTATTGTTCTTTTCAACGCTGGACGTCAAGAAACGTCGTTGGGTTGAATTTAAATTCCGCACACTTGGCAATCATACCATTCAGCTTGAACTCTCTCAAATAAATTTAAAAAAATTGACTGATCGATGAGGTAGAATTTGTGTTCATGTGAGCAATATTTTCCTTTAAAATGGTCTCTGCTGCTTACATTTTTAATAATTTCTATTCCTTGGTCTAGCCTATAGAGCCATCTAAACAAGGAATGTTGTAAATACATACTGGGTGGATCACCTGGTGATCACCTGGGTAACTCCCCTGTTCAAGCTGAAATTTTCCCACGTGCAACTTTTAATATCACTCCCATTTAACTGACCTGACGGTGGCGACACCTGTTACTGGTAATCACTCATCGATTAGCGGTATCTTAACACCGATATGAACCATTATCGTCTGTCGGTGAATTACTGGTCACTGTTTTATCGGCATTTAGCTTGGAACAGAATCGTGTTATAGACTTCACCAAAACAGTACCTTGTAGCCCTGTGTGCCGTGCAAGTGTACTGCACAATCTTAGGTAACATATATTTATACTACACAGCTCTATGTACCGTAAAATACTACTGCGCATTGGTATGTGGTACAGAAGCCTACTGCGCATCCATAAGTATCATATAAGTCCACTGCGCAGCCTTGTGCACCACCAAACTGTACTTCGCATGTATGTCTTAAGGGTGCACTGCGCAGCGACATATGCCTCAGAACTCTACTGTGCAGCCATATATACCACCAAACTGTACTGCGCTTCCATGTGCATTATAGATATCTACTGCAGATTCGTAAGTGTCGTAAAAGTGTACTGCGCAGCTAGATGTACCACAGAACTCAACTGCGCAGCCCTATTAACAACCGAACGGTAGTACGCATTCGCATGTGTCATAGAAGCTTATTCCGGTGAAGCACGCCTCGAAATGTCGAATAACTCAACTGCGCGGCTCTATATATCTTTACCTAAATTCGAGAAAGAACAGTCGAACTTTCCAGACGGGGTTATTGCTTTTGAGAATCCATGCATCGAAATATCTACAAACCTTGATCGCAATAGAGGCGAACGAAATTTCATAAAATTGAGTATTTTTCAGAAATTATGTTAAAAAAAAAATCCTGACCAGAAAAGTTGTTTATCCCGCATAAAACTGAGAGCATGTCCTTATTTTTTTTTAACATAAAAATTTTCTCAACATTGGAAGAAGTAAAAGAAGTTGTGGTTTTATTGAAAATCTCCCTTTTATGTTTTCAAAATTCAATGAAAAAACGTGGAAAAAAATAAACATGAATTTATGGAGAGTCTCATCTCCTTATTTCTTTCATATTTTTTCTACAATGTATGCTTAATGCTCATGTGTGTAAGAAAGGCACCCTACCTGTTTTATGGGGGCTTAATCATTTCAGAGTCGGGGATTTTTTTTTAATATAATGTTTTATGTTTTCCCGTAAAGGATGCGAAATTTGCAAGAGGTACATTTTGTAGAACCTTTCTAGATGTGTAATATTATATCTGAACATTTTTTGTACCCTTCTTTTTTTGAAATTGAAGCAGTGGTTCACCGAGAACGAAATACACGAGATATGTATTACATATTGCCAATTATTTCTGAAAAAAATTTCAACAGTCGGGTTTTTAGAAATATCAATTTCAAGAATTTAAGAAAATCAGCCGCCATTTGGTCATTTTTCAAAGTTTTCTAATTTATTGGGAATAAATTGAAAGAGTAAGAATTTCCATGTCAAATAGGGTAAGAGCACTAGTGGTTGGCACTGCGCCGGTTATTGGCACCCCCTTTCAATTTTGTTAAATATTAAGAAAATGCGAACATTTATCGTATTTTACTGATATTATTTTAATTCTAATATCATTTTTGCGCAAAACGATATATACAACTTTAGCAAAATAATGTCAAATTTAGGTGTAAAATATTTAATTCTCTTTAATTTTTAGGGTGCCAAGAATTTATCGGCTTTTCTAAAGAAAATCTTTAGCTGACGACATTTGTTAATTTCGTTATAACAACGTTGTAAACAAGTAAATCTGTTTCATTTTTTGCAGGTATTTTGAAGAAATATTTGAAATTCAATAAAAATCAGAATTAAACATCGGTGATGATGTATTTATTAATTTAAGGGGGGTGCCAATGGAAATTAATACAAAAGGTATGGTCTCTAGTCGTTGGCACCCCAGTGCCAATGACCAGACCATGCAATTCTGGAATGGCTTCATCCATTGGCACCCCCGCCTTGTCAGAAAAAAGTAAGGTTATGTAATCCCAAGATCTTGTGTTGACTTGAATCATTTCATGTATTTCTCATAAAATAAAGGTTGAAAAGTGCCGGAACGACAAAAGCCGTTATTAGTAGACGCAAAAGTAGCTAAAAATTATAATAAATGAAGCTGTCATTTATATACCGGTAATCGTAACCTCCAAAGTTTTCTTCATATCATTTATTGTTATTTGAATTATAAATAGAATTTTATTATCTTTATACATATTATGTTTAATAATATCGTTGTACAATGTTTTAAATGTTACGCAGATATGTATGTTAATATAAATAGCAAAAGTTTTTATTCAGTCGATGCACCGACTGAATAACCCGATTTATTTTGACTATAATCATATATATCCATGTTTGAATTTGTTTCTTGATTTTGCTAGTTTAAAGCAGAAAATGAAAAAATTAGTAACATTTATGTTTTTTTTAAATTTTATTTATTGTGATATATATGCCCATCAGAGAGTATCTCTGAGGAAATAAAAACGTATACCAATAAACACATGTGCCATGACTATGAGCTTTATAGCTGCTGTCAAAGATATTGGCATGTCCAAAAACAAAATTTATAAAATACTAAATTTAGAATCATCAATAGAAAAATTATTTATTATTTTCAAATGCACAATTTGTTTTTAATCAATGTTTTAATGTAATTGCAAAAATTTTAAGAGGTTATGTGAGTGTAGTGCCAATCACTGGTGACGGGGGGTGCCAACAACTGGGATTAGCAGTGCCAAGCACTAAAATTTTGGGACTACATACTTATTTTTGACAATTTTTCAAGTTTTTGTCAACATTGAATAATAATTTAACATTTCAATGTATTCTTCATAAAATTTGGAGTGTAGGTATAATTATCACTATGTAAGAATTCAATACTTTATGTGTTTATTTATTTCCTAAAGTCTACATTTCCTCTTAAGGTGCCAATAACTGGTGCTCTTACCCTATACAGAGAAAATCCTCAATACCTACCCTCGCTCCAAAAATACTGAATTTTGAGAACAAATTCTCTCAATTTTGGATAATTTGCCGGTAATCTTCGAATGTTTGGGAAAAATTAAAATGTATTCACTAAACTGTGAAATAATTATTCCTCTCTTTCCAACATGGAATAATTCATCCAGATAACAAATAATTCCGACACTTCTTTTATTTTAATTTTTATAATTTTTGAGACTAGGCTTTTTAAAACAGATTTATGTAAGCATTAAAATAAAACGAAAAACAATATTAAGGTGAAAATGATTAGCACATAATAATATTTTCGTGGTATTTTAATATAACTCTTTAGGCTACAATAAATTGTTGACGCTCTGTAAATTATCTTACAAAAAAAAAGCTCAATTCTTTTCCTGAACTCAAAAATCGACAGAAGGGATCATCGCTTGACTAGAAACAGTATCAGCAGGTCAAAAAAAATGTCTAGAGGACCAAAGTTTTGTAAGATCATTTACAGATTTACAAAAATTTATTGTATCCTACAGAGAGTTATATAAAATACCACAAAAATATTTGTTAGTCCTAATCATTTTCACCTTAATATTTATTTTAATTTCATTTAAGGCAAGTATAAATCTTTTTTAAAAATCCTCGTCTCAAAAATTACAAAAGTGTAAAATAATATAAGTGTCAGAATTATTTGGTATCTGTATAAATTATTCCATTGTGAAAAGAGACGAATAATTATTTCACAGTTTAGTGAAGAAATTTTTATATTTTATTTTTCACAATCGAAGATTACCTGCAAATTATCAAAAATTGACAGAATTTGTTTCCAAAATTAAGTATTTTTTGAACGAGGTCAGGTGTTGTCGATTTTCTCTGTTTATTCGACATGAAAATTCTTGCCCTTTTAATTCATTCCCAATAAATTTAAAGAACTTTAAAAAATGATCGAATCTCGTGCGTTTCGTTATTGATAAACCACTGCTTCAATTTCAACAAAATTATTTTAAAGAATCGTAGTTTTTCTTTTTTTTCGGTAAACAAAGAAAGATACAAAAAATGTTCAGATATAAGATTACACATCTAGAAAAGTTTCACAAAAAGTAACTCTTGCAAATTTAGCATCGTTTACGGGAAAAAATGAAACATTATATGAAAAAAAAATTTCGGACTCCAAAATGGTTAAACCCCCATAAAACTGATAGGGTGTCTTTCTTACACATAATCACACATTGTAAAAAAAATATGAATGAAATAAAAAGATGAGGATCACCAGAAATTCTTGTTTATTTTTTTCCACGTCTTTTTCATTGAATTTTAAAAACATGAAAGGAAGATTTCCAGTAAAACTATATGAGATAAAAAAAATTCTCATTTCTTTTAGTTTTACGAGGAATTTAATGCACTTCAATTTTTTTTAGAAAATTTTGAAGTAGTATGTTCTGAAGTGAAGAAATGTTCGAAAAACTAATAAAAACTGATAAGCTAGTAAAAAATTTTAATTTTTTTCCATATGTATCGAAACCAATCAGCGGTATTCTTTTGTGGGGATAAGAAAGCAGAAGATCAACAGTGCAGACACATGGAATACGAGCTCATTCCTGAAGAAAATGAAATTGAAGACGTATTTCTAGAATAGGATGATGAAGAAGGCGATTTTGAGGAAGATCAATTCAAATTATGAAATTAATAAATGAAATTATATTACTATATTTCTGTTCACATTTGTATTGATGACTAAATTTTCAATATTTAACCAGTTTCCGAAATGTTTGCCTAGTCTAATATGATGCATTTCATTATATACGTAATAAATGCCATTCACGCAAAAGTCAATTCTATGACGAGTACTTGATTTCTTTACTCTAATGAAAAAAGCAGAAATTTTGATCAAATATAGGGGGTCAGACTTCTTTCTTGAAAAATCATTTTTTTGTTGCAGAAGATTTATTCCTTGAAAAGTTAACTGTTTTGTTTGAAAATTCGTCCTTTGACTTGATAATTGATTTTCTGGTGTGTGGAAAATTAATCTTAGTAGGAAAAAAATTAATTATTTTGTAAATAATTCAACTATTTCATTAAAAAGTCATCTGTTTTGTTGAAAAATTCAACTTTCTCGAAAAGTCATCTTTTTTGGTAGAAATATTCTGGGTTGAAAATAATAAAATAATTGTAGATTATAAACACATCATCTAATTGAAAAGTGAAATTATCAACGAAATTTGTTTTAAGCTTTTATATTGGCTCAAAAGATAGATTCAAACTTATTATTATTAACGATTTTCATGAATTTTCAACAAAATTGTTGAATTTTCATCCAAATCGTTACATTGAAGCTTTATAAGTTAAAAAAAATCATAGAAGCATGACCTTAAGTAGGCTAGCTAAATTTTACAGTAGAAACATTTAATGTTCAGCGCATCACAATAACGGTGGAAAAAAAACGCTACTTTGACTGCTCATAGTGACTCATGTTTTGAAAATAGATCAATTCTGACTTTTCCATGAGAAACAGCAGGTTAAAAACTATAAAGAACACTGGAAAACTAAAAAAAATTATTTTCCAACTTAAGGAAACTTTTTTGTGTGGGTCACTAATATATTTCTGATGTTAATTTTAATATTAGTCAACTTATATTAAATTCTGCATTAATAGCAATCTGCAAAGCAGACCTGAGTCATTATCATCTACTGGGAGGTACTTAAAGAAAAATACCAGTCTAGGCTTAAAACTAAGATTTAAAACCACAAAAGAGAAGCTCTTGTCCTCATATTCTAAGACTAATTCTATGATTCGTAGGAAGACTCTTGGTTCATATCATTTTATTTATGGTTGTTCTCGTCTGGAATGAAGGAATCATCTTGGCAATGTCAAAGTTGCGGTTAGTGTCGGGAATCTTGAAGGTCGGTTGCCGAACTTGGTCTTTAGGTTTAGGTTTGAAGCTTGTCTTTAGAGCTGAAGAAGTTAGGCAGCCTTTGTACAAGTGACGTCTTCGGCTACGAAGATGATGTCTTGCTCGTCGTCTTAGCTGACTGTCTGACTGACAAATTGATAGCCAGTTACGAGATACCTGAGCAGCATTCAAAAGTGACTTGCTGTCCAGGTGTCGTAGTATGAACTGACCAATTTCTAAGGGAAGATCACTGATGATGTCAGTTTTGATCTGGCTGACGCCGAAGAAGCTCATAAGTTTTCTAAAGTATTCCATGCTGGCAGTAGAAGCGAACAGTTGGAAGTGAGCTGTGAGTGGGGACCCATAGAGCTTTTATACACCCTGCTCAGCGGGGTGCCGTACTCTAATTGGTCGTTTTTCGGAAGTTGAACAGCACCCCGCTGAGCAGGGTGTATAAAAGCTCTATGGGTCCCCACTCACAGTAGTGATGGGACATCGAACGTAAAACATCGATGTTGCTGAACATCGATGTCGTGAATGCTCGACATCGATGTATCGATGTATCGAAAGGAAAACATCGATGTTTTGAACATCGATGTTTTATTAAAAAATCGTATAATTCACTCAGGATACCTTCTCATTGAGATGAAAATTCGTGATACTATTATTCATTTGAGTGAAATTAACTTAAATTACCTTTAAATAATAATAAATAATGATAATAATTATAGCTTCTACCACTTGTTACACTTTGCTTACGCTTAGTGCCGATTGTGAAAGAGGATCTGATGTGCTGCAAGTTACCTCTTCTTGCTCTTGTGCAGTTAAAGGCCCTGGTACTCCTGGAACATCCTCTTGCTCTAGTGGATTGGAAGGCCCTGGGACTGCTGGTAGACTGAAACCTTCTGGTGCATTTTGAAACACTTGTTCTAGACGCTTTTCAGACCTTTTGCATTTTTCACTTTCAACAATTATTTTATGAATTGCCCGTAAATGGTCCCTTAAGTTGGAAGTATTTCCGCTTGATTTCATATTTTTTCGACAGTAGCGACAAATTCTCATTTGTCCTGGAGCCTCAGTGAAGTGTTTCCATACTTCACTTTTTTTTCTCATCTTGAAATGGAAAGCAACCAACCTACAAAAATAATAACAAAATACATGAATTTTCAAACATGAAAGATTAATTTTCAATTTAAAATATCAATTTTTAGCCAAACATGAAATATTTCAATTTTCAGACAACAAAATTATATCTAAACCAAAAAATAAACGAATCAGTTTATACAAAATACACGAATTTTCAAACATAAAAGGTCACTTTTTAACTTGAAATATCAAATTGTAACCAAAAATAAAATATTTAAATTTTTGGGAAAGAAAATTATATTTAAATCAAAAAATAAACTAATTATTTCATACAAAATACATGAATTTTCAAACATGAAAGATCAATTTTCAATTTAAAATATCAATTTGCAGCCATAAATGAAATATTTGAATTTTCAGACAAGAAAATTATATTTAAATCAAAAAATAAACGAATCAGTTTATAAAAAAGACATGAATTTTCAAACATGAAAGATCACTTTTTAACTTGAAATATCA
>CAKNYM010053097.1:22866-39959 GCA_932195095.1 Andricus curvator
AAATATTTGAATTTTCAGACAAGAAAATTATATTTAAATCAAAAAATGAACGAATCAGTTTATAAAAAATACATGAATTTCCAAACATAAAACATCAATTTTCATCTAACATGAATAGCAATTTTTAATAAAAACTGAAATATTTGAATTTTCAGACAATAAAATTATATTTAAAACGAAAAACAAACGAATTTTCAGCAAAGTTGTTGAATTTTTAAATAAAAAGTTGATTGTTCGACCAAGAAGATACATTTCCCACCAAAAAGACCAATTTAAAAAAAAAACATAAATTTTCTACTAGAAAAAATCAATTTTTAATTCAAAATATCAAATTTTCAACCAAAAGTTAAATAAATTCCAACACTTATTCTGGATTTGGTGAAAAGATAATAATTAACCAATATAACTTCTGTATGGTACATTACGATTTTATCACGAAATTCACTGAGTCCTAAAGATTAATTTAGAAACTAATAAATTAGTCTTTATTTTTTTATACAAAAAAATAATATTACATAAATCCGATATATAATTTGTTTTTATTTTTATCAAAACTAATATTTAATAAGTTAAAATATGCATTCAACTCACCTTTGTTTTTGAAATTTTTCCGTTGGCGTCGGCTTGGTTTTCCTCTTTTTCTTCTTGCTTCCGGCTTCTTGAATCGTTTGCTTGTCCTTCTTCTATTCACTGCTGAAAATGACACTACAAAATTATATTCAAACCAAAAAATAAACGAATTAGTTCATACAAAATACATGAATTTTCAAACATGAAAGATCAATTTTTATTAAATATGAATAGCAATTTTTAATCAAAAATGAAATATTTAAAATTTCAGACAACAAACTTATATTTAAAACGAAAAACAAACGAATTTTCAGCAAAGTAGTTAAATTTTCAACTAAAAAGTTGATTTTTCAACCAAGAAGATACATTTCCCACCAAAAAGACCAATTTAAAAAAAAAATATTAATTTTCTACTAGAAAAGATCAATTTTCAATTTAAAATATCAAATTTTCAACCAAAAGTTAAATAAATTCCAACACTTATTCTGGATTTGGTGAAAAGATAATAATTAACCAATATAACTTCTGTATGGTACATTACGATTTTATCACGAAATTCACTGAGTCCTAAAGATTAATTTACAAACTAATAAATTAGTCTTTATTTTTTTATGCAAAAAGATAATATTACATAAATCCGATGTACAAGTTGTCTTTATTTTCATCAAAACTAATATTTAATAAGTTAAAATATGCATTTAACTCACCTTTGTTTTTGAAAATTTTCTGTTAGCGTCGGCTTGGTTTTCTTCTTCTTCTTGCTTCCAGCTTCTTGAATCGTTTGCTTGTCCTTGTTCTATTCACTGCTGAGGAGAAAATAAGAGTGACTGACTCAGAGACGATGAGTCCATAGCTTAGCTTTCCATAATAATGCGCATAAATACACTGCTTGTGATTGGTTGAATGGTCACGCTAGCACGCTAGTTACGAGATTCAAGCGATGCCGTCCGAATGGACCAATCAAAACACAAGTTTCGCAATCTAAAACTTTTAGTGACAGATAAGCGATAAAACAAAAACATCGATACCAAACATCGAAGAAGGAAAATCGATGTATCGAAAACATCGAAGTCGAAACATCGATGTCAAAAACATCGACATCGAAAGCGAAACATCGATGTTTCGATGTTTTTCGATGTCGATGTCCCATCACTAACTCACAGCTCACTTCCAACTGTTCGCTTCTACCGCCAACATGGAATACTATAGAAAACTTATGAGCTTCTTCGGCGTCAGCCAGATCAAAACTGACATCATCAGTGACGTTGTCTTAGAAATTGATCAGTTGATACTACGACACCTGGAGAGCAAGTCACTTTTGAGTGCTGCTCAGTTATCTCGTCACTGGCTATCAATTTGCCAGTCAGACAATCAGCTAAGACCACGAGCAAGATATCATCTTTGTAGGCGAAGACGTCACTTGCACACAGGCTGGCTAACTACTTCAGCTCTAAGCCAAACTTCAAACCTAAACCTAAATACCAATTTCGGTAACCAACACTCATAGAAGTCTTAGAATATAAGGACACGAGCTTCTCTTTTGTAGTTTTCAAACTTAGTATTAAACCTAGACTGGCATTTTTCTTTGAGTAGCTCCCGGTAGACGATAATAATTTTCCAGTGTTCTATAGAGTTTTTGACTGTTAAATTTAGCTAGCCTGCTTGAGGTCCCTTTTCTTGTGCGGGCTCTCATTTATTTTATAGTTTTTGTCTCAAGTACCCTTTGTACGATTTCCGCTTGTAAGGATTAATGGACTGAATCGAAAGAGTACCTCAAAAGTACTTTGAGAATTTTGGGAATTTCATAATTCATGAATATGAATATTCGGAAATTAATTATAATAATAAAAATATAAATAATAAATAAATATCGTTGTCCAGAATGTTCTGGAACTTTGTAATTTTAACTTTGTAATAATATTAATAATAAATGGTGAGCCCACACTTGTAGTTATTTATAACTACAAGGAAAACCTAGAAACACTACCCGAATCGGGTAGTGTCACGCCTACCCTGAAAGGGAAATGGTTTAATGGTATACATACAAATAATTCGTCAATCTTCATTTAGCCATTGTTTACCCATCATACTATTGGTTTTATCCAAGAAAAATGACATTTTTGCTAAAACTGATGAGATTTAAAATTGAAAAGACAAATTTAAAAATAATATAGTTGAATTTCCATTAAAAAAAAGATTTCATTTTGACTTTTCAACACCAAAATATAATTTATAATCTAAAAATTAAGTCTTCTTCGAAAATAGTTGAATTTTCAACACAACAGTTGAATTTTCAACGAAAAGGGATGACTTTGTAACAAAATTGTTGAATTTTCAACCAAACAGTTGCATTTTTATCCAAGAAAGACGCAATTTCTACTAAAATAGATTAATTTTCAAATTGAAAAGACAAATTTAAAAAACAATAGTTGAATTTTCATCCAGGAAAGATTTCAGTTGACTTTTTAACACCAAGATATGAATTTTAATCAAAAAGTAAATATTCTACGGTTACTGTTAAAATTTACAAACCAAAAATACGAATTTCCAACAAAACAATTGAATTTTGAACTAAAAAGGATGGCTTTTTAACAAAATTGTTGAAGTTTCAAACAAATAGTTTCATTTTTATCCCAAAAGATAAAATTCCTACTAAAACAGATGAATTTTTAAATCAAAAAGACAAATTTGCAACTACAAAAAAGAGTTGAATTTTTATCGAAAACAGATTTAAGTTTGACTTTTTAACATCAAAATATGATTTTGAAACCTGAATTAAATTTTCTATGAATATACTTGAATTTTCAATCCAAAAAGACGAATTGTCAACAAAACAGTTGAATTTTTAACTAAATAGTTGCATTTTTATTTAAGAAAGATGAAATTTATACTAAAATAGATGAATTTTTTAAACAAAAAGACAAATTTTCAAAAAAATAGTTTAATTTTCATTCGAAAAGATTTCAGTAGACTTTTCAACACCAAAATATGAATTTTAAACGAAACGTAAATTTTATACGAAATAGTTGAATTTTCAACAAAACCGTTGAATTTTCAAACAAAAAATATGGCTTTTCAACAAAATTTTAGAGACGTTTCAAAGTATGCCCTAGAATTGCAAAAAATAATGAAGAAGATTTTAAAAGAAAATTTTTCAAATTTTCTAAATTACAAATTTTTGTCAAAACTTCAAGCAAGTTTAAAATGTTCTTAGGAGTTTTAAAAAGATTAAAAATAATTTAGAATTTGATAAGAGTTCAACCAGAAAGTTTAGAAGCTGGTTAAGAATTTTGGAAGGTTCTGAGAAAAAAAAAACTTCTCCGAGGATTTCTGGGAAAATTTAAAGTTATTAAGAAAAGTGGGTAAGATTCTTACTTACCTACTCTTGATCATAATTCAGCTTTCTACCAAATATTCTGTTCTGTCTTTAATAATGCTTTTCAACTGTGTGGTTTTTCTTTATTAAACTACGGTCCACGTTTCATATTTTGTTTCACTTATTTTTTATAATTTTCTATTAAAATATTTTCTTTTCTTAATTTGAGATAAAATTTCGCGGGAATTTGTGTAAGTTCACTAGCGCCTTCTGGCAAAGATATTGTACACCTAGATGTTTTCTAACGGTTTTTTTCTATTCTTTCTTATTTTTGTCGCAGAATTAGTCATTTTATAGAGAAGCCAATGCTTAATCCGATTTTCGTGAGAAGACACACAGTTTTGACTGGTTGTGTACATTGCCATGAATTGGCTTCAGCTGGGGTTCGAGTCCAGTCCCCTGAACTTTTTTTTTTAGTTATTTCATCAATAAGATACAATTTATGACATCAGTAAAATTAATTTTTAAATAATTATGTTTTTCTTCAGGAATAGGTAAAAATCACAAAAGTATTACAACATTTTTTTATACTGGCATTATTTATTTGTGATTGACGTTCACATAAGTAATGGTCTCATGGATAATTTTGAGCAAGCTGAACTCCCATAATATGTCCGTTCTTTAATGTGTAATACGTCATATAAAATCCTTCACGTGGAATCGTCGTGGGTACAACTTTGTGTAACAGACAATCTTCAACTCTTGGGATTACATTTCTATCTCTGAATCTCACTTTGGTTACCTCTCCACGACGATCACAATATATATGAACTATTCTGTGATCAAAATCCATGGGCTGATATCGTTGTCCAGAATGTTCTGGAACTTTGTAAACAAAAGTGCAATTAAATTAGATGTTTAATATCAATCAAAAAATTATACACTAATTAAATTAATGTTGAAACCCTGAAAATGAGAAATGACATTTTTTTAATTCTTCAAGAGTTTCCAATTTATTATTACCGTAGACTGGGGTAAGCATATGTATGGAGAGCGGCTTGTAACCAAAGAATGGTTTTGTTGTATACTGAACTTCACACATTTAATATTATATTATACTAGCAATCATGAATCCAAGAGATTGCACAATAATGAATTAAGAGATTCAATAATATTTCAAAGATTTCAGAGAATGTTAAAGATTTCAAAGGATTTTTATGCAATGATTTTAAGTGAATTTCAACGGACCTTAATTACTATAAAAAATTTCGAACATTTTATAATATTTCTATACATTGAAAAGATTTTCTTGAGAATTGAGAGAGTTCGTAGGATTTCAAAGATTTGAAGATTATTTTAAATATTTCTGTTAATATGCGGTTTCGAAGATATTTCGAAACATTTCAAATTATTTCATAGAATGTATAAGATTTTAGGACTTAAAATAATTTAGGAGATTTCAAGGAATATCATCAGATTTTATGTAATTTTACGGGATTTTAAAGGATTTTGTAATATTTTAATGGATGTTTGAGAATTTATTCCGATAAATGGAAGGATTTCAAAGATTGCAATATATTTTTAAAGAATCTCGAATTTTTTCAATATATATAACAAATTTGATGGAATTTTGAAAGATTTCAAAGTATTTTAAAGATTTTAGGGTATTCTATAAGATTCCCAGGAATTTTCAAGGGCATATAAATTTTTTAAGATATTTGAGGCTTTAAAATATTTCAGCTTGTTTGCAAGTATTTCTAGGAATTTAAGGAATTTAATTATTTTGATTGAAACTGATAACTTACAAAAAACGTTTATTTTAACTTTTTTTTAAAAAAATTTTCTTAATATTGTTTCTTATGAATTTTTGAAAAATAGTTGAATTTTTATCAATTGTGGTTTATTATTTCAACGAAAGCATTCTCTATTACTACAGGTTCGTAATTTGAAAAGTAAATATTTCCATAACTAAAATCGTAAAAAATATTCTTTAAGAAAATCAATACGTTTGAAGATTATTAGCTTAATTTCATATTTGGAAACAGTAGAGTTGTAGGGAAAGTTTTTCCGAACAAATAATCTGTTATTTATAAAAAAGAAATGATATTCAAAAAATTGGGAAAAAGTGACAGTAATTTTTGCTACGACAAATACCGTGAGTCATAAAAAATGAAAAAGATGATTAACTAAAAGAGAAAATTAAAGAACCTACGTTTTTTGTTGTGAGTACTTCGCTGAAAATGAACCTTTTCGGTAGAGAATCAACCGTATCGGTTAATAATTTATGTTCTTGGTGGACAAAATATTTCTTTTGTTGGAAATTTAAATATGAGGTCGAAAATTCATGTATTTTGTTAAAAAATTTTCTTTACTGGTAAAAAATTATTTATGATTGCAAATTGTTCAATTTTGTGGAAAAGTTAAACTTTTTGGTAGAAAATTATTTTAGTTGATTGAAAATCTATCTTATTGGTTGACAACATATTTCTTTAGTTGAAAATGGAACTATTGGTCGAAAATTCCTTTGAAGATTCAAATATTTGTTTCTAAATTCATTTTTTTGCAGAAATTATTCTTTATTGGTGAAGAATTATTTTTGATTGAAAATTTATCTTTTTGGTTGAAAATTCATTTTTCTATCAACAATACATGTCGCTGACAAAAAATTTTAGTATTACATTTTTTGTCCATGATTTATCTTTTTTGGTAAGAATGTAATCTTTGTTGAAAATTTATTTTGTTTTGTTAAAAAAATTGTTTTTACTGAAAATATAACTATTTTGTCTTATGTTCAAGCAATTTTAAATTTCAAATAAAGATATTACTATTTCATATCTCGGACTAAACACACTATTCACATACTTTCAACGTTGCAACTATTTTACTATTTTTTACAAAAAGGTGACATTAATGCTAATATTTTCAAAAATTTGTTTTGATAGGGGAAAGTCCAAAATATACTTCAACAAACGTGATGAATAATTGAAAATGACACGTATAGTCATCCTGAAAAATGAAGAAAGCTGGAAAAGGGGATGGACTAGTCGTCCTCAAAATTTGGAACGACTAGCCAAACTTATGAAAAATGTTTGACTACTCGTTCCGAATTTCCGATCGATGAGACACTTCGTAAAAAACGTGAGAATACACAGCTACACTTTTTGCACAAATCATCATGAAATGGATGATGTACAATAAGAATATTGATAAAAAAATTTTAAATAATAATAAAATAATTTCCAAATACACTAACTGATTTCAAAAAAGATATCCCACCTGAATTTCCTAAAAATTGAAACTAGTTCACAAATTAAACACAATTTACGCTATTCCTTTACGAGCCTACCTCCAAATACAAAAAAAAATATTCAAACCGCCCCTGAGAATACATTCCCTTCAGGTGTATACATTGAGTACACCCTAAATAACAGTGTCTTCAAACGAAAATAAAGATCAACCCCTTACTCAAATGAAGAAAAATGCAAGACAATTCCATTAGAAAACATCGTTTTACACACTTCAGCCTGCGCTATATTTTAAAAACCTATAAAAGAAACCCCTTACTGGAATTAGGAAGGCTTTCTGATATAACAATAGTTAAAAATTCAGCCAAAATAAAAAATTCAAGATGACTCATCCTGAAGCTTTCAAAGACTTCTCTCAAGACCCTCTAATAATAATGTATTTTAACAACCTCTCAGAGAAACCACTTACTGAAATTGAAAAGGCTATCTGATATCATTCTAGTTGCAGCTTTTAACAAAATAAAAAATTAGAAACTATTCATCATAATGAGTTTGAGATACCTCCCTTAACACACCGTTCACGATAGTATAGTTTAACAACCCCTGAAAGCAACCTCTTGCTTAAATATAATAAGGCCTTACTAATTACTACTAAGGTCTTACTAATAAGGAAATACTTTCAAGAGGTGTTACGAAATGGTCGCTCAAATGGTCATTCAGGGTGCGTGAATAAAAGTCTTCTGGAGACATTGTGATTATGTGGTTTTTAATTTTCAAATTTGTTTAGGGTTTCAACTAGAATTGTATCAGATATCCTGACTTATTCCAGGAGGAAGTTGGTTTCAGGAGTTGAAAAAATATATCTTTATTTAGGATTTATCAAAATATATCCTTTAAACGCATTGTCATGAATTGTTTTTTAAATTTTTCGGAAGATTCAACTAACGTTTTATCAAATAGCCCAACTTATTTCAGTAAGGGGTTGCTTTTGAGGGTTGTGAAAATATTCCATAATTTCGGATATTTTCCTCATAACTATTGTCAAGTATTGGATCTAATACTTTTTTCTTCAAAAATATCGTAATGAATTGTTTTGAACTTCTTATTTTATTTGGAGTTTTAACTAATGTTATAGCAGATAGTCTTACCCATTTCAGTAAGGGGTTTCTTTCAGGGGTAGTTAATATACTTTTTCATTCCGCTTGTCTTGAGTGAAACTTCCTAATAGCATTTTGATCATTCTCTTTTTAATTATTAATTTTATTTTGAGGTTTAACTAAAGTCATAGCAGATAGCTTATTCAATTTTAATACGGGGTAACTTTTAGAAGTAGTACAAACATCTCATTATTCAGTTTTCATTATCAAAGTTATAATAGTTTGTGCAAAAAGCGTATCTGTGCAAACTGATATTTTTTGTAATATGGCGCTAGCTGCTATTTCTTTATCCTCAATATCGATTCTGCCAGATGGCGCTGATGATAAAGTTTTGGTTTGTTTAAATTTATCACTTATCCATTGTGCTAGAAGATCTTTCTTTTAAATTATTTTTAATAATTTCTCACGCTTGTTCAAGTATTTTCCAAGAATTTTTAGAGAATCTGAACAACAGATTGCGGGGATTTCGGAAAAGATTCCAACGGATTTAAATGCTTTTAGGATGTATCTTAAAACGTTGTTCACAAGGTTGTACAAAAATAATGATTATTAAATAAACAATAGATAGTAAATAATCAATAATAAATAGTACTAAGTAAAGGTATGAACTTCATATTACCAAACATTTCACAAAGATTCCAAAGGTTGCGCAAAGGTTTCAATGATTTTCCAAAGATTTTACAAAGATTTGAAAGGTTTCACAAAGATTTCGGATGGATTTAAAAGATTTCATAAAGACTTCAATTATTTCAGAAAAATTTCACAAAGTTTTCAAAGATTTAGCAAAGATTTCAGATAAATTAAAAACATTTAAATTATATCACAAGCTTTTAAAGATTATACAAAGATTTAAAATATGTCGCAAGGTTTAAAATATTCAGCAAGGATTTCAGTTAGATTCGAAAGATTTCACAAAGATTGCATTGATTTCCCAAGAATTTCACAAAGTGTTCAATAATTTCTCAAATCTTACTAAATATTTTTAATATTTCCGAAAGATTTCCAAAGCTTTCAGAAAGATTTTTCAAAGATTTCACAAATATTTCGAAGGTTTCGCTAAGATTTTTGATAGATTTAAAAGATTTCACAAAGACTTCAATTATTTCATAAAGATTTCAATAATTTCAGAAATAATACCAAATATTTCAATAATATTTCACATCTTTCGAAAATATTTCTAAATATTTCAGAAAGATTACAATGAATTAAATTATTTGATTTTAGAGGGAGGAATGTCAATACTTTGCTCCTCCCTGGTCAATTTTTAGGCTTGGCATTGCCGAGATTTAACCAAAATTTGCCCCTCATTTCAGTTTTGAAAACACTTACATCCTGGAGTATTATAATCCTCTGCAATGTCAATTCTTGCAATAATCTCAATGGCTCCATATTTCACAGTGGTCACGTAGAAATAAAAGCCTGCGTAATATTCCAAAAATTTTTCAGCGCGGTTATCTGTCAACCAGGCTCGAGGTACTTCTTGATTGCCTGCAGCAAGCTCCATATGCATCAGGCTTCCATTCTCATCAAACGTGGCAAAAACCGGCGTGTGTTCAAGATAGTTGAATTCGTGAATATATGTTAATTCTGTAAAAAAAAATGAATATTTGTGATTTCAAAAATATGAAAGACCAATAATAAAAAAGTGTAAGCCTCTTTCAGTATATTCTACCTAGAGATGCACGATGATATGAGCTTTTCAACTCTCTCATTCGGTCTTGCTCAATTTTGAGAAATTGATTAAAATTATATTATCGAGCATTCTTTTTTTTAATATCGTCTCATCTCTTCCGAAATGTTGAACGATACCGAGCGACATATCCGAGAAAGTCAATCGATCTGTCAAGTGTCAATCACAAATGTCAGATGCTTTTTAACACTAGAGCGACCGAGATTGACCATACCACCTGAACGACCATGTGGGTCAACATGACCCATATGGCATCGTTCTTATCATGGTTTCAGCGATGTGCGATTGATTCTAATGATGTGGATTTTTATTTTTATGATATGCAGAATTGATGTCATATTTTCCACAAAAAAGCGATTTTCATATTTTCCAATGTAATATAATAAAACTCGTGAAAGGTACAACGGTACATGGCATCACACTGAAGCCACTATTTCATGCCATATTTTTCTGGCTTTCTGGACATAAACTGAAGAAATGGGGAACAGTTGTTTATCTGCGGTCATATACTCAGAAGGCTTGAAGCATGCACCAGAGTTCTTCACAAATCTATTTCAAGTCTCCGAAGCTAAACAAAATTTATCAGAAATTTTTTTTTTGAGCTCTTGTGGCATGATTGTTGCACAGTTTTCGATCCCAGACCATGATTGAGCGGACCAAGAAAAAAGTAGGGAGGTACTTGAGTTCCTCAAATTCAAACTAATCACTTATTCAATGATTTTCGAGCAAAATTTGTATTTGTATCTATTTATGAAAAGTTCCTAGAGTTAGATAGCCCTATAAGGAACAGGTGATACATATTACAAATAAACCGTGAGGGCAATCAATTTGACGATTGAAATTAAATAGAGGTTTTTATAACACACATAATTACATGCGAGCTATAAACAGTAGGATACTGTAAATATACATATGCAAATATACACAATTAAAAATTATACATTCAAGCGCATGATTTCCAGGGTAGGATTTGAAATGGTTAATAAATAACCAAAAATGAGTTGTCCACAGTGATATTGCGAGGGTGCATTTCTAATTGTTATAGGTAGTTTGTTCCCAAGACGAGTAGAAGACCTTTGCATTTTACACGTGCGGTGTGACTGCATTTTTAGTACTGCCCATAAAAAATTGTCTTCCTTTGGCGGCGTTAACAAATCCTGCTCTTTCTCTATACTGGGTAATATGTTCACTTTTAGGGATGTTATAGATGAACCGAATGCTAGCATTGAGCGTACGCTCAGGCTTGGCATTAAGTTCATCATGTACACCGTCATATACCACACAGTCGCAGTCAAAGAGAGGGAGTACGAGGATTTTAGTTCGGAGAATACGCGTTGGAGTTGGAAGTGATTCTTTATTCCTTTCAAGCTGTTCGAGGATTCTAAATGTTTTCCTCGAAATATCCGCAACTTGTTCATTTTAAGTAAGAGAGCGATTAAGAATATAGCCTAAATCTTTCACCGATTCCACAAAGGGAATGAGATGCCCATCGATCAAGCGATGAGGTAGAATTGCAATTATTTCAAGTGATGGAGAGGAAAAAGGTCTTATGATCATAGCCACAATTTTAGCAGGATATAGAGTGAGGCCAACTGCCAAGGCCCACTACACCGCCAGATCGATATCTTCCTCTACATTTGAAGTCATTTCAAAATGTTTAGACAAGGCACAGAAGATGAATATATAGTAGGAGAGCCACTGAAACTGGACCTTGCTTCATCGCGGATATTGATAGAAAAATTAGGAATGATAGTTTGCATGTAGGGCAATAACAAACCGCCATGCTGACCAAGCAAATCCTGAACCCACGTACCTTAATTAATGATTGAAAAATTAATTTTCCCTCAAAACTAGAATGATCGCGGAATTAAAAAAAAACGAAAATACGTGATTGGCGGCATCGAACACTCATTGGATATATATATGCACATATATATGTGTGAGCATTTTTTTAAAAGAAGCATGGTTGTTATTTTAATCAAGAACCTCAAGTAAAAATTACTTCCTCTTTGATTCGAAATTTGAAAGAAATTGAACCATCTCTTTAAAAATAGAAGTACCAAAAATTTTGTAATCTTGTAATGACAATTTTGTTTTAAAAGAAAATTTTGACAAAAAATTCTCTTTATATATGAAGATTTATATTATGTTGGGCAAACATACCACCAAAATTTATGATCATCACAAAGGCAAGAAGCAGAGTTTCAAGAAGGTTTTCTATATTTTCTCGTCAGATTTTGTGAAACATAACTGATAAATCTGGATCATTTTCACCGCTATATATTCCCGAAAAATTAATTAGAATGGCGCAATGTTCCAATTAATGGGTGTAGTGTACGCGCTTGAAGCAATAGAAAATCTTATCACCCAGAACAAACTATCAAAATCGAAAGCAGCGTTTAAAAGACCTTGATCTATGTTTTAATACTCATACATATCGAAAACTTTTGAATCAATATTTGGCAGGTAATTCTAAAGATATCTAAAATTTAAAATCTATTAGATTGCTAAATTGACAGAAATCTCGAGAATTTATTAAAGGGGGAAAAATTAGAACGTGGCGAAATTATCATTATTATTTTAATTAAAAAGAAGACAATCTAGCCAGGTTTTAAGTTTTTCCCCTTTTAGTAGATTCCGGAAATTCGGTTTTGTTATCATCTTAATACATTTTAAAATTGAGCTATCTTTTAGAATTACTTTAATTTATTTGATTTGAATATAAAAAGCTTGAGAGTTAAATTTCCAAGCTAAAGAGTCGAATTTTTTAGAAAAGAGTCGACTCCTAATCCCGAAAAGATGAAGTTACAACTAAATAGTTACTATTAAAATAATAACTCTTCAACAACAAAAAAATGAATTTTTAAGATAGATGTTGAACTTTCAGCCAAATAGTTGAATTTGCAATAAAAAAAGATTATTTTGCCACGAAAAATATAATAGTTGATATTTTAAACAAGAAAAGATTTCAATTTAAATTTATAACAAAACGAGGAATTTTCAATCCAATGAAAAGACTTATTATTAATAAAATAGTTATATCTTGAACCAAACAGTAGAATTTTTAACCAAAAGAGATGAATTCTGAACCAGAAATTTAATAGTGTACTTTTCATTAAAGAAGAATTGACTTTCCATGATAAATACTTCGATTTTTTATTATATTATATTGATTAATTTCGTATTTAGGCGAAATAAACGAGAAAGGGGGAAGTTTTTTTGAAAATAGGGAGGGAAAAAAGGAACTTTTTAGAAACCGGGAAAAGAGGGAAAGAGTGTGAAGTCTGTATTTAAATTCCAAACTAGTAAAATCTCTAATTATCATTTTTTTAAAGGATACACCGAAGTAGGTGCTAAATTTAAGAGAGTTGTTAACGATACTAAAAATGTAGAACTAAAAACGGTTATGTCCGAGACAAAAGAAATTTATCCGACGACTGTATTAGATGATTGGTTCAACGACAATTTAAAGCAACCAATCTTAAAGAAACTTGAAGATTTCCAGAAAACCGATTTCGAATGGAAATTACACTCGATTGTGAAGCTAGAAATCAATATTAACAAATACAACCCTACGCGAGCTAGTTCTCACATACACTTACCACTGTCAATTAAAAATAAAGAAGCTTGTATCAATGCAAAAAATAGTGATAACGAGTGTTTCAACGGGGCAGTATTATCGGCCTTTTATCCAGCTTTACAACATATTGATCGTGTGTCTGATTATACACTGTATAAAGATAAATTATATTTCAGCGGAATAGAGTTTCCTGTAAGTCTGAAAGAAATGGAAATTTGAAACAATAAACGGTATATCTGTACATGTGTATTGTGTGATGTGGAGAAAGTCCAATTATATTGTTGTCTGATTATCATTCCTGCCCTGAAGATGGAGACCCTGCAAAGCGGTTCGCCAAGGAATTTGCAGCAATTGACTGAAGACGCTGTATCAGTCTTCCTATGCCCAATTTCTATGGATGATCTTACACGTGAACGAAAGTTTGCATACAGGGAAGCGACTGTTTGTCATATATGTAAAAAGAAAATTACACCGAGTCAGACCAAAGTTCGAAATCACAGCCATTTAACCGGTAAATATAGAGGGCCGGCCCATCAAATCGTAATATAAATGATCAAGATTCTCGTATTATACCTGTGGTATTCCACAATCTCTCCGGCTAGGATGCACACTTTGTGATACGTGAAATTTGTACAGAATTCAAAGGGAAATTTGATTTCCTCCCCTTGAAAAAAGAAAGATATATTTCTTTCACAAAACACGTCAAGGGGACTAAGGTCAAATTTCGCTTCATTGACTCGTTTAGATTTATGGCGCCATCATTAAAGAAAATAGTTTCGTAATTAGATAACTATAAAATTGTAAATTATGTGTTCCCCAATTTAAGCCGGGAAAAAAAGCAAATGCTTAGACGTAAAGGTATATTGCCCTACGAGTACTGAGACTGAAGAGAAAAACTATTGTAGACACAATTGCCACGCAAAGAACAATTTTATAGTTCTCCAAATGATGCGCATATCTCCGAAGAAGACTATACGCATGCACAACGCGTATGGTCTGAATTTAATTGTGAAATGTTGGCGACTACGTTGACTTGTACATGAAAACATACATATTGTTACTTGCGGATATCTTTGAAAATTTCCGAGAACAGTGTTTGAAAGCGTACGGTCTAGATTCAGCACACTATTATACAACCCCTGGTTTGACTTGGGATACCATATTAAAGTAAACTAAGGTAAGGTTAGAACTCCTCACTAACATTGCTATAGTGAGGTTCATTGAGTCAGGTATTAGGGGAGGAGTAAGCCAATGCTCTAACCGCTATGCCAGAGCAAATAACTCATACATGGAAGATTAAAATGACAATAATGGGATAATGAGATCATTTCTGGGACAGTTTAAATGATACTATAAGTGCTTGCAATCATGGCGAAAGAATCATTATACTAGGAGACATGAACAGATGGGCAGGCGTCAAGCGTTAAGATGAAGATACAGAAAGGGTGCTAAGTAATTTTGAGGAAGCAACAAGAAAAAATGATAACGGGCACTTCCGCATCGCTAGTTCTCTCGGGACCTTCGATTTCTTTGTACCTACCACTCTGAAGGGCTGTCTTCCGCCTACTCCAGGGAAGTGGAGCCAGTCCGCGACACCCGTCACGCCGGCTCCGGTCAACGTGACCGGCGCCGCCGACAGTAGTAGTGACGAAGACGTCCTTTTATTAGCCGCCAACGAAACACCGCAGGTTTTCTCGCTGTCGCTTCTCTCTTTGCCCACTAAACATGCTCAAACTTCTTCGACTTCGTTTCCTCGTCACACACAAGAGGGGTTACGGCCTCCGTCGGATACCTCCGCGGACAACGTACGCTCCTCATCATAGCCTCAGCCAATGGACCGTCTCACGGCCTGGCCCCCCCCCCCCCCCCTATATCAAGGGTAGCATAAATCACATTTTTTTGGTAAGAATTCAGCCTTTTAGTTAGAATAGACTGTTTTTTATTTATGTTACAAATATTTTCTTGGTTGAAATATTAAATATTATATTTTTCGTCTAGAATTATTCTTTCTTTAACGAAAATAAAACCACGTCGTTGAAATGTTGAACTATGTTGTTGATAATGTAATGAATTTGTTAAAAATTTAACTATTTTGTTGGAAAAATAATGATTTTATTAAACACTAAACTATTTGCATAGAAAGTCATCTTTTTCGTTCAAACAGTTCTTGGTTGACAATTTACCTGCATTCTATAAAACTTTTTTTTTCGCTCGCAATATGGCGCTCGATAATATATTTATCTCTTGCTTCGCGCACGAACATATATTTACCTCGCGTTGCGTTCTAAATACTTTCTTTTAATGTATAAACTTCATTATTGTTTCTGATTCCGTTTTGTCACACATGGATTGTGTTTTTCCAACAACAAAAAAATGAAATTCCGTGAATTCCTCCACTTCCGCGAATTCCTTGCATTCCAAGAATTCAATGAACTCCGTTAATTCCTTAAATTCCGTGAATTCCATAAATTCAACGAATTCCGTGAATTCGATTAATTCCTTGAATTCCATGAATCAATGAATTTAGTAAATTCCGTGAATTCCACGAATTTCTTGAATTCCATAAATAATCCCTAATATTTCTATGCATTCTAAAGTTATGATTTGTTGTGAACAATTAAAATACACCAGAGACTCGATAGATGAACAATCTCGGGGGTTGCCTGAAAATGGCCTTGTTCATATAACGCGTACAGCGAAACGTAAACAGTCAGGGCCGCCTGAACCGTTTCCATAATATTGCGCATTCCACTTGACTCAGAGGTGGAGTCGCATCCGTCTCTCGCGCTGCTCCTTGAGAAACTGTGCGGACCAGCAATTCTAGGAATTCATATAACGCGTTCCATCGCGCGTTCAAATAGCGAGTCTCTGGTGTACACATTTATTCGTTTTCAATAAGTGCGGCAACGGCAACGAATCCTGCTGTCGACTTGGAGCATGCATAGTGCGGAAGGATACCAGAATTGGGAGAAATAATTAAAAATGTATTGAAATTTGTTTTTTCTATTTCCATTTGTTCGAATACCATACGAAACTTAGATATATTCCAAATATCACTCCCAGAATTCTGTTTCACAATGGCCGAAAAAATCCTATAGGTGAAAAATTGGGGTTTTACGAGCTTTTGGCGCTAATTATGATTTTTGTTGCGATTTTTGAAAAATAAAAATTGTTTCTAGTACATAACATACTTCTTTTCATTGCCAATTACATTTTATATCAATTATTTAAACAATTTCATATTATTTTTAGCAATTTTAGTCCAGAATAGAGTTCGAAAGTCGCGGTTTTTCCGAATTTTTTTAACTTATCTTCAACTTTTCGATTGGTGTGAGATAATACTTAATTCAAGTTAACAAACCTAATCGTTTAAACTATTTAGTATTATCTTTAATAATATTGTCTTTGAATGAGACATAGTGAAGAATACAACCATTACATTTTTCATTGAAAATTTATCTTTTTTCGTTGAAAATTCAATTAATTGTTTGAAAGTCAAACTAGTTTGTAAAAACTTATTTTATTGGTTCAAGAT
>CAKNYM010053101.1:3305-25617 GCA_932195095.1 Andricus curvator
ACTTGCCAGGGGACCTCGCATTAACTTGCTCGGTATTTTTGATTTGGCCACGTTGCACTTGATTCGGGAATTATTTTTGTACGAGACAGCCATCATTCCCAATTATGGGACGGCATGAAAATGCCTAATCTTCCGGGCAGCAGTAATGCTAAGAATAAGCCAGGATATCGCTCAGGGATAAAGTTACGAGAGAAACGAACAAAAAACCCTCTCGTGGTAAAAACTGAAGTCCGTGAATCTGAAACCAAATCGGCTGTTTTTGTAGCCCCCAAGGTTCCAAAGGATATTCCAGAGCTTCAGGAATTTGGGACCCAAAAATTAACTAGTCACGACGAATTTTCGTCCCTTTTCGACAATCTGTTAAACCAGGCAGAAGCCAGAATCAAACTATCAAAGAAAGTTCAGCAGAAGAGTACTGAGAACCTCCCTGGTACTGCTAAGGGCCAATAAACCTCTGTGTAATATTCGCATGGAATTTTTGAGTCTAGAATTCCCAAAATATTGATATAAGATTTAATAGGGAAATTGGGTCTCGAATAAAGGGAGGGACTTGAGTATAACTAGGGTTAAGATGCTTTATCATAAAGCGTGCATGGACCAGAAAAGAGCCTACTGAGGGTTCAGCAGGATTCTACCTTTTGTTTACTTTTTCGAAATTTCGTACTCTGACAAAAACGGATTACGTGTTACTTAGCTGTGGCTCACCTTCTTAAGGAAAGTGGTACCGTAAAGCGTAATTGAAAATTAATTTTTCAATTTCGGCTCGGTAAGCCTTCAGCTCTGTGAGAAGTACGTCGAAGCCACTGGCTCTGTTGCTCACGTTGAGATTTAGGCCAACCACTACTCCTTCTCGGACAGGAAATACAAGAAAGACCAGATTAAAGTAATTAGATTTTAATCCGTACTTTCCTACAATTCGCCCGCTCTGGACCTAGAGGAATACATCTTCTTCGCCCGTTGTAGCGTCCGAAGTTTCTGAGTCCGTGATTTAGAATCAAGGAGCCCCAGTTGATTGATACGACCTTGCTGTCAGTTGTTGTTAAAGATTAAACAAGACATCCTTTTTTTTGTCTGAGTGTCACGAATTAATTTATGTTAGTGCTGGAATAATTCGACCACGGTTACTTCCTTAAAGGAAAAATAGTGCCACGAAGCCTTAATTGAATCATATTCAATTCTGACTCCGTAAGCCTCTAGCTCTGTGAGAAGTACGTCGAAGCCACTGGCTCTGTTGCTCACGTCGAGATCTTGGCTAACTCTTACTTCCTTCCACGAGACAGGAAACAGGAAAAATTTGAATAATGATTGTTCTACTTTGAATTGGAATAATTCTTATTCAAATTCTCCAGCAATTCGCCCGCTCTGGACTTAGAGGAATACTTCCTCTTCGCCCGTCGCAGCGTCCGAAGTTCCTAGTTTTGTGTAAAAGCCGCAAGTAACCTTCGTCGATCATCACCCTTACTCGTCAATTATTAGTGAAGACTCGGATTGAAATTTGAATGCTTGGAAAAATACCATATGAATCACTCCAGGGGTGCAGAAACCTCGACTCGACCTTGCAAAAGAGGGAGGAGGTCGGGAGAAAGACACAAGAAGTCTGCTGAGCCCCCCAGGTCGGCCATTTATCGTAGTCTGGTCTCCACCGTTCGAAGGACTGTTCCTGTATGCGTGGTTCGGCCAATTAAGCGACCCGACAACCCCATGCCCGAAGTTGCGCCTGCAATTCCAAATTCGCAAATTTTGACAATCGACTTAGATCGCGAAGAAGCTCTCCAACAAAGAAGGCGCGCATTTCGAGAGGAAAACCACCCTGAACGCGAAGTAATAATCCCCACGGTAGAACTCGTAGATAGCGACTCTTCTGACAACAATACCGTGATCCTAGGATCGGATGATGAAAACCTAGGATAAGAAACACGTTGACCCAGGGAAGCCAGAAAAAATTCTGGTGTGGCGCCTTCGCCACTCTCTTTCTACAAAAATAGGAAAAATTTTATTTATTATAGGAAAAATTTCATTTATTTTTGCAAAAATTCTGGTGTGGCGCCTGTTGTCAACTCAATGCCCCCATTCGTAAACGAGATTACGTGCCCAGCCGAAAGGCGACTGCCTCCTACGATTCAGTTGCGCGGCGTTGATTTCCAAACGGGAATCGCAGAGCTAATTTTTAGTTGGAATACGAACGGCAACTACATCGACGTAGGTAGCTTGAATACCGCTTACCACCCGATTCCCGAATGCGAAGTTACGTTCGGTAACATCATCTTGACGATAATAGGAGAGTTGGGCGTGGAGATTGCAGAAGCAAACTTTCACTTTTACATCATTTCGGACGCAACACCGATAGGAGGAGCTCAAACAAGAGGGATTGCAGGACTACAAGTAATAGAACACCTGTGTCAGCTGCATGGATACCCCATGTACTAAATAATAGGATCGTGGAGTCAAGCTGATAAGGGAAATCACTCTCATTCAAAGTTGACCAATGGCCCCTTATGTGGCAGATACGGACCCCGTTTTCAACCCACCCGTGCCGACTTATATCGGGCTAATTTCTCAAGAAATCCAGGGCATAGCACGATTAAGCTGTAGGAGTAATACCGCCATCAATTACATTCGGGAAAGTTGTTTGACAATTCCGTACCTCGACTTCCCAGAATTCGAGATTGCCTATGGTGACCTGGTACTAACAATTAAAGGAATCGTAGAACTATCAATCGAAGGATTAAGCTTCCCTTTTCACGTCATCTCCGATAACACTAATTTAGGGTCCGGCCAATTCCAAGGGATTGCGGGATTACTGTTAGTACATCGATTCTTTACGGTATATGGAGTACCTTTGCACTGAATAATTAGCTCGAATCTCAGAAAATAACATTCACTTTTTGTCAATCAACTCCTTCAACAATTTTCATTGTCCAAAATGGCTAACAACGGGGATGATAATGGAGAGCACTCTAGGAATAGCCACCTTACGGAGTTAAACGGAGTTAATTCCAACATCACCATCCCAAATCAAACTACGAATGTTGACACGGCTGCAGCAATGGCCTCAGTACTGGAATGCATGACACTGCAGCAGAGTACCTATCACATCCCGCAGTTCGACGGAAAGACCCCCAAATTAAAAGAGTTTCTGCAGGACATAGCCAATGGCGCGGTTTATATTACCGAAGCCAATGAACCTGGGTTCATCAAGATAGTTCTAAGCAAGCTTAAGGGAATTGCCCGTGATAGTGTTAGGGATAAGCGCTTTAATCAAGTGAACGATTTAATCGCCCACCTAAAAAAACGGTTCGCCCCCACAAAAAAATACCAATGGTACTTCGAGAATATAGTGAATCTCCGTATGCGTCAAAATGAGACAGTAAGGGACTACTACGATAGGGTTCAAGGTCTATTAAGTGGGGCTAGGCATGCGGTCGAAGAAAAGTATACGAAAATTTACCATTCGGGACTTCCTGATGAAACGAAAGAAAGTAACATCATAATGGGCCCAGTGACGGATGTCGCACTCGACGCGTTTGTCAAGGGCCTTCCAGATGAGATGTCCACTTTCGTGGATACTAGGAACCCCAAGGATCTTGTTGAAGCTCTCGACCACGCCTTACATATTGAAGAAAGGCAGAAACAATTGGAGAGAGCTAAGAACCACCTTTCTGCCTACCCTATTTCTCGGCCAAGGGAAAATGTCGACGAACGGTCGCGGTCACCTAGTCCTTACTCGAGACAGATGGAAAGGAAAGATAAGAGGGAGGCGCATGATGCAACAAGAACTGGTTCAAGCTCGAGCACTGTTCCGTCTAATTATCCACCACCAGCTCCTTCCAAGTACCCAGCTCCATATGTTCCTTACCCTTCTCAATACCCTTATCACTATCCACCACAGTACCCTCCGAATCTTCCCTATCAATACCCTTACCCTCCAACTTTTTCCGCACCTTCTTTCCCTCAGGGATACCCAACCGATAATGGTGTCGGAATCAACAATTCATGGCAAAGGTACGGAAGACCTCCAGGAACCATGACGCCCCCGAGGCCAGGTTCACCAGGAGTTCCAGGAGATTTAAACTTCCAGTCGGCTCGTCGCGCGGACGCAGCGACGAGCCCATCGGACACACAAGAGCGTCCAGCGAAACATGTACATTTCGAAAAGAAAACCATCGGGTCCTACGAGCAGGAACCGAAGTAGGTGGTTCCCCTGTTGTCGCCTTGACGGCGCCTGAATTCAGATACCCGCGATCTAGCCTTCTCGTGGATCCAGGTTCGGATGTTAATCTCATAAAAATACGGGCCCTACGCCACGAATTAGAATATGAACCCGAAAAAGCGGTCCTACTAACAGGAATAACCTTAGATCCTGTGGAGACAATTGGAACTCTGTGCGTTTCACTATTCGACACCCCAGTTGAATTTCACGTCGTTGCGAATGACTTCCCAATATCTCCGGACGGAATCCTTGGAAGACCTTACCTCAGACAGGAGCAGGCACAAATATCATTCCGACACAATTCCCTAGTTACGGTTTCAAATCCAATAAACCCAATACCGTTTATTGACGAAGAGTCTCAAGAAGCTAAAAGAATGTTAAAACCACAAATTAGGCCTTTTCCTAGAATCTTGAGAATCAAGGCAAGAACTAGGCAACCTGTGGCAATAGACGTTCTTAATTCAGAGGTCCAGGAAGGATACCTACCAAGGATCGACACTCCTAAAGGACTGTACCTGGGTGAGGCTGCCGTTTCCACACAAAAGGGAAGATGTCACGTTCTCGCGATCAACACCCTGGAAGAGGACGTCGAAATATCAATTCCTCCCCAGGAAATCATCCCTTACGATTTCTGCGATTACCCTGAGAACGAGTCTACCAATTCCGAATCTGAATATCTGGTAAAGGACTTAAGAAAGGACCTGGGGGATTCCTATGCCGATCGCGTTAGAAGAGTTAAGGAAAGCCTACATATCTCCGACCTAAATTCCGAAGAGAAAGGATACGTGCTTAAGTGGGTCGAGGATTTCGCAGATATTTTTCACATTAACGGCGAAAAACTTACAGCGACACATTTAATTCAACACAAGATCCCGACCACCGACGATGATGTAATCATGAAAAAACAATATCGATATCCTCACGAAGCATCCGAGCAGGTAGCGACGCAAATACAAAAACAGTACGAGAGTGGGATAATCGGAAACTCCAAGTCTCCGTACAACTCTCCCTTGTGGATAGTCCCGAAGAAACTTGATGCTTCAGGAGAAAGGAAATGGAGGGTCGTCATCGACTTTAGGGTACTTAATGAAAAGGTGATCGGAGACGCTTATCCGTTACCCAACATTACAGACATCCTTGACCACTTAGGAGACGCCCAATACTTCTCCGTATTCGACTTAGCCAGTGGATTTCACCAAGTCTCAACTCATCCTGACGATCGGATGAAGACTGCCTTTTCAACACCTCGAGGGCATTTCGAGTACCTAAGAATGCCCATGGGAATAAAAAACGCACCAGCTACGTTTCAGCGCCTGATGGACACTGTACTAAAAGGTATGCACGGTACGGAAGTATTTGTCTACCTGGACGACATTGTGGTTCATTCCAAGGATCTAGAAGAGCATGATTTAAAGGCAAGGAAGCTATTCTATAGGCTACGGGCGGCAAATCTGAAACTTCAACCAGATAAATGCGAATTTCTGAGAAAGGAATTTCCCACCTCCTACTACTATTCGAAACATCCGCCAGTTCCTGGGACTGTCAGGCTACTATCGTCGGTTCATAAAGGATTATGCTAAACTAGCCAAACCCTTATCAGATCTCATCAAAAAGGACGAAAAATGGGAATGGGGCATAAAAAAAGCGAAAGCTTTAGGAAATTGTGCAACTGTCTATGTAATGAACCCATCCTTCAGTATCCTGACTTCAAGAAGACTTTCAAGCTCACGACCGACGCCTCAGATTGTGCCGTCGGGGCGATGCTCACCCAGGAAAGTGAAGGTATTGACTTGCCTGTTGCATACTTCTCTAAGGTTATGAACGGCTATGAAAAGAATTACGACAAGGAAGAAAAGGAATGTTTTGCAATCCTCCAGGCCCTGGAAAATTTCCGACCATATCTATACGGTCGAGAATTTATACTGTCTTGCGACTACGAGCCGATTCATTGGATGAACTATATTGCCAATCCAGGGGCTAGATTATTGCACTGGCGGCATAAATTCCGAAACTACCAGTACAAATTTGAATATAAAAAGGGCAAACTAAATTGGGCCGTTGAAGCCCTGTCAGGGAACCCTGCGATCGACAAGGCGCTCACTGAGTCTTTGGACTTAGAAGATGACTCTCACATGCCCTCTAAACCCCCTCTTCCAGCGAAGGACATGGAAAAGGGTACGAAATCTATCGATGCGGCAATTGATACACAACCGGTGAAGGTACTGGTCCTCACGCGTTCAGGGACTCTGAAGGATAATGCGAGCCAAAGTGCCCCCGATCCCAGGCCATCAGATCGCTTCGAACGAACTGAACAATCCAGCAAGGGCGCGCACATTTTCTGTCCGAAGATTATGAACCCACAAATCCTATCGCGAAACTCCTTGTCGCTACTGAGCGTCTTGATATACAAGACCTCTGGGAGTGCCGGCCCAAGAAGGGACAAGTCCTAGTTACTCCCCACGGTCGACATCGTACATACACAGTCGTAATAAAACAACGACACCTGGATGACATCGACTGGAAGGCTGTGATTTTTGGTCTAAAGAATCTTCGCCTCGCCCTAGAGCGGGATAATCAAACCACCTGCCGAATGGCCAATTCCGGAGATTTGTTAGGTTCCCTGACCCAAAACAGAATGACAGGATTAATGGCAGACGCGTTCCGAGGTAGTAAAATTACTATTACTCTCTACAACGGGAGAATCGAAGTACCACTCCCCGAATTGAGAACGAAAATTATCGCCGAAAATCATAATAGCCTCGTCGGTAGCCATAAAGGGGTCACGAAAACGTATCGCCGCATTAGGGAACGTTACTCTTGGCCCGGTTTACGGGACGAGATAAGTGAGTTTATCCGCAATTGTAGGAGCTGCCTTGAGCAAAAACTCGTACGGGCACGTACTCGTGAACCTATGTTGATCACCGATACTCCCATAGCATCCTTTGAAAAAGTGTCACTAGACACAGTGGGAAAGCTACCCACTACCCCAAGTGGGAATCGCCATATCCTGACTATGCAGGATAATTTCAGCAAATACTGCATCGCGGTCCCGATACCCGATCTTAGAACGGTCACTATCGCGCACGTGGTAGCAACCTCTCTGTTTTCCCAGTACGGTGCACCTCGGAGCATTCTGACTGATAGGGGAGGGAGCTTTGTAAGCAAACTCATGGAACACCTTGAAAGATTATTTCGAGTAAAACAGCTTACAACTTCCGGTTACAGACCTCAGACTAATGGGGCACTTGAAAGAAGTCACATAGTACTGACAGATTATATTAAGCACTATGCTAATGATTATGACGATTGGGATCGATTGCTCCCTTTCGCCATGTTTGCCTATAATACGTCAGTGCACGAAGCGACTAATTTCACGCCCTATGAATTGGTCTTTGGCCGGGTGGCCAGAACCCCGAGCTCCTTCCCCCAAGGCGAGGAACTTGAAACATACGGTTCCTACTTACGCGACCTAATAGTACGAATATCGGAGATCCGGAAAATCGCTGCTAAGAATTTGGTCAAAGCAAAAATAAACTCCAAGGAACAATACGACCGTAAGGCCCGGCCCTTGAACGGGAAGGTGGGAGACCAGGCTTACGTTTTTAAGGAAGTAAGGGATGGCAAATTTGATAGTAGAGCCACCGGACCCTACACAATAGTCGGATTTACAGAGAATAATAATGTAATTCTCGAAACCGAAACTGGCGACCGGTTCGCCAAGCATAAAGACAAAATCAAGGTCGTTCAGTGCTAATTTCGAACAGACCCTAAGGAAGAATCCGAAGACAGAATACGCCTTTGAAAAGAAACAAAGAAAAAAATAAATCCACATTTTTGGACAATCAACCTTCTTTCTAACGGATAAATATCAACAACTTGAGTTCAGTAATGATTCTGACCCTACCTTTCTCTTTGAAAAACGAGGCTTATCCTATCTTGGACTTCCCTACACTCCCGAAAAGAAGATCTAACAATCTACTTTTTCCTAGGTAAAATGATACGTGTCTGGCTGTTACTTTTCCTGTCTCCCCTCTCTGCTTCCGAGGTCCCCAATCAGGAGACGCATGGGATCACCCCGCTGAAAACCAGCACCGGGGTCTACTACGAGCACATGGGACCGATGAGACGAGTTATTGGGACTTGGAGGATCACCGTATTTCTCGACCTGAAAAAAATTCAAGGACCACTGGACACCTATGAACAACGGTTCAAACATCTATCAGACCTCTGCTTGCCAGGCTTTGGATTACCCTGCCTGCAGACAATCACCGACTATGGCCTCGACGCTAAATTCTTCGTTGCCGAAAACTTGAGGAAAGAAGTATTCAGGCATGCTGCAGCAATGAAGGAGCACACCGAGAAAACGATTCTCCCTAGCCTGCCCATGGGAATGAGGAGCCGGCGAGCTACGCCATTGCTGGGAATCATCGGAGGATTCATTGGGCCCATAGCCGGCTTGATGACATATAACGACGGTGAAATGCTCGAGGCTGAAATCTCAGAGCTCAATCAAGCTCAAGCTAATATGTCTTACCTGGTCGGAAAACAAACTCATATAGTGAGAGCTCAACTGGAAGAAGTGCACGAGCTCTCGAAAAGCAACAAAGAAAGATTAAATTGGCACGAGCGTCAAATGTCCCAAAACAACCTGAGACTGGAAAATCTGACGCGAGCAGTTGCTGAACTCAAGCACGCCGAAAGATTGACTCACGCAAACCGAATCTTGGAGGTCGTCCACACATCCCGTCAAGGGCGAATGCATCTCTCCCTCTTAACATCTGAGCAGTTGGAGCCAATCTATCGGGATATCCAGGATCATCACCCTAGAGCAGCGGTCGGCAAACTTTTTGCTCGCTTTTCAGGTCAGGGCAGGGTTGGCCCAAGAAATTTTTTTCGCCTGCCGGGCTTTGTTCGTCAACGCTATGGTTCTCCTGCGTAGGGTTCGGTTGTATTAGCTTTTCTCGGCCGGGGTTCATTGTGAGACGGAGCACTAAGTGGGAATAAACAGTTAGCAATCAATTTTTTTTTAATTCTTATATTAGCGATTTAAAAGTTTTAAATTCGGAACCTGTGACTTTTTTGCGATTAAACACATCTAAAGTTGTTTTTGGGAAGTTAAAAGTCAATGTTTTTAAATATTAAAAATGTTATTAACGGTTACTTTTAAACTAACTTAAAAAATTGACTAATATTAATAAATCCAATTTATTAAAGTGCGCTATTCTTCTGTTCATTTTTTCAGACCAATATTTGAAAGTAAGAGAGCCTTTCGGACCAATCATACTCTCTAAATATTAAATTTTTAAGAAAATTTAACAAATGGCAGTTTAACTAATAATTAATTACATACTAGGTGACTGAATCACTGACTCATTTTATATTTTATTTAACAATTTGTAACTAATTCAGATTTAAAGTATAAGTTCAAATATTGCAATTAATTAAGAACTAGGTGAGTGAATCAGTGACTGATTTCGTTTCTCATTGGGTCATTGTAAAATAATTCATATTTAGAGTACAATGTTTGAATATTGCATGCACTTTGTTAATACTTTGCACCCCCTTCTTTCTTTCTTGCCTTATCCTCCTTTTTTCCATTTTCGCCCTATCGGATCAATCATATTATTAATTACAGGTACTTGCAATCGTAAAAAGCACACAGTTTGAATTTCAAAGTTTCAAATTGCCAATTTTAAAACTTAAAATCTTGTCTTCACATTCTCATGCCGAAAGTATGAAAAACATTTTATATTTTCCATACAAAAGTATCGAATATTAAAATTACTCCATAAAATGCCATTGGACACTCAGTTTGTAAATTAAAAATGTTCTTACAATGAAAATTAATTTCCAAAATTAGGTATTTATCGTTAATTGATTTTTATTCTCTTAAGAAAAGATTTTAGATTGTCATGTAGTCGTAAAAATAACAAATTTTAAATTTTGTTGTTTCAAATTCCTCATTTTTTAACTAAAAATGTTTTTTTCGTATTCCTGTATGAAAAGTAATTTTATATTTTCTTTATAAGAAGATCGAATATTAAAAGAATTTTATAAGCTTATACAATGCCATTCTACGCTAATTTTGGAAATTAAAACGTTTCTAATAATGAAAATTGAATGTAAACTAAAAGTGTTATTGTTCATTGAATTTTTGGGTTTTGAGACGTTTCTTAGATTCTTTTTGATCGCAAAAATCCACAGATTTCGAATTTAAAATTTTTCAAATTGCTAATTTTGAAATTTAAGAATTTTTAGTTTTGAATTTTAATCCCCGTTACTCGAACCGCTTAACAAAAGAAGCATCCGTGGCGGGTTGGACCTTTATGGCGGCAACAGGTACTGCCACGAGATTTTGACTCGACCCGCCACGGCAGCTAAGGCTGCCGCGCGGCAGTAGTTTGCCGACCACTGCCCTAGAGTCGACTTCCCGGTCCCAGGACCACAGGTAGATCTTGAGGAGTTGTCCAGCGTCGACACCATCACAGCACTCTACAAAAAGGAAATCCTGAGTATACTTGTGGACGTTCCATTACTGGAACATACCTACTACCAGATGTACCAATTACATCCGGTACCAGTGTTCCAATCAGTGCTGGGGAATGCTTCAGGAAGTGCTTACATCCTACCGAAATTTTCCCACATTGCCGTGGGAGAATCACAAAGGACACACATCTTACTGAATCATCGACAGGTAGAATCATGCACCAAGACTTCATATTACCTATAGCAAAGAATCGGAATGGGTTCCAATTGATTCTTTAAATGGATGGCTCTATTCCCTACCTGAGCCCCTCTCCGTGGGATTAAGATGTCCCAATCAGACTAAAACTCTGATTTACTTGGATAAAATTGTAATAATCCAAATTGCACCCAGATGTCAGCTCAGGACGCAGGATAAAACGTTCTTCGGATCAACAACCAAGATCGGATCAATGGAGGTTATTTACGAACCCCTCCTACATCTAAATCTGGCCGATCTATCTCCACTCCTGCATGAACAAGGGGAACTTATTTTAACGACTAAAGAAGAAGGGTATCTCCTAAAGGATACCTCCGTTGAAAGTGAAGCCTTTGCTGAAAATGAGAAATCCCTGTATGAGTTAGAACGACAGCTGAACGAGATAAACCTACAACGTCGATTTAGGGCCAATCACCTGATGTTGATCCATGGCTCCTATATCGGCCTTGCTCTACTCGCCGTGGGATTGAGCATTTGCTGTTGCTACCCTCGTGTCAAGGCCGGAATTGTGAAAAATCGATGTCGCAGTTATAAGATATCTAGAGAGGATTCCAGCACCTACCACGCCAAGGACAATATTGGACAACCTTCAGCGAACCAAGAAGAAACCAGCGTCGATATCGAACGTCCTTCAACGATCCAGATCTTACCAACAAGCATGAGTAACTCTGCTTGTGAAAAGACAACTGACGTATCACCTAGAACTGCGATCGTAACACCGCCGCACACCAATTCAACGACAGCGAAGTCAACGATTCTACTACCTACGCAAACGCTGCAGCCATTCTAAAAATTAAGGTTATGTATACTGTGCACTTGTATGCATGAATGGAAAAGAAATGTCATTTCGCTATAGACTTTTTCCAACAAACCGGGAGGAAAAGGAAAAAGAGAGATATTGTCAAAATAAGGACAATTTTGTGCGACCGTCTTCCGCCCATATTTAGCTTGAAAAATATTTAATTAGAAGGAAAAGGCGAGAAAGATACAAGCATGTGAAAATTTCCTCTATAAATTGATATCACATGCTCAAAGTTTTTTTTTCTGAATTTGAGACTACAACATTTTTGTTAAATTGATAAGCAAATGGAAGGAGCGGCCCTGCGCACGGAGGGGCGTTAATCCTGGTTGAATAATTTTTGTAATTTTTGTCGCTTTCGAGGTTTAAAATCCAGGAGCTCCCGAAGTTAAATTCTAGATATCCCGGACTAAAATTCTGAAAATGTTCAATCATTGCTAAATTATATATAATTAAACTACTGCATGATTTGTAATTTAAAAGGAAATTTTGTTTGAAATTTAAAAATCGAATTCAGAGACTAAATAGAGAAAAACTTATTACTAGAGAATTCGGGAAGGAAGTAACCTCCAGGGAGGAACTAGTCTATTGAGAGGCAGCTAAAGGTGATGACTGAAACAAGACAATCCATGAAAGGAAAAAGACTCCCTCTCAACCGACTATCCCCTACCCCCTCTATAAATTATTATAAAAGTATTTAATTAGAAAAAAGGGGTGACTACAAATACAAAAACAGGTTTTTGGACCCCCCCCCCCCACCCCTTTATCACTATTCACATCCGGCGAACCAGTCTTCTTCCGGATCGTCCTCCGGAAGCGGCCGGGCCCCTGGGAGCAGGTACCCCTCCTCACCAACGGGAACCCAGGCGCGGGTTACCTCTTGGGAGCCACGCTGCAACCATATGAGAAAAGGGTACTTATAGATGCTGCGATAAAAGAAAAAAGGGAATGGTGAAACAGAGGAGAAAGTTGAGATTAAGGCTCTTACCAAGGTCCAGTGCGCCTTAATCAGGGGCTTCCCCTCCACGCTGAAGTAATGGCACTGGACCCACACCAGCTCGTATCCTGGATCCAGGGGCTGGAAGCCAACCGCTGGAGGGAATCTGGGCACTTCGTAACTACCTATCGATGGAAAACCGTCATTTTTGGCCCCTGACTCCCCGTTTTCAGGCCGATATCCCTCAATATAGATAGGCACTCCGTCTGTGGATGCATGTAATCGCGCTGTGAAAGAAAAGAGGTACAAACCATTATCACCTACACTTCCAGAACCCTTAGTATCGACATAAAATCAAGTTTTCACTTACAACAGCCCAATAACCCCGTCCGAAGTAGGCCTTTTTTTTAGATCCCAGGAATACTCCTGGAACCACTTAGCCCGGGTATAGGGCCTTCGCGCCGCCACCTTAAAAGGGCCATCGAAAGGCCAGACGCCCAAGGACCCATCGAAGGGCCACCTATCAAGGGAGGGTTCCCTTAAGGGCACCGCCGCCCACGATGGAAAGACGATAATAAACCTAAAGAAAAACAAAAGAAATAAAGGAAACATCCTTAGTACTTTCCCGTCTTTCAAGGAAAACTCAACACTTTTCAAGTCAGACAACTCTAGGTTGGGTAATCTTTCGAAGGATAAACAACATATTGAACGATGCATAGGAAGTTAAACCATTCCATTTGGAATTGAAGAATCGCGAAATTTATGGCCTCAGATTGAAACTTTGAAAATGGGACAAGGTCAAGATTTTAAAAATTGAATACTTTTAAAATAGAGTTTTAAAATTCGGGTCATTTAAAATTCAGAAAATTGAGAATTCCAGAATTCAAAATTTTTATTACAAAACAAAATTATTACTAAGTATCAAAGCCGATTAGACAAATTAGTCATGTTTTTTTTAAACATTGAAAATGAAAAATTTTCTACTCCGGAACGATGAACTCAAACGAGTGCGAACTTCATTCGAAACTGAAAGCTAATTGCCAATTTTACTTTCCCAAATTTAATCAATTCAATTTTAATTGCAAGGTTAAAATATAAGAAAGGGAAAATTTAAAACTTAGCGGTCAACATGTAATTTCAGAACCCTAAACTTGTAACCATTTAAAAATTGCCGAATTTATTCATTTACTGATATATCAATTCCAGATTGTTGATTTTTTTTTATTTTTGGTTTTTTTATTATTTTTAATTCAATTTTTATTTTTCTTATCTTTTCAAATCTTCCTTTAGAATTTTTATTCATTCTTGGAATTTCCCAATCAAATATTTTTCAATTTAAAAATGATTCATTTGCTGAAATCTCCAAATAAAAATCGGACAACTTCAATATATTAGACTGAAAATTAAAATAAAGAAAACAAACAACAAGGTTGCTGTAATATGGTCCCATTATTTTTGAAATTAAAAAATGTTAAGCTTTTCAATTTAAAATTGCTTCACAATTACAGTTAAAATTATTCAATTCAAAAACTGGCTATACTCTTGAATTAAAAATTATGAAAGTTTTAAAGACAATAATTATATTATTAAAAAGCATCATATCATGTCTCTCTAAATTTGAATTGGTAGAATGTGGCTGATTGTCAGTTGAATTCTACTAATTGCTGTAGCTAGAATTGAGTCAGTGACAATTGGTAGAATTGTGCTGATTGGATTGGTCAAACGAAGATTGCTAATTGAATCGGTTATACGTTTCTACCTACAGTAATATAACTGATTTATCAGTTATAGTTGTATTGAATGAATCAGTCAATTTAAGAGGTTATGCACCAAATATATTTGCGTACCATTATTAAATGTGAAATTGCCTAAAGTTTAAAATTTGTTCACACATGTAATAATTTCTTATTCATTTATTGAAATGAAAATTTCGAAATACACTTCAATATTATAAGTAACATTGGTGTATAAACAAAAGCTTAATTCAAACAAATTGTTCCCCTATAAATTTATTCTTAGTCCATAATTGATTCACTGCAGTTAAGGTATTTTTACTGCTAAAATTAGTAAACTTCTGAGAATGACTGATTCATCAATTAAAATTAAATGTACTGAATAAATTAGTAAAATTTCTATTAATTCGAATGTAGAGAGGTAGTATCAAGTAACATGCAGAAACACCTGGATAGTTTTTTTTCCGCAAAAGGATGACTTCTGTCAAAAACGAAGTCGTTGTCATATTCACTGTTTCAAAATTACAGAATTTTGAATATTGCGAGAAATATTGTGAATCCTTAAAGTTTAGTCATGCGAACCACTTTGAAAATTACACGCTTTCTAATTGGAAACTTGAAAATTTTATAAAACACGCGAATTATGAAATACGGGAAAGCTCTCGATTATCGATGAAGGTACCTTTTTTTTATTTTATTGATAAATCGCGAATATACATTATAATGATTTTTTTTCTTAAAAAGTAAACTATATATATATATATATATATATATATATATAAAATATCAAAAGGCGAGTAATACTCGATTTTACAATACAATTCGGAACCAGTTCAAAATAGAAGAATTTCTAGATTTTGACGTCGAAAACAAAAATTTTAAACTGTATCAATTGTATACTTCTGGCAATTTAACAAATGTAAACCGATTAAAACTTTATAAATTATTTTCAATTTAAACAAAAAAAAAATATTTAAACAAATATAGTCATAATTCAAGGCTTTTATTAAATTTTAATTATTGTTTAAATCTGAAATTCGAAAGTTTAAATTTGAAATTTTTAATTAAGAAAAGGGACCATTGCTGAATATTCAGGAATACTTAATTGTTCATTTGAAATTAGTAATCATAGATCAAAAATTCCATTGTTTTCCGTGAAATTTGAATTAATTTAGGGGAATTTAAGGTAAATGAGAAAAATTCGATGAAATTCATAAAAAAAATCAAGCTGAATTTCGATAGCAATTGGTTGAATTCAAAACAATTCTAAAATATGGAAGAATTCATTGAATTGACGAAGTTTGAAATCAGTTTAGGAAAAAAAAATATATGAAAGAGGATTTAAAAGAATTTTATAAAATGCTTAAAAATTTAAGGTGAGTTTTAGAGACTTCAAGAAGAATTCAAAAGAATTCAGGATTAATTATTAAGAATTCAGGGCGAATTCCAAATGAATTGCAAAAAATAAATATATCTGAAAATCTCTTCAAAGCTTTGAAACATTACGAAATTCCTCACTTCGTGTGAATAAATTCTTTGGAATCCATTAAAATATTAAAATCCCTTACAATTATTGAAACCCTTGGAAATCCCTTAAAACTATTGAAATAAATAACAATTTTCTGGGAATTACGAGCATCCAACAAAATAAGTGAATTTTTAACTGAAAAATATCAATTTTCTAGCAGAAATAAAATAGCTACATTATTAATAAAAAATTCATTGTCAACAAAAAGGATTAATTTTGAACAAAATTTGTTAAATTTTTAACCAAAGAAATGAACTTTTAACTCAAATGATGCAATTTCAATCATAAAAATAAATTTTCAACCAAAAAGGTGAATTACTCACCAAAAAGATTAATATTCTAAATATTAATAGTTGAATTTTCAGTTAAAAATTTACGTTTGAATAAATAGCTCTAATTAAACCAAAATTGAACCAAAAAGATTAATTTTTATACATTAATTTTCAACTGCAGAAGATACATTTCCAACCAAACATAGAATAGTTAAATTTTCAGTTCAAAAATAATTTTAAAAATGTTACAAAATCGTTAAATCGTAACCAAATAGTTCCACTCAGTAGATTTTATTCTAACTAAAGGTTAAATTAGTGCGCAATGCTCTAATCTTTTAAAATTCCCTAAAAAAAAATAAAAAAAAATAAAATAAAAGCTCCTGAAAATGCCTTAGGAAAAAAATGGTATAAAATTTCAGAACTATTTTCAAATTCTTAAGATCTATTGAAAAATAATCAGAATCCTAAAAAAAAAATATACCCTGAAATATTTCAAAATAATTTAAGACGCTTCAAAAATATGTCCTGAATTGAATAGTGATTAACCCATGAGTTAATTTATTGAAAGAAAAGTGACATAGGGTACGATAGGGACCAAATCTTCAAAATAGGGTACTTTAGGGAATACAGGGACCGGCCTGTGAGGTCTGCGTCATGAATACACTTCTAATTTTACGTAAATTATTGTACAAAATTACAAATTTTTACAACAGAATACAAGATTACACAAAAGTCAAAATATTAGGAACCTTTACTTAAAATTATTTTGTATGTACTGGTAAAGTGTTGCAAGGATGTACAAATTCAAACAAAAATATAAATTTTTACTAACAATAAATAGATAATACAAGGGATAATAAATCACATCGAACTGTAGTTCGATTATTAAAAATTGGACAATAATTGATTTTACAGATCGATTCCGAATTTGTTCAAAATTTAGCAAGTTGCGGATCTTGACTTAGAAATAGAAATCTTTTAATTCGAAAGCCTGAGTAGTTAAGCAAATGTGAATATTCGATTGAAACTTTATAAACTATTTTTAATTTTACAGTAATTTCAAATTAATAGATATATAATTAAACACTCTTATTTAATTTCAAATCCTATTCAAATATTGTTTCAAGAAAAATATTCCATTTTTAGCCATTTAATTTGAAATTTTTCAATTAAGGATGACGTTTCTTTGAATATTTATCAATATTTTACATTTAATTTAAAATGAGCAATTAAAAATCCAACACAAAATTACAAGTTTTTTTTTGCACTTTGAAAGGTTTCAAATGAATGCAGAATTTGTATCAGAATTCCTGGAAAAAGTAACAATTGTGTTGCAAAATTATTTTAAATAAAAAGAATATTTAATAAAATTTTCAAAATTTTCAAAAGAAAAAAAAAATTCTGGATGATTTTAAGCCGATTTGTTATTACTTTTGCAGGATTTTCAACAAAAAAAAATTTTGTAGGAAAAATTCTAGTTCCAAGATAATAAAATTATTATTAGATTTCTGGAAAAATATTAAATGATCAAATTTAAACAAATTTTCAACAAAATATCAAAAAATTTCAACAACAAAAAAAGGGTCTTTCCACCTACCCCCTCTCGGCGTCCTCAAGCTCCCTCTCTCTGTTGTAGCGGGCGATTACGGCCCTCAAATTGGCCAGAGGACCATCCACCTGAGAAGACGTCTCGCTGCGCGAAGCCATACGCCGCTCGTTGCATTTTTGCAGAAATTCTATTCTGGATAAAGCCATCATGTCCGGTCACTACACTGTTCACTTATTTTTATTTAAAAAAAAAGGGGAAAAGAAAAGAGTAAATTTCCTGGCTCCAACAAAAACACTGCACTTGCACGTTTTCACTTTTCGGGTTGCGACAGCTCAAGGGTGAGAGAGGAAAAGAAATCCTCTTTCGCCTTTGAGCTTCCGCAATCCTGTATCGCGAGAGAACACGGAACCGGAACGGCATCCCCGATGATGACATAAGTGGTCGCGAAGGCATCCTAATTGCCACCCGCAACACTGTGGTCCACCAGGACGCCGGTGGCCGTAATGACCCCCACCACTGGTCAGTCCCTCGATAATGAGCATAGGCACGCACCTACACCCATGAAGGGAGATGAAAAACTTGCGTAGCATAAGACGTGACCCATATATAAAAAAACGCACGTGACATTGTCGATATAGCCCCTTCATTGCTGTGCGCAATTCCCCTCTTTCCAGGAAATGTCAACGCTTTTCTTTAGGTGATGATTATATGCGTGTATGTATGTATATATGCACATATAATCTATGATTAATATTTACGGAATAACCGATCTGGAAAACAAATTTATTTACTAACTTTAAATAGGATAAGTCGTACAACGAGAAGCCAAGCAACCCTTAACATCTCTCTCTTTCTCTTTCCTCCCTTACATATAAATATCTTTGTATCGAATGAGGATTCCTGGATGAAGCATAACGAAAACTTATAACTAAACCTAAAACTAAAACTGTTTTCTTCAATTTAATAGTTTTATTTATTTTTTATTTTTAGATTAAAAAATTCTTCAATTTCATAGTTTTTTCTTTTTGACTTAAAATTTCCTCGATATAATAGTTTAGATTTTAAATTTAGTGTTCTTCGATTTAATAAGTTTTATTTTCAGATTTAAAATTTCTGCGATTCAATAGCATAGTTTGTATTTTAAAAGATTCTCTTTGACTCGAGACACCTTTATTTTCGAGGACGAAAAAGTCAAATCTGGTGTGGTTTGTTACGAGCGATGCTGGGAAAATTTAATTTCAAGTCTGATTCTGGTTCAGTGTGAAATATTATTTTACACTGTATTAAAATCATGACTACAAAGCAGATACAAAGTCGCACCTCGCAACGCTTGTAACCCTAGAGCTTGCGATAAGACCGATCATATTGCATTCCTGAGCTCTAGACTGATTAGTCAGAGAGCTGGCTTCGAGACAAAGAAATCTTTTACATTAGGAATTCAAAATTAGAATACATGCGCATGATGAAAGGTTTCAGAAATAAATAAATTTCTGTTAAATCTTAAATAAAAGCCTCGATGGAACTATGCGTCTAGCCCTACACAATGTATGCATGCATGAATGTGAGAACGTCCTAATTTTATACAATGCGTTCATATAGTATGAATGAAGAGCATTGTAAGTGTAGAGAATGAGTCAGAAAGAGCAAGCGACATAATTTCATCCGCCCAAGGAAGAAGGAACATATTCAATCCACGAGCATCAGTATACGCCACACACGTGAGCATCTTACTCGCTCCTTCCTACGCCAAGGTATAGGCTTCGAGTGTTCTCTCTCTCTTTCTTACTCGATACTGCACGTATGGCTACGAGGCGATGTGCTTCGGTCGGGCATAAGCTACCTTCCACGCCCTTTCTCTCTCTCTATCCAATACATCCATCTCACTTCCCACCTCACGCTCATACTCTCGTGCGTTTTGACGGCCCAACGCATGGGTAGAAATGTCAAAACAAAGCCACGTGCTTCTTTCAGACCACCAACAAGGCATCTTTATGCGTATAGAGTATGGAACTCGGAATAATTGCTAATAATTATGAACCAACAATTAATCAATAATTAATTACATTAATGATTGATTGACTGTATCAGTTACATCATATTAATTATTGGGAAAATTTAAAATTATGGTCGAGTATAATACATACCAAAATCATATTTTGGTTGAAAACCTCGAACCTGTAATCATATCCTTCTTTGATTACAAATTTGATTGAGTCACCATGAAAGTCTCGAGGCTCTAGAGTCTGAATGCTGACGAAGTTCCTGTCTCATATGCACTTAGACAAGAAGACAATGCACATGAAAGTTATCAGAACCCAACTATGAGTCCCATGACATCCCTTCCACTCCTACCCAAGATTCTCCTTACCTTGCAAAAATCCCTACCATAATTACCCCTCTTATGAACGGACGAGCTACATCTCATCAAAATCATCATCGCAGTCACTCGAGCAACCTGGTACCAACCAGAACTACTCTAGTTAGAGGGAACACCCCTGTCTCGCCCGTCCGCGTTCGGAACGTTTAGTTTGCCTTATTTCAAGCTAGTCGAAATTTTGTAAGTCCACTATACCTCCTATCCTCGTTAAGAACAATTAGTCTAGCCAGTAACGGGAGTGAACGGCCTAAATAGGCGTAAAGGGATCTAGTGTAGGAAAGGGTTAAATTCAATCGTTCGGACGTTAAACAAAAATAATCTTCTTGCCGACGGAAGGCAGGATTGAATTCAGCCTGTGAAAAAAACCGAAGTTCAAAAATTAGTCTAGAGAGAGCTGCACCTTTTCGAATCTCAAAACGAAAACGAGCAATTTTCTCGTAACGACTATAGTTCCCTTTCATGGGAAATAGATATTTTTCCATTTCTCATAAAAGCGAATTTGTGGAGTGAGAGGTGTTTGTGTGTGTGTGCCGCGAACATAAAAGGACTAGAGCTTATTATCATGAGATAATGAGCGTACAAAATTTCAAATCTCGCCCGCTCGATTCGGCTGAAAATTTGAGAATAGAAGGAAAAGCATTTGTTCCTTCTTTTTCTTGAGGTTTCCGTTCGACGACCAGCGGTAGTATAAGGAATATAATTGGTAAGCTGTATCGTTCTAATTATTGTTTTGTACTGATGCCTTTTTTTTACAATGCCGAATGTTTTGTTGACTTACAAGAAATATATTGTATCTTCTTTGGGAATTTTAGACTCAGGAAAATCTTTTATTTTGGCTTCACCAAATCCCTTGTCTTACTTAAATTGAGATTTTCAGGAAAACAAATCTCAGACCGAGAATAGTGAAAAGACCCACATAAAAATAAAGGAGACTCTCGTCTCTTCAGTTTCGGGGAGCCTCCCCCCCCCCCCCGTATCAGTAATAACAAAATAATTTCGTACTAGTAACTTTTTTTACAAGGCAGCATGTTCTTATTTTAATTTATTATTCGTACGTGACAACACCCAGATCTCTCACATAGAGAACTCTATCCAACAGTTGTCCTTCGATGTTGTAAAAGAATCTAATTAGCTTCCTCTTTCTTGTGAATGAAATAATTTGGCATTTTTTTATATTTAAAGGCATGATGTTTTCCAAAGACCACAAATGAATTCTTTCAAGATCTTCTTGAAGTTTAGCAGCACAAACAAAGGAAGAAATTTCAAGATACAATTTGAGGTCATCCGCGTAACAAAGGATGTTACAATGCTGAATAGATTGCTTTATATCATTTATGAGGATTAGAAAGTGTAGGGGACCCATGTGCGACCCCTGGGGGACACCCTACGTTACCAAGATTTCGCTGGATATATGACCATTTATCCTAACAACTTGTGTTCTATTATGCAGATAAGATTCTATCCAATCAACTGTATTACTAGAGACACCATAGGCTCTTGGTTTGGAAATTAACATACTGTGATCTACTTTGTCAAAAGCCTTGGAGAAATCTGTGTAGACGGAATCCACCTGTCCGCCGCCCTCCAGTGCACTCAGTAAGTATTAAGTGTAAATGCATAAATTTGTACTGACCGAGCGGCCCTTTCTAAATCCATGCTGCTCGTCTAAAAACAAATTAGAAAATGCGAAATAAACTTTATCATACATTATACTTTCAAATAATTTAGATATGGCATTAAGGATTGTTATCGGCCTATAGTTAGTGACGTCAGATTTGTCACCCCCTTTATGGATAGGAACAATTATTCCCTTTTTCCAGGCATACGGGAAGTAACAGAGTTCCAGGGAAGAGTTGAAAATCAAGAAAAGAGGTTCAGTAAGTGACGAGCAGCAAGACTTCAGAAGAGTAAACCTGTTCCAAAATTGTTCTAAAAATATTTTATGACATATAACGCTGTTCCAGAATTGTAATAGAACGACCACAGAACAAATTTACATCGCAAACTGTTCCATATGTATTACCACACTATTACAGAACAACTTTACTCTGTAACCATATTCCCAAATCGTTCTAAAAATATTTTATGACATATAACGCTGTTCCAGAATTATTACAAAACGATCACAGAACAAATTTACATCGTAACACTGTTACATATGTGTT
>CAKNYM010053102.1:0-13518 GCA_932195095.1 Andricus curvator
TCTAGCTCTTCGTGAACCAAGTAACGAATTATCAAGTTGTGAACTCACTCCCTTCCGCTGAGACTTTCGGTCGTCGCAGGAGTCTAATTCCTGGTAAAGTCCGCAGTGTTATACATCCGCCAAAAGAACTGATTAATGGATTCGGTAGCTGTTTAGGACCATGTATCGCTCTACTAAGTGAACGGTGATCCTGCATCATTTTTGCTACAATAATCGAATTACTTTCAAGTAAATTCAAACCAATATCCGGTAGAGTTCCGTCGCTGCTCTACGACATATCGGAGATAAAATCGACAAAAAAACCTCTCTTGCTCTCTCAGGATCTTTTATTTCAAACTCTTTATTGGACGCAATCCTCATAGGATTGTTAGGGACTACGTACCCACAAACAAATAATTGGTCAAATCTTAACGGTCTGACATAATCAGCAACATTGGTCTCCCTCTTTCTGACTTTTTTCCAAACTACCCTCGCCTGTGCACGGGACGTGACAGGTGAACTCTCGAAGCGTCAAAATACCACTTAAATTGTATTGAAAACATCAGTTCCCTCAACTTTGTAGCATTTTGTCATTTAGATTCTCCGAGATGGAACCTTGTCATTTAGAAACGTCGATGTAAAGTAGCATACAAAGTAAAAATAAAGATAAATTATGTAAACAACATCACCAGCACAGATGAAGGCTTAAGTTCTGGAACATGTGAAATGCTACTAAGTACCATGCAGAAACCCAGCAAGAAAAGTAGGAATTGAGGTCCACCTTTTTCGTAACTTTAAAGTGAGTTTTCTTGAAAATTTCAGTCAATGAATAATAATAGGATGAAGAAGGACAAGTTACTATTTAAGCTTGTAATATACCAATATCACCAAATCCTATTTTGCTTATAAAATAAAATTAATTTTAAGGTCAAAATCGATCCATTTTGGAACCAGTAATTATGTAATTATATGAAAAACTTATTCTTTTATGAATTAATTCAAATACACTCATATTCAATTCTCATAAATAACTATTATAGAAACTATAATGAAAGCAAAATAAAAATATAAAAATAATTAATGTTTACAGTTTTCTACAAGTGTGCTCTATATATTTATTATTATAAATTTTGACTCACACTCATACTAGAAATATCCATTGAAAGTATATAGTTAAATATCGACGCCTCCATTCAATATGAGTCTATGTGCAGCCAGCGCTCTTTATGAGACTATTCCCTATGCTTATACACAGCACATAGTCTCATACACGGCGCTGTTAGCAGATAGACTCATATTGAATGGAGGCGTCGATATATGTAGATACTTACCTGAGTATCACTTTGTATTTATTATAACTAGAATATTGTGAAATTGGAAGCAGAAGAATTGAACCTACCTGTCGAGCAATAACCACCTGTACTAATTATACTCTTAGCAGCCGATCTTAAGAGGAAATTATTCGGAAATCAATCACTGAAACCCCAAACCTGTTTTTCAGCTAGGTCGAAAGATTTATAAATGAATAATCGGAATAAAAAACCGGTAAGTCTGAATCAAAAAGTTAAGATCTGATAATATTTAATTTCCTTAATACATCTTAATTATCTATCTTGCAATGTAGAATTTTCTAAATTTAATATACTTAAATCATCTATATACTTAAATAATAATAATCTATAGACTTTTGTGACGTCAATAGAAGCGGATTTTCCATCAACCCTACTTCCACATGAAAAATTGAAGAGTGTACTTCCAGTGTTACAGGAATTGGGCAAATAATAATCTTAATTTGAAAAACTACATTTACATATAAAATTAATTTAAAAATATGGTTATAATGATATAGTTTAGAAACTTTTTCGCTAAAAATAATTTAAGCACATAAATTAATTTTTTTTTCAAAAAGGGCGTGATCGATTATTTTAAATTCGGTCAATTGGATAATACGCAATTGACTGAAAGTTTTACGTTTTTTTCAGTAGCTGTCCTCTAGAGAATTGCGCGTTGATCGTATTTTTTCAAATTCCGCAACTATATTGCTTCTGTAGCCTACTAGAACGTGCTTTAATTCAGCTCCATTCATTACTTTAGGTGGTTTTTTGTGGTCGAGTATGTTTATTTTCGAACGCTCTCTATCAAAGAGTGTAGAATGCATTGCCATATGGTAACCTCTAGGCATCAGTATTGCAAGAGCCCAACCATCAGCGTTTACTATTACTATTTGTTGTCCGGCTGGTAGGGGCAGAAAGTTTCTTGGTGTACCTTTTTTTCCTTGTATACAAAGCTGAAGTGGCGTACCTGGACGAAAAGTGTATTTTCGAAATTCGAGTTCTACGTTCCTATGAGATTTCGGAATAAACCGATAAAATCCAAGTTCACTAAGCGTATACTTAAGTATCGGAAAATTAGGATCGAGATATATTAATGGTCCAGGGGCAGTATGGCCAGTACGTTGGTCAGTGATGGGTTGTCGAGGCCACTCGCCAAAATCGACAGGCTCTGACTGTGAACTTGATCCTGCAAGAAGGAATAGCGGATTAATTTGTTTTAAGATAACTATTTTTATGTTGGGATATTTGCTATCCAGTGTGTATTGAGTTGTTCAGAAAAAGGTTTAATGATTCGGGAAAATTTTGATCTCTAAATAAGGGATGAAAAACAAATCCTTACACCTCATGAGGCAAATTTAGATAATTGTCCTTTGGATGATGATTTATATGTTACGTCAAATTATATTATTGTTTGGTGAATTTCCAGTACAGACCGAATCCATTTCAAATCATGCAGGCCGATATGTTCAGGATTACCTTGCCAATGAAAAACCTTCATATCTAACAAAAATTGCCAAAAGGCAAGGTTTTCAAAAAAAAGATTAAAATCATTTTTTTAACCAAAAAGTAAAAAAATACAAAACAGAAAATGTATGGTGATTAGACTATATTCGTACATAGTATTCCTAAAAATTTCAGGAAACAAAGATGAGGTTTTTGAATTTTTTTTCTTTTTTCATAAATAAAAAATAACGTTACTATTTTATATTACTTTTTTAAATTTTGGGTTTTGAAACGGTGCAATTAACTGGATAAACTGAAAGAAGAGAAACCTTTATATATTATTAAATTGAAAAAAGAGCTAGGTTTCGGAAAAAAAAAATTTCCGAAAAGCAAAAAAAACATACCAAATCGAAAATTTATATTGAGTAGAATATAACAGTACCTATTATTCCTAAAAATTTCAGGTAAAAAGGGCGGGGATTTTAAGAATTAAAACTAATGCATTTACAGGGGAAACTTTTTTTAAACAAACGAAAATATTTTCAATAATTAAAAAGGTGTCAAAAAAGAAATCTTTTTTTTTAATTCGTCAATTATTTCGTTCTTCGCGAAAAATGATAACTATTCACGATTTAGAGGCAACAAATTTTTGTACCAAATAATGATAGTCTAAACAATTGAAACTCAGTTAAAAAATACTTGGAAGCTTGTGGACTTGTGGAATATAAATAATTATTTTTCAAAATTTTTTTCTAAAAGTAGCGCCTTCAACATGAGTTTTACACAAAACACTATTTTCAATTTCTTGGAGTAACTAAACTCTAATTTACAAAAAGTTAATAAGAGATACTAATTTTTTAAATTTCTTTGAAAACCGAGCTTTTTCCATTTAACACCGAACGTTAATTTCAAAAGCCCGGGGTAAGGTTTAATGTTGATCGATGTAAAAAAAGGACATTTCTTTTTCCGGAAAGCGAAAGAATGGGGGGGGGGGAGTCTATCACCAAAATATCATATTTTTGGACCACTCTAATGTCCATTCAACTAGCCAGCCACGTCAAAGAAGAAAATTCGAAAATCAATATTTTTTATAAGTGGAACGCCAGGCCGTCTATGCGAGATAAGAAACCTATTTTCTGACATAAATTCGGAAGCCTTATAAAAAAGTAATTCAAAGGCAAATCTATCATTTAAAGTAAGATTCAAGTCTAAGTAGACGTTCTTTATGTCTAACCTGTATCTAATTGTAAGAGCGCACAGTGTCGACATTGGATGAAAAAATGTTCAAAATAGTATTCTGGCTTACATTTTCAACTGATTTCGAAGCTTTTTTAACCGCTGGATTAATAAATTCTAAATAGATTTGTAATAACCGATTTCTGAAAATACTAATTTAGAGTTTATAATAAATTAGTAATTACTCAGTCCCGTGCAGAAATGTGGTCTTGGCCCAAACAGGGCCGAGGCTTGGCAAAACTAGGCCCTGGACTGGCGTTCTAGCCTGGGCCCAACACGAATGAAACGCCAAATCTGGCCAAGGCCCGGTTATATTGCCAGACTTGGCCCAGGCTTGGCCCTAGTTTATTATCGTTTTGTAACTATTTTATATTTTCTCAATTAAAGTCAAAATTAAGAAGAAATATTTTTTCGTTTAATTTAAAGTTGACAAATGAATGAACTTATTTATTAGTTTTTCAAATAGTGTTCAAATGTTGTTTGAAACAACATTACATAAATTAATAACATATTTACACTTTATAATTTGACGAAAAAGTTTTCTCAGTTTGAGGTTAGAAGTCACGTGCAATCACGTGTAAAGTTTTACACTTGAAACTTGCAAGTAATAAGAAAACAAAGAGATTAATACCACGCCATCTGTCGTCAGTTTTAGGAACTTTGACACTAGCTGGGCCCAAGCTCGAGCCATTGCAAAATTCAAGCTAGACCCAGGCTAGGGGCCCCCAGCCTGGCCCAAGTATGGAACCGGGAAGATACTTGGCGATTTCTGCACGGGCTATTACTCAATATTACAAACAAATAATGTACTAAAATGCAGAGTTGAAGTAGTTTTTAAAAGTTTTATGTAGGTACTTTTTTTGGAAATTTATTTTAATTGGTTTGACAGTGATATTCCGGAGCAGTTTATTAACATTTTGTGAAATATGTGATTGTTATAAACAAATGTCAAAAAACAAATTTACAGTTTGTACAATTTCTTATAGATGAAGGTACTTTTTTAGAAATTTCTGTTAATAGGTTGATTGAATTGAAATATTTGAAAACTTGATCGATTTTAACCACAGAAGAAAAATAGCTCCAAGCAGAAAGAAGTTTAAAAGAAATTCTGTTACAATCCTGCACAAAACTTTTAATTGATCTACATTGCGAATTTGTTCATAACAATAAAATTCTTATAAAATTTTAATCTACTGCTCCGGAATATTACTGGTAAACCGATTGAAACAAATTTTCAAAAAAGTAGCTCAAACTTTGGAAAATTGCAAAAACAGCGAATTATTTTATGTCATTTGTTTATAACAATCACATTTTTCATAGAAAATCTATTTACTGCTCCGGAATACTATGACTCGAAAACTAGTATTTTTTTATACCAATGAGAAATATAGTTTTATTTATTTTTATAATGCTTGTACATGACATCAAATTAGATTACAGACGAAAATCACTTTGAAAATATACAAAATCATAACAAAACATCAGACTGCTGTTTACAACAATACAATGGTGAACAACAAATTATTTATTTATGATAAACTCTCAACTAATATTTTGCGAATCTGCATATATCGATTACACAGTAATGACACTCAATTTGAACAATTGATGCACAGTTAATGTATCGGAAACTTACACAGAAAAAACTGGGGGTTCACTAAAGTCGCGGCTCAAATAAAAGTTGGTATCCTTTAGAACTTGAGCTCCAATAGATACATGTAGAGAGCCAAAAGGGTTCCTTTCCCGTGCAGAAATTGCCAAGTTTGTTCCATGTTCCAGACTTGGGCCAGGCTGGGCGCCCCTAGCCTGGATCTAGCTCGAATTTTGCAATGGCTCGAGCTTGGGCCCAGCTAGTGTCAAAGTTCCAAAAATTGACGACAGATGGCGTAGTACTATTCTCTTTGTTTACTTATTACTTTGGAGTTTGGAGTGTGAATCTTTACAAAGTGGCTAATTTGGTATAAATTAACATTCTTAAAGTATCTTGACAGGTAATTCGAGTCATAATTTGAGCCAAACTGAACTTATAAATTTTGTGTGAGTGATTGAGAATAGTGGTGATGGTGCTGATGATGATGGTCGATGAACAAAATACAAATCATCATTGAAATTACATTGCGATAAAAATGCCTAAAATAAAAAGCACTCTAAGAGTCCGGAGGCATCGAACACTCGGCAGTATCCCATATGTACGCGGTGAAAGTGCAAGTAAGTACTTATATTAATTATAAATAATATTTTCACATCAAGATTACATGTGACTTCTAACCTCAAATTGAGAAAACTTTTTCATCGAATTATCAATTATTAAATAATAAATATATAACTTCAAATTTGAATAAAAAATATTTCCCCTTAATTTCGACTTTTAATTTAAAAAATTAACAATGGCTGGGAATCGATAATAAACTAGGGCCAAACCTGGGCCAAGCTGGGCGATCGAGCCTGGCAATATAACCTGGCCCTGGCCAGATTTGGCGTTTCATTCAAGCTTGGCCCAGGCTAGATCGCCAGGCCAGGGCCTAGTTTTGCCAAGCCTGGGCCCTGTTTGGGCCATGACCAAATTTCTACACGGTTTGGAGCGCACTTTTAAAGGACAACATGGAGGCGCATTCACAAACCAACCGCTTGCAAAGTAGGACTGATAAGTTAGGGATCGATTTACAGTTATCGACCGATGACTTGAGACGAAAAGTTTCCTGCATATGAATATGCAAATTATATTTATCAAGTCATTATATCCATTTAAATTGCGGTGATATTTTGCACTTTAAATATCTTCATTAAGTTATGTCCATCAGAGTTCGATTACATGTGTGTTTGAAGGTAAAAGTTATTATATTAATTAAACAAAATGTCGACGTGGCCAAAGCGAAAAAAAGGTGCATTATAAATTGGCTCAATTACAATTGGGAACCTTTAGAACCAATAGAACACCAACTGAGGTGTCATTTAGAGCTCATTTGTCCTTTGGGTTCCTTTTCAGCAAGTGGTGTTCATTTTTTTTGCAGCTCCTTTGGAACCAAAAATGGGTTCTAATAGAAACCCTAGTTTTTTCTGGCTTCTCTTTAAAAAAATACTCTAAAGTCGGTTGAAAATATAAGCCGCAATATTATTTGGAACATTCTTTCATCGATCTTCGACACTGTGGAGGGTCTAAACGCAAGGAGCACAATTTGAATGATCTCTCAAAGGGAACCGCAGTCTGCCTAGGAGAGAGCTTGTTCAGTCTGGCGATGAATTACAGAAAAACGCGCTTTCTCGTTGAGCACGGCTATTTATACGCTTTTGCTACTTGTGGCTAGGAATTCACTACTCCGGTGTTGTTGCTACATGTGCGCTGGGCTGTTTGTGGCCGATTGAAGAAGGGTGTACCGCATATTTTATACAATGTGGGTAAACTCTGTTACTTGATTACCTGCTCGTGATAAGTTATGTTGTGTGCGTTTGATCGTTGACGACAGACTTGTATTTACTGAAGGAAAATATGACGCCCCCAGCGAATGTGTACTAATACTACGTGCTCAAAACCAATAAAACTTTGTAACAAGCAAATGGTTGGAGGCCTGACGCCACCTCTAAATACTATTTAAAAATTATTTTAAAAAACGGCAATTTTTCCTTCAGTATGAGGAACGTGTATCCAGTTGCAAATAATGAAAAATCGAGAGTCTGTCATGTTGAACCACCCTATTATATAATTATAATTAAAAGTTTGTCATAAGAACAATTGCGGGATTTCAGGATGACTGGTTACAGACTGAAAGGACTGATACGACAATCCAGCAAAAGTCTCGTGCACCCTGAGGACGCGCAGCGACGCAAGGACGACCGCCTTTTCCATTTTCCCCTCTGTTGTTGTTGACAAGCAGGGATGCTTTTCATGCTACTAACCAGTGAAAGCTTGACACCTCCAAGAGCACCGATGATCAAGACGACTCGCTTAACAGAATATTCCGGTTATAACCGTCGCGACTCCCTCATAAGGTCTTCATACGTCTCTTTCTTTTCACTCTCCTTGGCTGTGATGTTTCTGTTGGCTGGTGTAGAAAATTCAATAACGAACATGGTTCATTTCTTGAAGTCAAGAAGAACCACGCCATGCTATTAGGTATTAGGGCTAATGCCGTAAGAGTGAGAGAGATGGTAATAAAGCACTCTTAGTGCCGCATTGTGCTTTTGGATGTACGTCGTTCATGCATGAGTTGAACAAGTAGATAGTATGTTTCCTAAGTTCTCGCCGTGTGCATGATACGCCCTGCAGCTATCATCAGGAATGTCTGGGCTTAAAATGTGACGACCGTATGCGAAAGTTAAAATGACACCGTCTTGATATATCAAGAAGAAACCCTCTGTGCCCGACTTCAATCTGCGTGATTTGAAGAAGGCAAATGTTAGCTCATACGACATCGACTGATCGTTCACATTTCTGTTAAAGGTGCCGTGCATCCTAGTGTCGAGGAGCTGTTTGCGGAAGTTTTTCTCCTGTGCTTTCTTGATCCGCGCCTTCAGAGTACTCGAGACGGATAATGTTTGATGCATTTTGCTTACCCCTGATATTAAAGTCAAGGCCGAGTGTGTCAGCAGCCTCCTCTGCTACTTTGTAGGTTCCTCTTAAGCTCCAAGACCTGGCTCAAATGGATACGTCCCTTCGTAAGGATATCTCGGAAGCAGTCTACCTCCGAACGATCAATTACTCAGTTCATGGTGCGGTGAGAGCCTTTGCTGATTCAAATTGAAGACTTAAACCGACCATTAATCAAAGAACCAAAAGGCGCGTGCATCAACTAAACAACAATATAGGACGGGTAAGAGAAAATACGTCCCATGTTCAGTGTGCGATTGACTTCATAACATCTAGTGAGCCGTTCGCGGAAAGAGTCTATAAGTTTGCCCGCGAACTGAGGATCTACGATCATACACTAAACAATTGAAAGCTGCTGACAATAAAGCAGCATATTTTTGACAAAATACGGTTGTTATCTGATGCAAGGAGGAGAATATAGAAGAGGGAGGGACGGGTCAGGGAGAATCAACAGTTTCTCGCTGATCCTTTGCGCCTCTTCAGCGATCCCCACGTTCCACTGAAAAATCCACTCAATCCCAACGAGGTAAAGATGGTTCGGAGAGAGTTTTACAGGATCGTACCACGTCAATTGAATGAAGACACAGAGAATATCATCCGCATCAAGGAGTTTTGCGACAACCTCATAAGATCTGAGGAGGAATGTCCGTCAATCACTGCCGAAGAAATAAAGAAAGCACTTAGGGTGTGACGTTGCAGATTCTCTGCAACTCACAAATGCCATTTTAAGTAAATTTTTGTAATAATAACTCTAGTATTTTCACCTGAAGTACTAAATTTCGGCACTCCTTCATGTTTGTTATGATTTTATTTTTTCGTCCTGTTTTATTTTATGTTTTATTATCGTTATAATTTGTTATTTTTAGTTTCATTTTTTATTTTTTTTTTATTTTGCTGGCTGACTATGTTAATTGTAAGGGCATAAGGCTCCTCTGATTTTCTTTTTGTAATTTCTTGATTCCGCGGTCCCGAGCGTTAGCCATGCAGGTTTAGGCCACCTACACTGAAGATCGGTCAGGATCCACTACGCTCTTACTTTCGTCACACCTTCGCAGCCAGGATCCCCACATAAATCCCAGGATATGTCATTCTCTTTACCGCCAACCCATCCGCTTACTACTAGGGATGGAATGGAACCATTCTTTGAAGGCAACCCCTTTTGACATCCGTGGCAGAAAATACAGAGTTGCCACTAAAGGATAGGAGGGACCGCAACAATTATCGCAAGTCGTCTGAGCCCCTAGGCACGCTCCTGGGAAGGTTCGACCGAGGCACTTGCCACCCTAAGTTCACAAAAGGGTAGGTGATTTCGCCTCAAATTAATTTTTTTTGTTACTGACGTTCTTTCGACGTACCTACATTTCTGGGCTTATATGCCATTTTTTTTTGTTTTCTATTTATCGGGAGCATCGACGAAGTCCACTCCGCACCTGGAGTACGGAGAAAAGGGCTCCTCGTCCACCACCTAGACACCGGGATACAGCCAGCCCTGAAGGCCCGAATGAAATATTCTCGACTCTCCCATCACGGCGGCTGGTAAGGATTGGAGAAAAGAAAAAAGACGATCGGAAGGACGAATGGAAAGCGGACCTCATCGGCTGTCTCTCTCTCTCTCGACCGTGCGAATCCTAGAAAGTAAGTTCGCGCGCGCCAGCCTTCTTCCCCCTTGTAACCATGTGATCATCCGCTTCCTTATATACGTTGGTACGCACGAGAGACGCTCTTTTTTGCCTTTGTAAACTTCGAGTGTGATATTAGAAGCGACTTCCGTCATCTATTCCTTAAGGTAGGACCACGTTCTCCTAGTGATTTAGCCAAGTCGTTTCCGTAATTCAATTTTATCGTACCTTTTGTTCTCCTTGGCTGAATCACACTATCTATTACTTTTGAAATTTGTGAACATAACTAATGTGTGAGTAGGGAATAAAGCGACCCGGAGTGCCGAAATGTTTAATTTTAATCCATGAATTTATAGCATAATTACCGAGCCCCCCCCCCCCCTTAAATTCAGTGTACCGCAATTTCTAATTTATCGATTTTCGTTTTCCCCTTATTTTCAAATGCCGAAATGTTTAATTTTAATCCCTGAATTTAGAGTATAATTACCGATCCACTCCCCGATTACGTTTAGTGTAACACAGTTTCTAATTAACCGATTCTTGTTTCCCCTCATTTTTAAGTGCCGCAATGTTTCATTTTAATTCCTGAATTTATAGTGTAATTACCGATCCCCTCCACCCCTTAAATTCAGTGCACCGCGATTCCGTGACGAAATGCTTAATTTTGATCCCCGATTTTCTTTGTAATTTAATTACTGATCCCCTATCCCCCTTTAATTCAGTGTACCGCGATATCTCGTTTATCGACTCTCGTCTCCCCTCTTTTCTAGTGCCGCAACGTTTTATTCGAATCCCCGAATGTTTATGGAATTACCGATCCACTTTCTCCTTAAATTCGGCGTACTGCCATGCCGATGGTTGCAATTAATTTATTGATTCTCGCTTCCCCTCATCTTTAGAGTCGACATGCTTAATTTTTGATCCCCGATTCTTTCTTGTAATTTAATTACCGATCCCCTTCCCCCCGTAAATGCAGTGCATAGCAATACCGAAAACCCGATGAAGACTATAGTTAAGTTACATATTCTTCCCCCCCCCCCTCCTCCTTTTTATATCCTGAAGGCCGGAATGACAGAAAGTAAAATTATATTACCGATTGTGTTTGTGCTTCGACCCTTTCCCCTTTTGGGTACCCTTTTTTTATTAGAATTCCTTTCGCGTTTTATTTCAGAAATTCCCCCATTTATGCGTATTGTTGATACATGTCTTAGAACTTGTGAAAACCCCTTTTGTACTCATTTTTTTATTAGCCCTCTCTCGAGTTTTTCCTTTAGAAGACACTCCCTGGTGCTAATTTTTAGGAACTCCTTCTTTTACCCACTTTCAAGAACGATTTTTAATGTTTATCTTTGAAGGCCTGAGGTTTTATTTGTATTCGCTCACGTGACTCTCTTTTATTGTTCGTCGAACAGAACCCTCCTATTTATTTGTTAAACGAGACTCATTTCACGTATCCCGCCGTTATACACAGGTTTCGTTATTTAAATTTTACTTAAGTCCTTTTTTTTGTTCTTTCATAATTTTGAATTGCGAATAGTGTTAATATTTACATGTGTTTGTTGTTCTCTTTTGTCCGCCATGATATACTCTTTGTTAACCCCTTTTCTTGCTTTGAATAAATTTTTGTTAACTATTCTGATTGGGAAATGTGAGCTTTTGTAATTACGTAACCCCCCCCCCCTCTACCAATTTTTTTTTTGTCTAGACTGAGCTAGTAGTTTTGTAGACCCTAATTTTGGTTTCATTTATTTTGGTTACCGTTTACCTACCCGGATATCTTATCATCTTTTATTATCGATTATTTATGAAATTTTTGTAACTTTATTTAGGGTTAACTTATCCTCGGACTTCCGACTGTCTTTTACCTTTCATTTTACTATGGTTTGAGGCTAGTTTTGAGTTGAGGTGGATCCTTTAGCTAGAGTTTGTAAGATCCCTCCCCCTTTTTTTTTGGTGTGTCCTGAAACGTTTAGCGTTCAGTGATTTTCTTGCTTTTTGGAATATAGATTCCGTATACCTTTATCTTTCCTTACTCGCTCTGGTCGAAATAATTTACCTTTGTTCCAAGAAAGGACTGGCGCCCAAAAACCCATATGTTATGCTATATGGCCTGTTTCACTTGATTCGATATGTTTGGATTAGGGTCCGATGTGTGTTATTTGAAGAGACCTCTAGATTTGAAAAATTTTATTTTAACTAAAAAAAATAGCATTACAAGGGGCACAAAGAACTTTTCCGCTGCAGGACCAGATGCTATCAAGAACTTCTGGTGGAAGAAGTTTACTTGTGTGCACTAATATCTGGCCCGCACATTCACTTAATATATAATGTCGGAGACGCCAATTCCGCAGTGGCTATTGTTAAGATGAACTATAACTGTGTGAAGAGAGATGAGGGAACAGCGTGCTCGAAAAAATGCGTAGCAGGCTGCCGAGTGAACCTGCAAATCGACAGGTGCGTCTGCAAAGACGCAGCTGCCCATAAGCGCGCCATTTCGAATGCCTGGATTGACTACCGGAAAACTTTCGATTCAACCTCTCATAGACTTATCATCTGTTTGTTGGAAAGCTTAAAGGCGCGTCCACACATAGTGAGACACATAGAGCGAGTGAGAGAGAGAGGCATCTTGCATGGTGACACCATTTCCGCATATCAGGACGGTGTCATTTCCACCTTGGTATGCCGCGACCGCATTTTATGTCAAGAAGTTCCAGCGATAGGTACCGAGCGTGTCATGCACACGCTGAGTACCTAAAATACACGCTACCCGGGTGCCATACTTACACGGAAGCGACGTATCTCTAACGATGAATGCGGGCTTAGAGTGCCTTACTACGACTTCTGGACAGCAGTCTCCATTGCACACTCGCGGCCTGCCATTGTTTTCCAAGGCCTCGACAAACGAACTATATTCGTGATCGAATTTTTGGCTCCGACCGCTGGCAAGGAGCAACCTCAGTAACCTCAAAGCCATAGCCGCGTGTCAAAAACATTCACTGGTTCTCTCAGTGAAATTCCGGCACTGGTATGATCAGTGAGGTTCGCGGGTTTCTTAGTACCAGTAGTCATCTGATCGTACACCTTATCGTCTGTCAGCTGGTTAGTTATGACACTTAACACTCATCACTATTGTGGTAACAGTTGCAAAATTATCTTTTAAAACCCGCACTTAACTATCAGAACAATAAATGGATACCGGGCTGCAATATAATGGGATATAATATGGTGCGCCTAATTGTAGGAAGGTCGTTATGTCAACGTGTCGCGTCGCTCAAACTCAAACCTAAGTGGCCAGTGGCCTTCCCGCTTTCAAGCGAAAGAT
>CAKNYM010053104.1:0-11747 GCA_932195095.1 Andricus curvator
ATTTTTCGAAAAAAGGGCACTAATAGGTTGTGTATTATGCCATTGAGATTATGCGGTTAAAATATTACATCAAACAATTCATCCTTGTAGGAGAAAACATGTAATTTGTCATACATGGGCTAAAAATCGAGCCTGAGGAAGCACCTTAAATCAGGTTGACAAAAGAGGTCTTCTATTATTTTTGGGTTTCGTTCTAGAATGCTTCAAAAACAATTTCCAAGAAAAATTAAAATCATTCTCAGAGCCGTTTTTTTTTTGCTTTTTTTTAATGTCAATTTTTTAAGTTATTTGAAAAAGAGGATTCATTTTCGAAATAAGTTATGTTTAGTGTACAAAAATATTTATTATTCTTTTTAATATAAATCTTGTATAATAAGTGTATTTTGTACATAATTTTTAATGTACCTAACTTTATACCAACCTACATTAGAAACGATGTAAAAATACACTTATTATACACGATTTATATTAAAAAGAATAATGAATATTTTTGTACACTAAACATAACTTATTTCGAAAATAAATCGTTTTTTTCAAATTACTTAAAAAATTGACATTAAATAAGCAAAACTAAAAAACGGCTTTTAAAATGATTTCAATTTTCCTCCAAAATTTTTTCTAAAGCATTCTAGAACGAAGCCCAAAAATAATATCAACATTCACGGTCATTTCAAGGTCGAATTAATTTTTTTAAATGGCAACCCCTATTTTTGACTCCGGGACCTGAGAGAGCGGAAAATTTTCCATCAAGTTATGACCATCATCAATCGAAAACTTGACCTGGGAAGGTTATGGTCAAGTTCAAGGTCACCAATCGATAGAGGGTCGAAAATGCTACAACTCTTGCGTTGGACATTTTCTTCAAAAATGCATGCCAGTCGAGTCATCCTGCTGTACGTTGTTTGACCTTGCCATAACCTTCCCAGGTCAAATTTTCAAATGCTCAAGGTCATATCTCGATGTAAAATTTTTCGCTCTCTCAGTTCCCGGGGTCAAAAATTGAGATTCCTATTTAAAAAAAACAATTTGACCTTGAAATTACCGTGAAGGTCATGGTCAAGGTCAAGATTACCATTCGATCAGGCGTCAAAAATGCTACTGTCTGTCGTACTTTTTTTGAAGGAGTAGAAATGAGAGGAGGGGAAGTAGGGAAAACTAGGGGTGAAGAAGTTAGGAAAGTGAGAGGAAATGATGTGTCGAGAAGTGAGGGAAAAAATTATGGGATATGAGGGGAAATGTGGGAGGGGGCGTGGGGAAAATAAGGGGAAATTAGGGGAAGTGAAGAGAAATGAGTGTTGGGGAAGTAGGGGATTCGAGGAGAGGGAATGTACGGGTAATTAGGGGAAATAAGGGGAGTAGAGGAAGGGGAGTAGGAGAAATGAATGAAATCAGTGGATGAGAAGCTGAGGAAATAAGGAGAAAGGAAGCATGAGATATGATGAGAAATATGGGGAGTGAACATAGTAGAAATAAGAGGAATTATAGAGAAGTAGGGAAAATTGAGGTGTGGGAAATAAGGGAAGTGAGAGGAAAAGGGCAAGTCAAGAAGGGAGAAAATTATGGGATATGAGGGGAAATGTGGGAGGGAGAGTGGGGGAAATTATGTAAAATGAGGGGAAGTGAAGAGAAATGAGTGTTGATGAAGTGGAGGAGTCGAGGGGAGGAATAATACGGGAAATCAGAGGAAAATAATAGGATTAGAGAAGGAAAAGTAGAAGAAATGGGGGGAAATTAGTGGATGGGAAGCTGGGGAAATAAGGGGAAAGGAAGTATGGGATATAAGGGGAAATATGGAATTTGGAAATAGTAGAGATAAGGAGAAATTGAGGAGGAATCGGGCAAATGAGCAAAATGAGGGGTAGTAGGGCAAGTGAAGGTAAATTAGGGAAGTGCAAGTAGGGGGGGGGGGGGGTTGAGGGGTGAGGAAGTGAGGAAAATGAGAGGAAATGAGAGGAGGAGAAGTTGGGAAAATAAAGGGAGAGAAGCATTGTATATTTGGGGAAATATGGGAGAGGGAATAGGAGAAAATAAGGAGATGAAAGGGGAAGTAAGAGAAAATGAGGGAATGGGAAGTAGGGAAAATAAAAAGAGAAAATTATGGCATATGCGGGGAAGTAGGGGAATTAGGGCAGGGAAATTGAGAGTAATTAGGGATGAAAAACCTGGGAAAATAAGGGGAACTACGGAAAGAAAATTAGGGGAAAATAGATTGAGGGGAAGTATAGGAAATAAAAGGAGAAGCATGGAATCTGAGGGACAATAGGGAAAGGGAACGTAGGGGAAATACGGGAAACTTAGTTAAAATTAGGGGATAGTAGTTTAAGTGAAGGTGAATTAGGGGAGTAGGAGTAGGGGAAATGAGGGGAAGTAGCGGGAACTAGTGTGAGAGAAATGATTAAAAATGAGAGTGAGTAGGGAAGGGGAAGTGAGGGGTGGGAAGGGAAATGTGAAATGGGAAAGCGAGGAGAGGGGGAAGTAGAAAAGGTAGACATATATATTTTTATGATTATTCTCAAAAAACTACTTCACGCTTATTTTCAGCAAAAAAAAAATTTCACCCCACTTTTTAGTTCTATGTTCCTTAAAATAAAAAAGCTCAGCTTTATTGCAACCCTAAAATTAAACCAAAAAAATGATTCTAATTCTAAAAAAGGGAAATTTACTTGACCTTTATTTCTGAAGGTCAAATACTTATTTAAAAAAGAAAAATATTTTTTCAAAAAATCCGAAAAAATAAATAAATGGTAATAATTTCAAGAAATATTAAGGCTAAAAGGTCGAAAAAAATATTACTGCCTCAATATTGTAGCAAAATTTTAACTAAAATTAAAAATTAAAAACAATTATTGTATCGAAAAATGATATTTTGAAAAATTCCTTTCACTACAACGTCTATTTAATTTAAAAAAAATCTTTTATGCAATAAACGGATTTTCGTTTTAAAATATTGGTTATCTAGTTCTATACTGCAATTCTTCAATAATTCTTATCAGATTTTTACAATAAAAACTATAAAGAGTTAAAATTTATTTTTATTTTTTTTTTCATAAAAAGGGTCGTTTATTATATTTAATTGTGAGTTATTACGCTTTTCATTATAATAAAATTCTCCAAGGGCTGTTTACGGGTTTTAAGACGAACAAAAATTATAATTTATCATTCGAGACAATACAATGAGGGTGATTCAAGACAATTATTTTGTTTAACAATATTTTTAGTAATTATTCTACTTGAAATTCACCAAATTTTTAAACATAAAACTGTAGAAATCTCAAAAATGATCATTTTTACCATAAAAAGCGTTGTTTCTTATTTTTAAAGAAGGTACCATGCTCTTATCCAAAAGATTTAAGAAAAATCCACAGTTGTTCTTGCAGAAAACGAGAGCTTTTTTGAATGTGTCCCCACAAATCAGAGAATTTTTTTTGTGAGCTAATCCAGTGCTTATAAATCACTTTTTCTACAAAGCCTTAAATTTTATAAGTGGAGAGCGGATTGGCCAACTGTGAAGTTAGCTGACGAGCGCAGCTCGGCTCTCACGTGCGGAGAACCCCGGTTCGTCTGGGGGCAAGCGTGCGCGCGCACGCTGGGCACACACATTGCTTTGCCCCCTCCCCTCCCTTCTTTGCGTTCTCGACCTGCGCGCGCACGCTTGCCGCTGGTCTAATCGGGGTTCTCTGCACGTGAGAGCCGAGCTGCGCTGTACTTTACGAATTTTCGTTTCTAGCAGCCTTCGAGATAAAAAAAATTGTATCTATCGACTAAGATTTAAGACATGCGACGTCTACGTGCATCTTGCTGTGTTTCTAAAGTGTACGTGGAAAAAGACGTTTTAGAAAGAAGTAAGTTTCAGGGAAAGGTTACCTCTTGGCTCGTGGCCGTAGTAATTCTCATGATGGCCACCTGAAGGGTCAAGAAAATTTTTATGTGTTAGTTAATGGGATCCGGGTTTGTTAAGTTGGAGAAAGGCTCAGATTTTAGCAATAATTTTGATATTTTTAAAAATGGGGATGCAAATTATTTGGAAAGATAATTGTATTTAAAGATATAGGACAGAAGATCTGAAAGCCACAGATTTGCGATGGAAGAAAAAACTTAAATTAAATTAATATTTCTTTGTAGGATGTTCACATCTTGCAAACCATTTCACTGAAACCTTACATCTTGTAATAAATTTCTAGCATAATAAAATGATACAAGAAAATTACGCAAATAAAATTATACTCTGTATGTGAACGTTGCTCTAGCATTTAGAAGACATATATTGAAATAAATATTTTCTTTTAGTTATTGTTCCTAGCGGAGTTTAAAAAAAAGTTTCATTGGGATCATTTAAATTTATCGGAATAAAAAAAATTGTTCCTAAAACTTTAACCACAATATTTAACACAACCCTTAATGACATGACTTGCATATTAGGATGTTGAGCAAATAACTGTACTATTGTTTCTTAAAAACATTAAAAGCAACTAAATAATGGATTTTGTCGACAGTTTCTCAAAATAAATAGTTAAATCAATAGTTAAGTCTTCTGACAGCGGAAATTACTATTCTTAATACTTTACTTTAAATTATATGAAAATTCAGACATTTTTTTTGGCCTATTCTAACATAGTTTCCGCCTGTAATGTACTACCAAATTTTCTTTAAAATTGTTGTAATGACCAAATAGGTACGAAAGTACTAAAAAAATTCCATTTTCATGTTTTCGAAATTTTTATAAGTGCTCGTCTTTCAAAAATGATTGCTGAATGAACACTAAAGTACCAAAATAAATGCAAGTTTTCTATTATTTTGTTCCTAAAAAAGTCCTGCTGAAACAGGGTATATTTGAACTTTTTTGGAAAATTTAGTTCTATTCCAGTAGGACCTTTTTGGAACATATATACATAGATACATTACTATTTGTAAAAATTATGCAAAAATCCATCTTTTCCGGCACTTTTCTCTTCAAAAGGTCCTGCTGAAACAGGGTATATTTTTACCTTTTTTGAAAATTCAGTTCTATTCTAGAAGGACCTTCTTTAACCATAAATCCCATGATCACTTGTGAAAGATTTGAAGAAATGCATTTTTTTTAGTATTTTGTCCTAAGAAAGTCCTGCTGAAACAGGGTATATTTGAAATTTGTTTGAATATTTAGTTCTATTCCAGTAGGAACTTTTTGGAACATAGATACCATAATATATTTGTGAAAATTATGCAAAAATGAATCTTTTCCGGAACTTTTTCCTTCAAAACGTGCTGCTGAAACAGGGTATTTTTTCACCTTCTTTGGAAATTCAGTTCTATTCTAGAAGGACCTTCTTGAACCATAAATCCCATGATGACTTGTGAAAAATTGGAAAAACTGGCATTTTTAAAAGTATTTTTGTCCTAAGAAAGTTCTGCTGAAACAGGGTATATTTTAAACTTTTTTGAAAATTTAGTTCTATTCTGGTAGGACCTTTTTGGAACATAGATACCATAATATATTTGTGAAAATTATGCAAAAGAAAATCTTTTCCGGAACTTTTTTCTTCAAAAGGTGCTGCTGAAACAGGGTATTTTTGCACCTTCTTTGGAAATTCAGTTCTATTCTAGAAGGACCTTCTTGAACCATAAATCCGATGATGATCACTTGTGAAAAATTTGAAAAATGCAATTTTTTGTAGTATTTTTGTCCTAAGAAAGTCCTGCTGAAACAGGGTATATTTGAACATTCTTTGAAAATTTAGTTCTATTCCAGTAGGACCTTTTTGGAACATAGATACCATTACAATTTGTGAAAATCATGCAAAAATGCATCTTTTCCGGAATTTTTTCCTTCAAAAGGTGCTGCCGAAACAGGGTATATTTTTACCTTTTTTGGAAATTCAGTTCTATTCTAGAATTTTTTTTAGTATTTTTGTCTTAAGAAAGTCCTGCTGAAACAGGGTATATTGGAACTTTTTTTGAAAATTTAGTTCTATTCCAGTAGGACCTTTTTGGAACATAGATACCATTACTATTTGTGAAAATTATGGAAAAAATTCATCTTTTTCGGCACTTTTTTCTTCGAAAAGTCCTGCTGAAACAGGGTATTTTTTTACCTTCTTTGAAAATTCATTTCTGTTCTAGAAGGACCTTCTTGAACCTTAAATCCCATGATTACTTGTGAAAAATTTGAAAAAAATGCCATTTTTTAAGTATTTTTGTCCTAAGAAAGTTCTGCTGAAACAGGGTATATTTTAACCTTTTTAGGAAATTTAGTCTTATTCTAGTAGTATCCATTTGTAATATAAATCATATCACTATTCGCAAAAATGATGAAAAAATAAATAAAATGGATCTTTTCCGGCCCTTTGTCTTGAAAAAGTCCTGCTGAAACAGGGTATATTTGTACCTTTTTGGAAAATCAGTTTTATGGTAGAAGGACCTTTTCTTTAAAAAAAAAAGGTAGAGCCCATTACTATTTGAGGAAATAATGAAAAAAAAATTGAATTGTTCTAGTATTTTTGTCCTAAAAAATTGCTGCTAAGACAGGGTATATTTTAACCTTTTTTGGAAATTTAGCTCTATTATAGTAGTACCTTTTTGTAACATTAATCATATTACTATTTGCAAAAATTATGAAAAAATAAATAAAATGGATATTTTTCGGCCTTTTCGTCCTAAAAATGTCCTGCTGAAACAGGGTATATTTAAACCTTTTCTGAAAATTTAGTTCTATTCCAGTAGGACCTTCTTGAAACATAGATCCAATTACTATTTGCCAAAATTATGCAAAAAATGCAATTTTCTTAATATTTTGGTGCTAAAAAAGTTTTGCTCAAACAGGGTATTTTTAACTTTTCTGGAAACTTAGTTCTATTGTAGTAGGACCTTTTTGGAACATATATTATGAAAAAATGCAATTTTTTAAGTATTTTTCCCCTAAAAAATTCCTGCTGAAACAGGGTATATTTTAACCTTTTTCCAAAACTCAGTTCTATTCTAGGAGGACCTTCGTGAAACATAAATCCCATGATCACTTGTGAACATTTAAAAAAAAAATTCAGTTTTCTTAGTATTTTAGTCCTAACAGAGTCCTGCTGAAACAGGGTATATTTTAACCTTTCTTTGTAAATTTAGTTCTATTATAGTAGTATCTTTTTGTGACATAAATCATTTTACTATTTACAAAAATGATCAAAAAATAAATAAAATGGATCTTTTCTGGTCCTTTTGTCCTAAAAAAGTCCTGCTGAAACAGGGTACATTTTACCCTTCTTTTGTAAATTTAGTGTTACTTTAATAGGAACTTTTTAAAGCATAGATTCAATGATAACTTGTGAAAATTTTGAAGGAAAAAAATCAAATCTTCCAGTCTTTTTACTCAAAAAAGTCCTGCTGCAACGGGGTAGATTTGAACCTTTTTTGTAAATTTAATTATATTATAGTAGGACCTTTCAGGAACATAGATCCTATTATCACTTCTGAAAATTAAAAAAAAAATCAAATTTTCTAGTATTATTGCCCTAAAAAAAGTCCTGCTGAAACAGGGTATATTTGAACCATTTTTGAAAATTTAAATCTATTCCAGTAAGACTGTTTTTGAAGAAACATTTTAAAGAAAAGTTGGTACTTCAATACTGATTTGTCTCATACCCAGTACTTTATCGGAACCTCTTCCTGGATCCCAATGTGACATTTTTTTCTACTTGGGTTCATTTCTGCCAGTTGAATATTTACCAAAAAAAAATATCAACATTATCAAAAGTAATCATACTTTGCAACAAAAGATTGAAAAACTAAGAAGACTTAAAATTTGACAAAGAATAAAAGCCCTACAGCTACAATACCTAATTTAAGACCCGCAGCAATATTATATTTAGACAGAAAACCGCTGGTGTCATTTTGAAACGTAAAAAGGCTCCACATGAACCATGAATGTCAGTTTGAATGATACTCAAAAAACATTCCCACATAGCACACTTCCCGAAAAAACCAGGTCTGTCCAAGGTTTTTTCGGGAAAAGCATAGGTCTAAAACTAGGACAGACCTGGTTTTTTCGGAGAGTGCGCTATGTGGGATTCCTGCGGTTCACATTGAGTCTAATCATCAATCAAAAGAATTCCGTGGTGTTGCTATAGCTTTAAAAAAAAGATGAGTACCTGATGTGACCCTTGGTGATAGTGCGTCCACAGGAGCATCCGGTGCGGGCATAGAACGTGGAACAGCTTGCACAACCGGAGGATGTGTGGCCCGCCAGTAAGCTTCCAGATATTCGGCAACGTGCTCGCAGGCTTCGTCCAGCTGATTTTCATCCAAGATGACATCAAACATATCGTCAGGACATTGAGCAAGTTTCTCAGCCGCCACCATCTGCACGTTCAAGTGACGAGACTGTGATTTGCCACGAGACTTGATCAATCTCTGTAGAACTTTGGGCGAAGAGATCTTGAGATAGACGATGGTAGGTGCCAAACTCGTTTTCGCCAACTGTGACGGATGGTTGATTGTATCGCAGTCCAGAACGACAAGCTAAAACGTGAAAGGGGGGTCAGAAACGGTTGGCCTTGAGTGATTTTTTAACTGAACTTCTTTTTAATTAGTGAAAGTCTTCTTAGTAAAAGTTATTTTTCTTTCAGATACCTGCAGTGTCCTAGCGAGCTCAAATATTCTCTCGATCTCGGCTTGGACTTCTGCTAAACAACTGCTTCTACTGGATGATCGCTCCATGATGGCTCTTTTCGTTGGATTATTTAGCAAAGACCTCTTCGCCAGTGAGATATCTGCCATTACCCTCGTTATGATGATTCTGGAAATTGGTACCAAGTTACATGAAGAAGGGTGAAACAAAGAAAAATGCAGTCGATCTTCAATCGTCAGTAATCAATCGTCAATGGTTAAACGTCGATTTTTAATCGTCAATCGGCAATCGTCAATCATAAACTGTCTACCATCAATTGCCTATTGGCAATCGTCATTCGTCAATCGTCATTCGTCCATTGGCAATTGTCAATCGTCAATCGTCAATCGACAATTGCCTATCGTGAATCGCTAATTGTCCATCGGCAATCGTTAATCGTCAATCGTCCATTGTCAATCATCAACCGGCAATCATAAATGATCAGTCGGTATCATTAAACATCAATCTGCTATTGCCTATCGTCAATCGTCAATCGTAAACCCTCAATCGTTAACCACCAGTCGTTAATCCACAATCTGAACTGTTCATCCTCAAACGTCGGCCGTCAATCATAAATCTTGAATCGTTAATCGTTAATCGCCCATTGCCAATAATCAACCGTTGACCAACAAATGTTAATCATTAATCACCAATTGTCATTGGTTAATCATCAATTGTCAATCGTCAATCATAATGCGTTAAACATTATTTCTCCATTGTCAATCGTCAACATCAACATCCTCGTTTCTTTTTAAAAAGGGCCCAACCGATTGTTTTTAATTATGCTTTCAACACTCGGAAGACTTCTTCAAAGAATGAGTAACAAACCGAAATATGGAAGCTTCTTTAAGTGAAAATTGATTTGGTCTTGGGGTACCTTAAGAATCAGGTAGGTAAGTTTTGGTTTCCTTTAACACCACCCTAATAGAGAATTTCTTGAAGTGCATTAAAAATTCATTGATTATTTGATGACAGACTATGATGAGCTCACCTTCCTGCAAACCTATGTTTCAAAAAATCAAAAAGCGCCTTCTGCATCATGTCTGTGACTTCGTAGCCTTTGAGAGATGGTCCCACCAACACGACGGGCCTCATTGAAGGTACCACATCGTAGGGTGTAGCCGTTTCCTGAAAATAGTTACCATCAATCAAATGTCCAACCTAGATCCCGTTTCCGGGATAACCCAAATCCCCCACAGGATTGTCTCACTTACGTAGGACTTGGTGAGCACGGAATGCAAACATTGAAACATTTAAAACAGTTAATGGCCGTGTAATTTTCGTACATGCTATCCAACATACCGCATGGTCATTGGTCAATGTTCATTGGATCATATCAGTTGATATGATGTGTCAACATTGATTTCCTCATATTTCCTTCTTTGTAAAGGTCTAAACATTTGAACATTTGACCAAGCAGTGAAAATCGGATCTAACTCTACTGGCCTTCTACTAACTAACCCTATCCATCTCCAAATTATAAACAGATCTTGTTTCTTTTGTTGGAAATAAAGTAATTTAGTTTATTGCAAATAAAATGTGAATTCTTTCGATTTTTGAGGACAACTTACGTTAGATGTTCGGTTTGATTATATCTTGAAGGTTGAATTCTTATTTCTCAAATTAGCATATGTAGATTTGGGTTTTAAGAAACAATTATCTTGAAACTATACTATGATTTGAGTATATTTTGACTAAATCGAAATTCTAATATGAGATTTAATTTGCTATATCTTTTCACTAAGAAGGTTGCTAATGTAACATTTGATACTATGTAGTGCATCTAGTTCACTTCAAAATATTAAATTGTGATTGTAATTGTATAGCACTATACTAAATTGAAAGAAGACCAACTGAGTTTAAATTATAGAGCTGATAAAAGTTCAAGTTCATAATTTGTATAGCGTGGATTCTCACTGTGGTTCTTTTATCAACTCTTTTGCCAGCTAATAATTTGCTCTCTAAATTTGAATCAGTGGGATTTCACCGATTTTCAGTGAAAATACTTACTGATTTTAATCAGTGACCCATTTCTACTGACTCAAAACAGTGAGATTACATTGCAAATCAGTGAAAATTTTTACCGATTTGATTCAGTGATCAATTACTTACTGATTCCAATTTAGAGAGTGAGATAGAACGATACTAAAGGTGTACCGGAACATAGGATTGTAATTTTGATCAGGGCCCAAAATGGGTCAAATTTCGGACTGTCCAACTTTTGCACGTAGTCCAAACAAAATCAAAAACCAAAAAAATATGTTTTCAACTGTATTGATAACAGGCTTCACAGACCAAAATGCTATGAAAACAATGGGAATAAGGATATTTTTAATATAAAGAAAGCAATACATTCATCTAAATAAAATTAATTTGGGTACTTTATTAAATTTAATTTTTAACGTTTAAAATTAATTTGAAAAAAAAACTAATTTTCAACCAAAGAAATGAATTTTCATCTAAAATTATTAATCTTCAACCAAAAAACTGAACTTCTAATAAATTAGTTCAACTTTCACCAAGTAGTTGTATTTTCAACCAAATTGTTGCATTTTCTACTAAAAAGTATTAATTTTCAATAAAAAATAAAAAAGCAAAATTTGCAATTGAACAAATTAATCTCCAATAAAAAAAAATTAATTTTAGAAGAGCATCAAGTTTCAATCACGCAGATAAATTTTTTACCAAAAATGATTATAATTTTTAATCAAAAACAGTTGGATTTCAACAAAAAAACGAATTTTCAACCAATTCAATTCTCAACAATTATTTTGGTACCTAAGCCTGCGTGAAATCTTTAAAACCATTTGAAATTTTTGAAATCTCCATGAAATCTTTGAAATCTTTGTGAAATTTTTGTTATTTTTTTTTATCTTTAGGAAAGATTTCGAAATATATTGTAATCTTTTGAAACATTATAAGTCTTTCCAAATCTTTCAAATCTTTAAAATATATGTGATATAATTGAAAAGTTTGTGAAATCTTTTAAAGACTTTGAAACCTTTGTGAAATATTTTTGAATCTTTGAACTATTTTTGAAATCTTTGAAATCGTTGCGAAATCGTTTAAAATTTTTGAAACCTTTATGAAATATTTTTGAATCTTTGAAGTATTT
>CAKNYM010053104.1:11757-38943 GCA_932195095.1 Andricus curvator
AAATTTTTGAAACCTTTATGAAATATTTTTGAATCTTTGAAGTATTTTTGAAATCTTTAAAGCATTTTTGAAGTCTTTGAAATCTTGAAAAAATCTTTTGAAATCTTCGAAACCTTTGTGAAATATTTTTGAATCTTTGAAGTATTTTTGAAATTTTTGAAATTTTTGAAATCTTTTGAAATCTTTGAAACATTTCTGAAATATTTTGCAATGTTTAAAATATTTTAGAATCTTCGAAGTATTTTTGAACTTTTTGAAACCTTTATGAAATATTTTTGAATCTTTGAAGTATTTTTGAAATCTTTAAAGCATTTTTGAAGACTTGAAATCTTGACAAAATCTTTTGAAATCTTCGAAACCTTTGTGAAATATTTTTGAATCTTTGAAGTATTTTTGAAATGTTTGAAATATTTTGAAATCTTTGAAATCTTTGCGAAATATTTTGAAATCTTTGAAATATTTGTGAAATATTTTGAAATCTTCGAAATATTTCTTAAATACTTTTCAATGTTTAAAATATTTTAGAACCTTTGAAGTATTTTTGAACTTTTTGAAACCTTTGAGAAATATTTTGAAATAGTTTGAAATATTTTTAAATAGTTGAAATCTTTTTGTAATCCTTTCAAATCTTTGAAACCTGTCTGAAATATTTTTCAATCTTTGAAATGTTTTAGAATCTTTGAAGTAATTTTGAAATCTTTGAAGCATTTTTGAAATCTTTAAAGCATTTTTGAAGTCTTTGAAATCTTGACGAAATCTTTGAAACCTTTGTGAAATATTTTCAAATCTTTGAAGTATTTCTGAAATTTTTTAAATCTTGGTGAAATATTTTGAAATCTTTGAGACATTTATGAAATTTTTTTTAATATTTAAAATATTTTGGAATCTTCGAAGTATTTTTGAACCTTTTGAAATCTTCGCGAAATATTTTGAAATATTTGAAATCTTTTTGTAATGCTTTCAAATCTTTGAAACCTTTGTGAAATATTTTTGAATCTTTGAAGTAAAATTGAAATCTTTGAAGCATTTTTCAAATTTTTGAAGCATCTTTGAACTCTTTGAAATCTTTTTGAAATGTTTTGAAATATTTTGAAATATATTGAAATCTTCACAATCTTGAAAATTTTTTTAAATCTTCGAAATCTTTTGAAATCTTTGAAATCTTCGCGAAATCTTTAAAATCTTTTTGAAATCTTTCAAAAAGAGATCTGGAATTTCTACCAACCAAAAAGTAATCTGAAACCAAGAGGAAGAATTTTCAATATTTATTTTGTGATTTAAAAAAAATAAACAAATTAAAATTTTTATTTGCAAAAAATGTTGGAGAAGTCAACTAATTGTTTTTAAAATTCATCAATTTATTGCCACAAATAAATTTAATAAAATATGAATCGAAGTTAAACTCGACATTGCTTAACGACCTAAAAAAGGGTCATTTTCCAGCACAGTTGAATTTTTAAACCAAAAAACTTTTTTACTCGACAAAAAAAAATGAAGAAAATTGTTAAATTATCAAGCCAGAGAGAAAAATTTTCTTCAAAACGGTTGAATTTCCAACTCAAAAATATAGATTTTTAACAAAAGTTAATTTTTAACCAAATAGCAGAATTTTCAACCAAAAAAGACGAATTTTCTACAAAGCAGATGAGTTTACAGCCTGAAAATATTATTATGTAACGAAAAAATTAATTTTCAACAAAACAGTAGAATTTCCAACCAAAAAGGATGACCTTTTCACAAAATTGTTGAATTTTCATCAATATAAATAAATTTTTAACCAAAAAAGTTGAATTCTTAACCAAAAATATAGTTATAGCCTTTAAAAAAAATTAACTTTCAACTAAAAATAGTTAGATTTTCTTAACAGGTTCTATTATTTGGTTCACATTTAAATGGAAAAAACGATAAAACGGGAAGAAGAGAGAAATAGGGAAAATACTGTGAAGCCTGCGATAAACAACAATGAATTTTTATCAAATAAAAAAAAATAATATTAGGCTAAATAAACATTGAAGTTCATTTTTAATATTTTATAAATATAATATTAAAAACCTGAAAATTTTTGGACCACACAAAATTGTAGGCCCTGATTTTGACACTCAGAAAAAGATTCTTTGATTGGACGATTTCTTTTAAAGAAAGAAAAATATTAATTGGCTTTCAGTCAAAGAAAAGTTTCTTTGATTTAATTTTAATTGATTTTTTTTCTCAAAAAAAGATCTCCTTTCGCTCCGCTGGGATTCGAACTACAGAAGTTCTGATTTCCGGTCAGGTGCTTTTCCCATTAAGCTACTAGAGATCCCTCTAGTATCTTAATGGGAAAAGCACCTGACAGAAAATCAGAAGTCTGTGGTTCGAATCCCAGCGGAGCGGAGCTTTTCCCATTAAGCTACTAGAGATCCCTCTAGTAGCTTAATGGGAAAAGTTTCTTGAATTCAAGGCAAATATTTTTCTGAGTGGATGAAAGTGTAAAGACCAATCTAAACATTGTAAAGGGTGTCAAATGAGTTTATGACTGGGTGGATAAGCCAGGGTCGCTAACTAATCTAACTGATTCTACAAGTGACGCCTAATGTGCGAAAATTGTTATCAGCATAAGTTACAAAGGGAAGTTAGTGAGAGTTTACCGGCTTCTTGAAGAAGTTCTTTCTTTTTTCCTTGGCCGGAGGAGTCGTCAGCGTTGCTTTACCCGGACGGATATTTCCTACGCTGTCACTGTCATCACCTGTGAAGAACACAAACAAAACCCCTCACTCTCTCACATCTACTTCTACACAGAAAAACACTTGTCATCCAGTGTCCTACGAATCAGCTACCTCGAGGGTCTTCGAGGGCGTGAGGGCTTTTTAAGAATAAGGACTCACAGGCGTAACAACTTGCAGACGTCCGTGGGGGCCCAACATCATTTGCCAGGGCAAGACTCGATTGTGTATCGTCTTTTTTTTATACCGCTGAATCTAGCTAGAATGTGGTGAAAAATGTGTTTTTCAGACTGTATTAAAATGAGAGTCTAATCTATAGCAGGCCTCACAGTCCCTATGGTTTCATAGTCCATTAAAACGTTAATTAAGTTTGAAAAATCTTCACCCTTCCCCTATCACACCCCCTACCTATTCTCTTCTCTCCTCTTCTATCCTATCCTGTTCTGTCCTATTTGATCCTATCCTATCTTATCACCCCCTCCCACATCACATTCCTTCCCTAACTTACCCTCTCCTACTTTCCCGTCCCTACTTTCCCTACTTTTTATAATTCTCCACCCCCTACTTCTCCTACCCACAATACTCACCCTTCCCCTACTACCCCTCCACCCAATGATTCACGTCCCTACTTCTACTCCCTACTTCTACTCCCTACTCCTACTTCTACTTCTACTCCTGTCCCCTTCTTCCACTCTCTTTAACACTCGAAATTTCCCTCCACTCCATACTTCATCTCCTCCTAATACCCCTACATTCACCGACTCCACATCACCTACCGCGATTCCCATCTATTACCCTTTTATACTTTCCCTTTCATACCTTACTTCCCTTCCTTGACTGCCTCTCTCCGCACACCGCCCATTTCACTTCCCTGCTGCTCCTTTCTTACTCCCCCTCCCCACTTTCTCTTATCCCCTCCCCTCTCGTACTTTCCCTTCTATACTTTACATCCCCCACCCCGACTCCCATCTATCACCCTTTTATACTTTCCCTTCCATACCTTACTTCCCTTCCTTGACTGCCTCTCTCCACACATCGCCTATTTAACTTCCCTACTGCTCCATTCTTACTTCACCTCCCCACTTTCCCTCATTCCCCTCCCCTCCCCTCTCGTACTTTCCTTTCCATACCCTTCTTCCTCTCATATCCCCTACTACCTCTCCCCGATGTCCGGTCTCTTCGCAAATCTTACTATGCTTCCACTTCATACTTCCCCTTTATAATACCCTTCCTCTTCCACTTCCCTCCCTTCTCCTACTTCAAAATCACTTTATACTTCAGCTCCCTACTCCCTACCGGAAGGATTTCGTAGAATTTATAAGATTTTAGGATAGTTTAAAAGATTCCAAAGGGTTTTAGAGGTCTTTGAAGATTTTGAAATATTTCAAAGGATTTTTAAGGGATTTCAACGGATTTGAAGAGTTTTTATGCTCATTTTGCATAAAAATATTCATGATAAAATATATTTCATTTCGATCTTAATTTAAGATTTTATCAAATTTCCGAGGATTTTAACTTACTTTACTCACTTCACCTACTTTCCTCTCTGCTAACCCTACCCCACTTTTCTCGCTTCGATGTCCCTCCTCATCAATTCCCTCACTTCCCTACACCACTACCCCTCTCATACTGGCCTTCATAAACCACCATCAACCTACCTTGTCTCAGCCCTAGTCTTACTTATTCCACTCCAACCATATATTTCCCGTCCTCTCCCAACCCTACTTCTCCTCCACTCCCATACTATCACTTCATCTACCACTCCTGATTTCCCTTCTCCTTAGCCACCCTTTACAAACCTACTTTCCTGATTCCCCTCCTTCCCCTATCCAACTTTCCAGGCTTCCACGTACCTCCCCATCACTTCTTTTACTTTTCCACCATTATCCCCAACTACCTCCCTCGCTTTTTTCTTACTTCCCCTTGAAACCTACTTTTCTTCCATAATAGACCTAACTAACCCTTCCCTAACTCTCCTCACTTCCCCTAACACTTATCTTACTTATCGACCCTCCCCACAGCTAGTTTCCGTTCCCTCCCATATTTACGATCTCATGCTTTCATCTCCCCCATCCTACTTCTCCTACAGTGCTCTATTGTCACTTCCCTTACTCACACTCTCTTTTTACTAACCCACCCTCCTCAACCCCACTTCACTGCTTCCCCTACTTTCCCTCATATCGCTTCGCCTTGATTTATCTCTAATCACTCTCCCTACTACCCCATCCTCACATCCCCTCACTACCCATTCTTTAATTCCCCTACCCTCTTTTCTCACACGTCTCCTCGCCAACATCCCTCTCCCCTCAGTTCCCACACTGCTCATCCCCTCCACTCCCATCACTTCTTTTGCTACCCCTCATCTCATTTCCTTTACTTTCCTTCCCGGGAAAAATTACGAACGACGGATAAATGGACACCCAACCTAAACTATAAGAGCTCCTGCCCAGGGCTGTGAAACAATTCAGAATAAACAAAAATTTTTATTTTAGCTGTAAATGGAGTCCTATAAGGACCAAATATTGAAAAAAGGGGACTTTAGGGACTGATTTAAGAGGCCTGCTATAATCTTTTATCTTCCCTGGCACGAAAGAAAGAGATTATTTTTGTTATTGTTGCCACCCCCATGTACCCCAGAATAGTTACGCCTATGGGGACGTTCGCAAGTAGTGAGATACCTGGTGTGGGCGGTGTGGAACCTCGTGAGGGCATACCGCTCTCACCAAGGTTCCCCGAAGACCCTCCACGTGTGGAATAGAGGCCCTTGGTACCGCGTGCCGCGCTCGCTTGCACCCTCAGGGCCTCCAACTTCACCGGCGAAGGGATGAATCCCACGTCGCAGCCCTCCTTAACCAGTCTCCCGATCCACCAATTGTTGTCGTACTTCTCCTGAATAACACACAAACACAAAAATCTTTTCAGTATTAGACTTACAAGAACAAGCCAAAAAGCATTTTTTTTTTAACTACACCGAACTCTGGGTTTCAATCCAGTTTCGGGGGTTCCCAGAAAAAAGCCTTCTGCACAAAACGGGGGCATAATATTGCGCAAAATAGTCGATTGAGTACGCGCGCACTGCGGCCCTTCTGAGGCGAGAGTCGCAACCGTCTCTCGCCCTGCGCGCTGAAAAACTACGTGAGTCAGCAGGTGTAGGATGGCCGAAACCGGGGGGACAGAATCCGAGAGTTGGGTGTATACAGATAACAGGCTTAGCAGGCCAAAATAGGTCCAGATCATGTTACAAGCGGCAAGTTACATTTCGGAATGTCAAATTTGTGGCTAGTCACATTTGCGGCATGTGACATTTCGGAATATCAGATATGCGGCATGTCACATTTCGGAATGTCACATTTTCGGCATGTCACATTTCGGAACGTCACATTTGCGGAACGTCACATTTGCGGAATGTCACATTTTCGGCATGTCATTTTTCGGAATGTCACATTTTCGGCATGTCATATTTCGAAATGCCACATATGCGGCATGTCACATTTTCGGCATGTCACATTTCGGAATGTCACATTTCGGAATGTAACATTTTCGGCATGTCACATTTCGCAACGTCACATTTGCGGAATGTCACATTTCGAAATGTCACATATGCGGCATGTCACAGTTTCGGCATGTCACATTTCGGAATGTCACATATGCGGCATGTCACATTTCAGAATGTCACATATGCGGCATGTCACATTTCGGAATGTCACATTTGCGGAATGTCACATTTGCGGAATGTCACATTTCTGAATGTCACATTTGCGGAATGTCACATTTCGCAACGTCACATTTGCGGAATGTCACATTTCAGAATGTCACATTTCGGAATGTCACATTTTCGGCATGTCATATTTCGGAATGTCACATATGCGGCATGTCACATTGCGGAATGTCACATATGCGGCATGTCACATTTGCGGCATGTCACATTTCAGAATGTCACATATGCGACATGTCACATTTCGGAATGTCACATTTTGGGCATGTCACATTTGCGGCAAGTCACATTTTCGGCATGTCACATTTGCGGTATGTCACAATTGCAGGAAGCCACATTCGCGGCATGTCACACTTGCAGTAGATTTGTTTAAACAATTATCAATTGTTATAGATCGATGGCAGAGAGCCATTGCTAAATAAAAGGCTGCTAAGACTTTGTAGAAACGCCTTTTTTCTCATAAAAAATGCCTGAGATGATAAAAATTTGTTAATTAAATTTATTTAAACAATCATCGACTCTTATTGGACGACGTAATCTGATAAGTGACATTTTCGTATAATTTTTCGTTGATTCAGAACAAAAAACTTGACTTATTTCATCATCATTACCTGCTGTGGATAATTGTTTATAAGATTTGTTTTTAAAATAACAAAATATTTACTAACTTTCATTAATTCAATTAAAAAGCCGCATTTGTCTCCAAATTATTCAAATTTGGTGCGAATCAATTGACGAATCACTGCATATAAAAATTCATCGATTTTCATTCACTTATTTTTTTCTAACAAACTCAATAAATTTTAAACAATTCCTAAGGTATTAGATGACTTTTCTGAATAGTTGCTTAATTGATTCCCAAAACTACGAATTGAATCCAAGTCTTTCTCAAAAACCAGTAAAATTAAAAAAAAAATTTTTTTTAATTTTTAGTTATTAAATAAAAAAAAATGAAAAGCTTTTTTCAAAATGGGCCATGACAGATAAATAAGAAAGTTTATGTAATTTTATAATAGGAACCCTCACAGTTTTGATCGAATAGCCGTCCGTCGTATTTTTCCAAGGAGTGGTAGTGAGGACAGGTGAGGAGAAGTGAGAGGAAATGAGTGAAGGGAAGTAGTGGAAGCAAGGAGAAAAAAGGGGTGTGGATGTAGGGTGAATGAGGGGAAATTAGGGGAAATTGGGGGTGGAGAGTCGGGGAGAATAAGGGGTGGGAAATGGAGAGAAATGAAGGATGGGGAAGTACTGGAAAATCGGGGTAGGAGAAGTGAGGGCAGGGAAATTATGGGAAGTGAGCGGAAATGAGGGGAGAGAAAGTAGGAAAAGTGAGGTGAGGCAAAACAAAGGAAGTGAGGGAAGAAGTGTGAGGAAGTGGGGGAAAGGGAATTGTAGGGAGGTGCGGATGAATGAGGGGAAGGGAAACAGGGGAAACAAAAGGAAATGTTGAGAAATGAAGAAAGGTAAATTAGAAGAAGTCAAGAGTAATATGGAGAAATAAGGGAAGGAATGTAGGGGAAGTGAGGAAAATGAGGAAAAAATTAGGGGGTAAGGAAAGTGAGGGGAAGCTAGGCAGGGAAAAAAAGGGAAAATGAGAGTAGGCGAAGTGGGGGGAATCCGGGTGAGGAAGTGGGAGATGTGAGTCTGAATGAGGGAAGGTATGGGAAATGATTAGAAATGAGAGTGACTAGGGGAGGAAGAGTGAGGGCTGAGAAAGGGAAGTAGGGAAAGGGGAGTGTTAGCTTGGAAACCGTCAAGATGGAGAAGTAGAGAAAGATGTTGAGGAAGGCGGAGTGATGGGTGAATTAAGGGGAGTGAAACTAGGAGAATGTAGGGACATTAGGGGAGGGAAAGTATGGGAGGGAGAGTTTTGAACGACCTAATTAATGTTTTAATAGGCTAAAAAACTACGAAAATTCTTTGAAAAACTAAGATTCTATCTCAAATAAATCCCTAGAAATGAAAATATTGATCCCTAATGAAGAATAAAGTGTTTCAATGAAAATAAAGTAGTGATGAAATGGTGGAATGGAAAAAGAAGTGAAGGATTAAAGAAGTAGTACACACATGGGAAATTAAAATAGATAATAGAGGAGGATAAAGAGTCAAGAATGGAAAAAGAAGAAACGGAAATTGTGAAAAGCAAGGGAAAAAGGGTATAACGTCCGGAAGGAGTAATCCAAAGTTTTAAAATAGGTAGGAGAAGAAAAATGGTAGAAAGGGAAGCCCGATTTTTAAGGAAGGAGAGAAATAAAGTCAGTTTGAGTAAAAAAAGAATGCAAATAATTGAGGGAGATATTATAAGTGAGGGAATGAGAAAGGGTTGTACCATGAACAAATATAGAAGAAAATAAGAGATAAAGAAACTGGGATGAGACGAAAGGAAATTAGAATCCAGGAAGTAAGAAGGAAGGACAGAAATATAGAATCATAAATTAAAAAAAAAAGGAAGAGTCGAAAGTTGGAAAGAGGAAAATTTAAGTATATGAAGAAAGAGGAACGAGAAAGTCTGTGAGAGAGGAAGGCTAAAGGTAAAGAAAAAATCATGTATGTAGAAAATAAATAGTTCTGAGTGATAGAAGTGGGAAATGGAACGTGAAAATTAGAAATATAGGAAAGGTAAGAGAGGAAAGAATTTTAAATTACAGGATTCTAAAGAGAAGAAAATATGATAAAGGTACGTTTCCTACAAGAGGGAAGTATACATTATATGATAATGCTATTTGATGTGAAAAATAATTTTAAAATAAGAAATAGGACCAAAGGAAGTAGGAAGAAAGAGGTATTAAGAGGAAGGAAGGGAAAGGTTGGAGAAAAGTGAAAGATTAAAGAGGTAGATGAATTCTGTATTAAAATAAAAGGTGATAAAAGATGATTAGGAGGGAAGGTCACAGATATTTCACGAATTTCTACAATAGGGAGAGGGGAGTCTAAAATTACAAAAATAATCCTTACCCAATTAATGGACGTTCCCTCATACCTGCGCGTTTCCTAACTTGTCTGACGGCGAACGAATTTCTCTACTGATTGTGAAATTACCAGAATATCTGCAGTGGGTAAAGCCCATCCGTAGTCAGACAGTACAAAAATGCATTTTTTGTACGCACTTTCATATTCTAAAAAAATAAATGTTAAGAAAAATTAATAAATTACCTTAATATGGAGAAAGTCCCGCACGTCGAAGCTGACAGCGGACCCATGGACAGGCGAGTCATCGTCGACGGATCCATCATAACTGACATTTGTTCTTACTGCAAAGGCTACCGGTTTCGTCTGTAACAAATAAATTTAAAAACATTTATTTTGCATGTCTTTAAAAATTACTTTGGTCTGTTTCATTGAAGTAATGGCATAAATTCGGTAGCATGTAATCTTCCTTGTAAAATTCAAATTTTTATTAAAAATAGACAATATTTGCTATATTTTCATATGGAATTTTCCACCACGAGAAACTTTAATCTCTTACAAATATATGTTTTAGAAAACTCCCTAGATAATCTATCCGTATATATCTTTTTCAATGTGTTCGTTTGAGCCGAATGAGCTTTAACAAAAGAGAATTCACAATCCGATGAGAATGTGCGCACGCATCGGGCAGATTTTTTTCATATCAGCGGTTAAAAAATAAGAAAAATTTTGTTATTTAGACACCTATGGTGGAAGCTTTTTTTTCAGTCTGAGTTCCTTCAGGGATGGCTTAATTTGAAGCATGTAGAATACACTCGAAACTTTTCTTTTAGTCCAATTTTTTGGGTATGGCCTCAATTAAAGCTTTTGGCATGTAGAATTGAGATGAGAAATAAAATTTTCTATGTTATAGTTTCCTTTTTTTGACATCAGTGGTTAAAGAAGAATAAAAATGAGAAAGAATTGATTATTTAGACACCTATGCTGGAAGCTTTTCATTTAGTCACATTTTCTTCGGGGATGACTCAAATTGAAGCATGTAGAATAGGGTGGTCCAAAAAATTGTTTTTCGAATTTTTATGGGGACACCCCCCAAATTTGTTCGAATCCACCCAAAAATAAATCCATTTTTTTTTTTTGTTTTGAAAAAAAAAATGATATTTAGGGGTGGCGCAAGCCCCATGAAGTTTAACATGTATTTCTCATAAGAAAAAAAACGTTTTTGTAAATCTTATTCAGAATCCTCAATATTATCTCGATCCAGTTGAAACTCCACATTTCTCTTCACAATTAGCCATAGAATACGAATAATATATCACTTTTCAAATATCACCCCCATAAGTCTGTTTTATAGGGTCCCAAAGAAACCCCATAAAAGTGAAAAAAAGGGTTTTGCGAGTTTTTGGCGCTAATTATGATTTTTTTGCGGTTTTTTTAATGCGAATTGTTTTTCATACATAAAATATGACTTTATACAGAAAATTATATATTTTAATGAATTTTTTAAATAATTTATTATTGTTTTTAGCAATTTTCTCATACAATGTAGTTAGAAAGACGCGGTTTTTTCACAAATTTTCCATTTGTTGTCCAATTTTCAATTAGATGGAAGTTATAGTTCATCAATGTTAACAATAGTGATTGTTTAAACAATCTATTATAATTATTAATAATATTATATTTGAATAATGCTAGAATCATGCGGATTTTTTTTTTTTTTCTGGCTTTTTGTCCAATTTTCATCTGTAGTGAAGTAATAATAAATTCAAGTCAACAAAATAATTGTTTAAACAATTTATTATAATTATTAATAATATTATATTTGAATCATGCTGAAAAAATGCGGTTTTTTTTTTAATTTCTGGTTTTTTGTTCACTTTTCATTCGGAGTGAAGTAATAATGAATTTAAGTTAACAAAATAATTTTTTAAACAATTTATTATACTTATTAATAATATTATAATTGAATAATGCTAGAAAGATGCGTTTTTTTTAAATTTCTGGCTTTTTGTTTAGCTTTCATTTGGAGTGATGTAATAATGAATTCAAGTTAACAAAATAATTGTTTAAACAATTTATTATCATTGTTGATAATATTCTCTTTACTTAATCGGTAGAATGTTGCGGTTTTTTCTGAAATTTTCAACTGTTTGTTTATTTTTTATTAGGCGTGACTTGATAATTAATTAGATTTAGCAAAAATAATTGTTTAAACAAATTATTATTGTTTATGACTATCTTCATCTATATCGATTGCGCCTGATAGTTGCGGTTTTTGGCAATTTTTACCTTTCTGACCTTTTTTCACGTAGTGAGGTAATAATTAATGAAAGTTAACAGAAAAGTTGTTTAAACAATTTAATACTGTTTATAACGATCTTTTCTCAGATAAGTGCTAGAAAGTGGCGGTTTTTTCTAAAATCTTTCACTTTGCTCCGCCTGCTTAATTACTAACAATTGATTAATAAACATTAGAGAAAACGATATGTTAATATTATCAACAATGGTAATGAATTGTTTAAACAATTATTTTGTTAACTTCAATTTATTATTACTTCACTACAGATGAAAATTGGACAAAAAGCCAGAAATTAAAAAAAAATCCCCATCTTTCTCATTATTCAAATATAATATTATTAATAATCATAATAGATTGTTTAAACAATTATTTTGTTGACTTGAATTTATTATTACTTCACTACAGATGAAAATTGGACAAAAAGCCAGAAATTTTAAAAAAATCCTCATCCTTCTAGCATTATTCAAATATAATATTATTAATAATTATTATAAATTGTTTAAACAATCACCATTGTTAACATTGATGAACTATCACTTCCCTCTAATTGAAAATTGGACAACAAATGGAAAATTTGTGAAAAAACCGCGTCTTTCTGACTCCATTCTATGAGAAAATTGCTAAAAACAATAATAAATTGTTTAAACAATTCATGAAAATATCTGATTTTCAGTATAAAGTAATATTTTATGTATTAGAAACAATTCGCATTAAAAAACCGCAAAAAAATCATAATTAGCGCCAAAAACTCGCAAAACCCATTTTTTCACTTATGGGGTTTCTTTGGGACCCTATAAAACAGACTTATGGTGTTGGTTTTTGAAAAGTGATATTTATTCGTATTCTATGGCTAATTGTGAAGAGAAATGTTGAGTTTCAACTCGATTGAGATAATATTCAGGATTCTGAATAAGATTTACAAAAACGTCTTTTTTCTTATGGGAAATACATGCTAAACTTCATGGGGCTTGCGCCACCCCTAAATATCATTTTTTATCATTTTTTTTCAAAACAAAACAATGGATTTATTTTTGGGTGGATTCGAACAAATTTGGGGGGTGTTCCGATAAAAATTCAAAAAAATATTTTTCCAATGCATTTTTGGACCATCCTAATGTAGAATTCAGATAAAAAATGAAATTTGCTCTGTTAGAGTTTTCTTTTTTTTTATATCAGTGGTTAAAAGATAAGACAAATGAGAAAAATTTTGTTCTTTATACTGTTCTTCTAGAAGCTTTTTCTTTATTCGGATTTCTTCGAGGATGGCTTAATATCAAGCATGTAGAATTGAGATGAAAGTAAAATTTTCTTTATTAAAGTTTTTTCTTTTTTTTACATCCAAAGTTAAAAAATAAGCAAAATTAGGCCAATTTAATTCTTTAACCCCCTATGCTAGAAGCTTTTTTGGGGATAGCTCGAATTGAAGTGCGTAGAATTGAGATGAAAAGTAAAATTTGATATTTTATTTTTTACATCAGTGGTTCAAAAATGAGAAAAGTGATAAAAATTGGATAATTTAGATTTCTACTCTGGAAACTTTTCTTTTAGTCTGATTTTCTTCGGGGATGGCTCAAAATGAAGCGTATAGAATTGAGAGGAAATGTAAAATTTGCTCTGTTATTGTTTTTTCTTTTTTTTTGTTATCAGTGGTATAAAATAAGAAAAATGAGAAAAATTTGGTTCTTTAGATCCTTATCCTAGAAGCTTTTCTTTTATTCTGATTTCCTCGGGGATGGCTCAAAGTCAAGCATATAGAATTAAGATAAAAGTAAAATTTGCTCTATTAAAGTTTTTTCTTTTTTTACATCCAAAGTTAAAAAATAAGAAAAATTAGGCCAATTTAATTCTTTAGACCCCTATGCTAGAAGCTTTTTTGGGGATGGCTCGAATTGAAGCGTGTAGAATTGAGATGGTAAGTAAAATTTGATTTTTTTTATCAGTGGTTCAAAAATAAGAAAAGTGATAAAAATTGGATAATTTAGATTTCTACTCTGAAAACTTTTCTTTTAGTGTGATTTTCTTCGGGGATGGCTCAAAATGAAGAGTATAGAATTGAGAGGAAATGTAAAATTTGCTCTGTTATAGTTTTTTCTTTTTTTGTTATCAGTGGTTAAAAAATGAGAAAAATTTGGTTCTTTAGATCCTTATCCTAGAGGCTTTTCTTTCAGTCTGATTTCTTCCAGAATGGCTCAAAATGAAGCATGTAGAATTGAGATAAAAGTAAAATTTGCTGTAGTATAGGTTTTTCTTATTTTTTTATATCCGAGGTTAAAAAACAAGAAAAAATAGGCAAATTTAATTCTTTGGACCCCTATGCTAGAAGCTTTTCTTTTAGTCCAATTTTTTTTTAGTATGGTTTAAATTCAAGCTTTTAGCATGTAGAATTTAGATTGAAAAAAAACATTTGCCATGTAACAATTCTCATTTTTTGACATCAGTGGTTAATAAATAAGAAAAATAAGGAAAATTTGGCTGATTTTTTGTTTCTATGTTTAACGCGTCGGAGAAAAAGAAAACTTCCCGAAAATTTTGTAATTTGTTAGTTCCAAGGAACGATTTATTTTTATTGCGAATAAAATTGTTATCGAATAAATACAACTGTTTAAAATTGTATAATTTTGAAAATATATCATCTGAGATTTTTTATGAACATTTGATTTGATTTGATTTTATTGCGACAACCCAACAGTTTACAAAAACCACTTACAGGGTTGTATTAAATTGTACATACAGGATCCTTATTTATGTGAGTCTAGACTAATCCGTAAGTATACTTATATTAATAATTCGCATTTACATTATTAATTATTGCTGCTTATTTTGATTGATTATAATTTTTTTTGTATGGGGTCTTGCTTTTTGTATAAATGTATTTAGAGACATGTCGAGTATATCGGTGTTAACCGCTATGGAGTATAAATCGTTCAGGTTTCTACATAGTTTGTAGATCGGCGAGTAGTACAATGTATTATTTGAAGTTGGTGGAAGATACAGAAGAAAATTATTTCTGCTGTTTTCTTGAGGTACATTAAGAGAGATTGATTCCAAAATGTCAGGGCATTCGATCATTCCATTTAATACTTTAAAAACAAATCCTAGTGAAAGTAATAAATGTCTTTCTTGAATTGTAATTATGTCAAACCTTTCATAGAGTTGCGTATAGTCACTTCCTCTGGCGGGATAAACACCGTCATTTTTTAACACTAAAAATTTTAGAAATCTCTTCTGCATCTTCTCCAATCCTTCCTTTGCTAATTGAGTATGTGGACTCCATATCACGGATGCGTATTCTAACTTCGAGCGCACGTAAGCATTAAATAGGACTGTCAGAGTCTTTGTGCTTCGTAGATTTTTACATGAGCGCAGAATGAACCCTAGTATTTTATTAGCAGATCTCGTAATACAGTCAATATGCTCTTTAAACGATAGTTGAGGGTCATATAAAAGGCCGAGATCATTCGCTGAATAGACTCTTTTTAATTCTGTTCCTTCGAGTTCATATGAAAAATAAATTGGTACAATTTTCTTTGTAAAAGTCAAAATCTGACACTTATTAATATTCATAGATAGACCCATTTCTCTACACCATTGGAGAAACTCCATCAGCCCTACCTGTAGCGTTATACAGTCTCTAACACAGGTTATTTCCATGTACACTTTACTATCATCTGCAAATAAGATCTTATTTATTTTAGAAGAGTAGCCGGCATCATTAAAAAATATTGTAAAGATAACTGGCCCTAAATTAGACCCTTGTGGCACTCCAGATGAGGGTGTAAATGCATGCGAGCTACAGCTTTCAATTTGTACATAATGTTTGCGATTTAGCAGGAAATTCTGAATAAGAATGATCAAATTTCCAGGAAGGTCCATAGATTGTAGTTTCTCCAATATAATGTGATGACCTAATTTATCAAAGCACTTCGCAATGTCTAGGTATATTACATCTACCTGGTTGCCATTTGCAATAGAGTTAGCTACGAATTGTGTGAATACAAATAGGTTAGTGATTGTTGATCGACCAGAAACAAATCCATGTTGACATTCTGTTATGTGCGCTCTTATAGATGCTGTTATAAAGCCCGCTAAGCAAGATTCAAGGACTTTTGAAAAATTATTTAAAATTGATATTGGTCTATAATCCTTTATCTCGTTTTTATTTCCTGCTTTAAAAACAGGACAAACTCTGGCCTCTTTCCAGACTGTAGGATAGGTACCTCTTTCAAGTATCAAGTTGTATATAAAGCAAAGTGGCTTTGCCAGAGATCCCGCACAGTCTTTTACTAGAAAGCTCGGAACTAAATCCGTACCTGAAGTAAGTTTGTTCGGTAATAATTTCATAGCTGTTTCGATTTCGAGTTCCCCAAATTTTAACTTACACCATATAATTACTATTTAAGTTAGATATCAAAAGCCTTGATTGCTTAGCAGGTTCATACACGCTGTTAAAATAAGTGGCAAATGAGTCGACAATTTCTACAGGATCCTTTAACGCATTTCCGTTATACTGCATAATACCTGGAATCCTAGATTCCTTTTTCAAGTCTCCTACGTAGGACCAGAATTTTTTGGGGTCTTTTTCAAGCGCTTTTTCGCACTCTGTTGTGTACAAATTATAGTCTCTGTCTATCAATTTCTTTATTTCGGATCTAAGTGATGTAAAATAATTATTCAATGATATTGAAACGTTATCTTTATTTTTTTGACGTAACTTCTCTTTGATGTTAAGTTTAGCAATTAGCTGTTTTGAGTACCATTTCGGAAATCGACTCTGTTTTTCGTTATTATTAAATTTAGGTACCACTTGGTCAATAACTAAGAACATCTTAGAATATAGGAGTTCGCAAGCCTCTTCAACATTATTTATTTTATATAAATCATCCCATCCTATCTCCCACATCTTTGTGATAATAATTGCTCTATCGGCTATTCTATAATTATACCGGACTTTTGATATATTTTCATAACAAAAATTGACCGGTTGCTCATTTACTTTGTTTATATTAAGGATAATACCTAACGCAGGGTGATATAGATCCTCAGGTACCATCGGCTCAACGTGCTGAACATTGCACTCCGAAAGGTTCGTGAATACTAAATGTAAACATAGGCCATCTTTATTTGAAATTCTATTAAATTGAAATAGTTCAAGGTTAGTAATTAATGAGTTAAAAAGGGATGCTTTACGGTCGCGTATGAGACCATCTTGAACCAAACAAAAGTCCCTTGTATTAAAGTCACCCAAAATCAAAATTGGATTGTTGCAAGGTATCAACACATCTTCCAAACTTTGTATAACTTCTGCGAAATGACTGAGAGTTAGGTCCGGCGGAATGTATATGTTTAGAAGACTAAAAGAACCAGCTGGTGAGAAAACTTGTATAGCCACTACATTTACCGAGACGAACTTGTTTAATATATCCTTTATATTTAATTCTAGCGACTTGAATTTATTGTTGATAGCTAGTAAGACTCCACCCCCCATACCCCTAGTCCGATCATTTCTATAACATGTAAAATGGTGGTCATTAAAATATTCAGCTGAACTAATATGTGATCTGAGCCATGTTTCGGTTATTGCAATAATATCATACATAAATAAATCTGCGAACTTCCTAACCAGGCTAACTTTTGCATTTAAACCTCTCGCGTTCTGATAGAATATATTTAATACATTTTTCTTATTTGACTTCAAACTTAAATTTAATTGATTCTTTACTTGACCTTGGTGTTCCGAGCTGTCCTCTGTAGATTTTACTGCTTGCCTGCACCTTCCATCTTCTTTGCTGTGTTGATTATTTTTGGTTGGTCTTGAGACCATACTAAACGTAGATCTGCCTCCCCTTTCTCCTTGCGTGCTTTTAGTGTATCCAGGGCTTGTTTCAACTCCTGTTGCTGATGCTTCGTCATATCTGTTTTTAATTGTATTCCTATTACCTTCACTGGGAGAGAGTTTGTTCTCCTTAATACTGCAAATTGTTTTAGGATTGATTTTGCTTCTTCCTCCGAATGTAACAAAACCTTTACTGGTCTCGGTCTGTCTATCTGCGAACGTGCACCCACACGGTAAGCGTTAATTACCGAAATTGAGCAATGAGTTATGGATGTAAGGATATCCATGACTCTGACTTTAAGAGGGTGTTGGACAGGTGTATTATCATTAGAGGGTGTGGAGTTTGCGGACGTGCTTTGAGGGTTTTCAGTATTTATAGGAGGATCTGCAAGGCCAAAAATCATCACGTTTTTCTTCCTAGAGTCTCTTTCCCGGACCTCCTTAATAGCATTGGAAATAAAGACTTTACCTGTGTCTTTCAAAATATCCTGCATATCCCCATGTTCTCTTGAAGCCATCGATTCTTGCATAGTATTCACATTAGATTCCACCGTGTTCAATCTAGTTGAGAGGATATTTACATCTTGTTTCAGCTTGTCCGTCCTTACTTCCACCTTCTTAATTTCCTTAGATAACTCATCCTTTATTCCCGCTAAGCACTCGGAAATATGTTGTTTAATATCGTTAGATATGTCTTCCTTCAGGTCGGCTCTTAAAATGGTGTTATTTCTATTTAGGAGACCTTCTATATCTTCTTTGGAGATCGGTGTTGGCGATTTTGCTCGTACACCACAGCATTTTGTAAAAACGCCTTGTGGGAGAGTTTTTCCCTGATTCGCACAACCTGGGTGGTAAAAGGTGCCACATTTTTTACATGATGTATAATCAGTCACAATTGTACCCCCACAACCCCGGCAAGATCGGTCGTCAGGTGCCATTATTATAACGATACTGCTTCTCGTCCGTTTTAATTATGTTATTCTGTGTATGTCACGTGACACAATATTCTGGACAGCTGATCTCCTACTACTAGAGTTGTGACTTTACACACACATACGTTCAACCTCTGATCGTGTATTCGCAGCTATCTATACATTGAATATACTCGTAAGTTGAAACGGAGCACTCGCGCACAACATGTGCTCGAAACTAGATTTTCTTTCTAAAAATCCCAGATCATTCTGAATACAAGTACATACACTAAATTTATAGCACATTATACACCTTATCAGGATAGAAAGGGTCAAGGGTCATTCAACTATATCGTTTTATACCTCCGAACTCAAGTCCTGAGAGTTAGGTTATGTCGACCAATTATATCAGTTTTGCCGCTTCGATTACAAATTTTCACAATTTTTATATTTCATATTAGTAATTGAACTAGATATAGGCTACAGACCGGCATCTGCCCATCACGGATATCTCGAAAACAAAGAATTATTGTAAATCAGACCGACACAACTGGATCCCGTCCATCTTGCGCTACAAATTGAATTACATTTTATTTTCTAATATAGTATAACGCAATCGTCATTCTCTTTCCCCTATTCCTCTATTTTACGCTTTTTAAAGAATTTTTCTTTTTTCCCCGGTTTCAAAAAACTTGAAAATTTATTTATTTTGTTAAAAACTCAAATATTTTTTGAAAAGTCATCCATTTGGTCGAAAATTCAACTGTTTTGTTATCTTTAACTATTTTGTTTACACTTTAATTAATTAATTGATTTTTGGTAGAAAAGTCATCTTTCTTGGTTAAAATTAAAAATGATACTATTTTGTTGAAAATTCAACTATTGCGTTAAACATTCGTCTTTTTGAATAAAAAATTCGTCCTTTTGGATTTAAAATTTACCTGGTTTGGTTGAAAATTAACTTTCTTGTCCCAAATTCAACTTTTCGGGATGGAAATTAAACTTTTTTTTTAAATTCGTCTTTCTGGCCTAAAGAAAAACTATTTAATTAAATATGCAACTTTGTTTAGTATACGATCAATCTTTTTTGTTTGAAAATTCGACGGTTTGTTTCAAAATTCAACTATTTTTTTAAAAATCCAACTATTTTGTTGAAAATTCATCTTTGTTAAACATTTATTTTTTTGTTGAAGATACATCCCTCTCATTGAAAATTTAACTATTCCATTTTTAATAAATTCATCTTTCTTGTTTAAAAATTTTACTCTTTTGTTGAAAATTAGTCTTTTTGGTTTGAAAATTCATCTATTTTGATAGAAATTTCATATTTTTTGGTTAAAAATACAACTGATTGAAAATTAATCTATTTTGGTCAAGGATTCAACAATTTTGTTGAAAATTCGCTTTTTTTAAAAACGCATTTTATTCGGTTGAAGATTTGTCACTTGAATAAAAAAATTAAACTCTTTGCTCGAAAATTTACCTATTTTGTTAAAAACTAATATTTTTGGCATAAAATTTAACTCTTTTGCTGAAAATTTAATTATTTTGTTGAAAATTTAATTATATTCTTGGAAATTTAATCATTTTGATAAAAATTTAATTATTTTGTTGAAAAATTTAATTATATTGTTGGAAATTTGATTATTTTGCTGAAATATAATCATTTTATTAGAAATTTAATTAGACTATTGAAAATTTAATTATTTTTTTGAAAATTTCATTATTTTTTTGAAAATTTCATTATTTTGCTGAAAATTTAACTATTGCGTCGAACATTCGTCTTTTTAAATAAAAAAATTGTCCTTTTGGATTTAAAATTCACCTTTTCTGGGTTGAAAATTAAACTTTTTTTAAAGAAATTCGTGTTTTTGTCCTAAAAATAAGCTATTTATTTAAAAATTTAACTGTTTTTGGTTGACGTTTAATCTTTTTTGTTTGAAAATTCGACGATTTGGTTAAAAATTTAACTACTTGGTTGAAAATTCAACTATTTTGGTAAAAATTCGATTTTTTTGTTCGACTTTAACTGTTTTTCATTAAAAATTAAAATATCATTAGGCTGAAATATCAACTACATTTCTTGTTGAGAATTCATCTTTTTTGTTCGAAATTTGAACTACTTTGTTCAAAACGCATATTTTTTAGGTTGAAGATTTTTTACTCGAATTGAAAATTTAATTCTTTGGTACAAAAATTTAACTTTTTTGTTAAAAATTCTTTTTTTATTTGGTTAAAAATCAATTTTTTTAACTGAAAATTTAACTATTCCATTTTTGGTTGAACAATAATCTTTTTCAGTTGAAAATTCAAATATTTGGTTAAAAATTTATGTATTTAATTGAAAAATTCGTCTTATTGTTTCGCATTTTTGTTGAATTTAACTGTCTTTGATTTTTATTTAAACATTTTTTCTTCATCATTTTTCATCATTTTTCTTTGAAAATTCATCTTTTTGGTTGAAAGTTAAACTACTTTGTTAGAAAATAATATTTGTCGTTGAAAAACCGTCATTTTAATTGAAAATTCATCTCTTTGTTTGAAAATTCAACTATTTTATTGAAAATTGTTTTTTTTTTACTGAAAATTTAACTATTCCAGTTTTGATTGAAAATTTATATTTCTGAGTGGAAAATTCATACATTTTTTCAGAAATTCGTCTTTTTTGGTAGGAAATTAATCGTTTTGGTTGAAAAAATTTAAATATCCCATTTTTGCTATTAAGTTAAAAATTAGCCTTTTTGTTGAATTTAACTGATTTTGATTTATAATTAAAAAAATTTTGTCAGAAATCTCAATTATTACATTTTCCATTTAAATTCATCATTTTTGGTTGAAAGTTAAACTACTTTGTTAAAAATTAATTTTCTTGGCAAACTTCCAGTTTTGGTCGAAAATTGGTATTTTTAGTGGAAAATTCACGTATTTTATTAAAAATTCTTCTTTTTTTGGTTAAAAATTCATCTTCTCAGTTGAAAATTTAAATATTTTGTGAGAAAATTCCACTATTTGATTGAAAATCAACGTCTTTATTTAAAACAATTTATTCTCCTATGATTCCCCTATTTTCGTGAAAAATCACTATATTTCCCCAGTTTTTCTAAAACCTTTAGTAAAGGGTTTCAATTTTCTTAATTTTTCTTAAAAATATAAAGTTTTTTTATTTGATAGAAGATTCAAGAAAATTCTGCACACCAGTGCAAAATTCTATTTTCAAAATGAATTTCAGAAATATAAAAAGTATTAAATAAGTGAAGAGTACTACTAGTAATTTAAAAAAAAAACGTGAAAAATCAAATTTTCAGGATATTTTTTTACTAGTTAAAGTAAAAAAAACAAAAAAAAAATATAATTCAGGATTAGTCTGAATTCCAAATGGCATACGTCACGGAACGGATACCGTAAGACGTAAGATGTACCGAAAATAAAACCGACTTCTTTTTCCTCGTCTTTGGCTATTGCAAAAAAATAAGTTAATTTTTTAGCAGCTGTAAAAAATTACTATTTTATTAATAAAATGTCCAATTTTATAATATTATCTTCCAAGTTTGTTACAATAAAAAATTCATTGATTAAAAAAAATGATTTTTTTATGCAATGAAAGTTTTTTCAAATTTAAAAAAATTTTCTTCATTTTGAAGATTTTTTTTTTTGTTAAAAGAAAAAAATTATCTTAAAGAAGCGGTTTCTTTAATTCAAGAAAAATATTTTCCTGAGAATCCATTGATAGTTCAGAATGAATCATCTCAAAGCGTAGGTGGCACGTGCTAGTGCTTTTATTATTTTTTTTTTATTTCCCCGAAATTGGATTTTATTATGTTCTTCACCCTCTTCATAACGAGTGACTCATTTTCTATTCCCCATTAGGTTGGTCCTTATTTAACTTTTTTTGAAATCGTTTGCGCCCAATCACGATTCTGCTGCAAAAACGTAAATAAATAAAAAAATAAAAAAAATTTAAACAATTCAGACAGCACTGGCACGTATCAATTCTTTCGTAATTAATTATTTTTTGATGGGATGCGTATTTTTTTGTTTAAATCGTAAAAAAACAACGAAGAAAATAAACAATATAGGAAAAAAATAGAATATAAAATATAAACAAATAAAAAATATTTTGTTGAAAATTCGTCTTTCCTGGTTCTATTTAACTTTTTTTTATTCAAAATAAAAACTTTTTTATTCAAAATATCAACTATTATATTTATCATCAAGAATTCATATTTTTGGGTTGAAAATTCAACCACTTGGTTAAAAATTGAACTATTTTATTAACAATTTGTTTCACTTATTGGTTGAAAATCAAACTTTTCATCTCAAAATTTGAGTGTTCCATTTTTGTTAAAAAATATATCTCTTTTAGCTGAAAACTCAACTATTTAGATGAAATATTTTTTGATGTTATGGTTTTGACCAGATAAAATTTATTAAATAATTAAATTTTAATTGTTTCTGTGTACTGGCCTAAAAGCACTATTTATTGAATATTGATTTTATTTTAAAATTGTGAAAAAATTGCTTTCAAGCTCCCCTGGGATCCGAACCCAGGTCTTTCAGATTGCCGGTCTGATGCTCTTATCCACTAAGCTACGAAGAGACGAGATTAATTTTGTTTTTTAATTTTGAGATTGATTTCGTCTCTCCGTAAGTTATTTTTGGACAAATCAGAAATAAAAATCAATATTAAAAAAAATTGTTAATTTAAGACCAGTAGATAAAAAACAAATAACCTTCAATTATTAATTTAGATAAATATTTGACTTTTCTGGTAGAAAATTAATCTTCTTGATTAAAAATTCATCTTTTCGGTTGAAAATTCAACTGCTTTGTAGAAAATTTGTATTTTGACTTGAAAATTAAATATGCGGGATGAAATTTTATTTCTGCATTAACTGAAAGATCTTTCTCAAGATGACTTTGTTATACATTATGTAATTTTTTCAAATTTAATATGAATTTAACTTCACGCGCCAAAGAAACAATTTTTTAAAAATTCAGGGAATTTTATTGGTCATGGAAAATTCAGAGATTTAGAAAAAAATCCTGCAAAATTCAGGGATTTTCTATAACTTTAAATAACTGTCAAGCAGAATAAATTTGAAATTTTTCAATTTTAATTTGAAATTGTTTTTTTTTCGTTTTTAAAAATTATAGGTTAAAAATGTTACATGTTAAATATTCTGGTCTTTGAATATTATTGGTCAGGGAAACCCAAAAATTGGTCAGGGAAAAATTAGGGAATTTTCAAAATTAAGTTTTGCGGGAATCCTGATATAATATTTTTGTTAGTAATTGATTTGTCTTGTATTTCTATTTCTTTTTTTGCAGTTGCTTCCACCTCAATGTTATCTTTTTAGTTATAAATTTGATTATTTCTTTGAAAATTCATCTTTTTGGGTTGAAAATTTAACTATTTTCCTATGAAATTCACTTTTTGATTAAAATTCATATTTTGATGTTGAAAAGTCCACTGAAATCTTTTTTTGGATGAAAATTTAACTTTCTTTTTTAATTTTTCTCTGTGATTAAAAAATTTATCTTAGTAGAAATTTCATGTTTCTTAGATTGAAAATCCAAATATAAGATTCTTAATTCAACAATTTTGTTGAAAAGTCATCCTTTTTCGTTAAAAATTCAGCTGTTTTGTTGAAAATTCTTTTTTTGGGTTGGAAATTCAAGTATTTTTTATTTGAAAATTCGTCTTCTTGGTTAAAAAATTCTTCTGTTTTAGTAGAAATTTTATCTTTCTTGGATAAAAAGGCAACTGTTTGTTTGAAAATTAATCTTTTTTTCTTAAGAATTCATTTATTTTGTTTGAACCACTTTGCTGAGAAATCATTTTTTTATTTAAATATTTTGATGGAAACTAATCCTTTTCAATTGAACATTAAACTGTGTTAATAAAATTTGAACTACTTTTTTAATTTTTTTTTATTGAATGTTTATCTCTTTTGTTAAAAATTTAACTATTTTGTTGAAAATTTATTTTTTTCCTGAAAAATCATATTTTCTGGTTGAAAATTCAATATTTGTACAGAAAATTCGTAATTTGGCTTGAATGTTCAACAATTTGAGTGATTTTTTTTTCATTAGTAAAAAATATTGATTTGTTAAAAATTTGTCTTTTTGGTTTCAAAATTCATTTTTTGCGATGAAATTTCATCCCTTTTGATTGAAGTATCAACTATTACACTTTTTGTTGAGAATTAATTTTTTATTATTATTATAGATTAGCAGTTCGAACTCGAAAGTTCATTGCCTCATCTACCCGAGACCGCCACACATCTCTATCTTGTGCATTCTCCATCCAGTTTAAGTAATCATGTCCTAGTTCTTTTAGATCATCCCTTACATTTTTCTCCCATCTGTTTCTCGGTCTGCCTAGGGGTCTCTTACCAGTCGGTCTCCCTCTTAAAACTTGCGCCACTGTTCTTTCATTGCCCATTCTTGCTACATGCCCCGCCCATCTTAATTTACGCGCTTTCATTACTCTATTAATATTTGCTGACCCGTAGAGAGCGTGCAGCTCATTATTATGCAGTTTTCTCCACTCGCCGGTCTCTTCGTCCCTTTTTGGACCATAGATTTTTCTAAGTACTTTATTCTCGAAAACTCTAAACCTATTCTCTTCTCCTTTCGTCAGCGCCCACGTTTCACACCCGTACATGACGACCGGCATTATTATCGTTTTGTAAATTCTTACTTTGATGTTTCTAGATAGCGATCGCGATTTTAGTAGCGTGTTTGCTGCATAATAGCACCTATTGCCAGCGTGTAGCCGCGCATTGATTTCCGTTTTAATCTTATTTTCGCTAGTTATAATAGACCCGAGGTATTTAAACTCGTTAACCCTTTCGAATTTCATATTTCCGGCCATTAGATCCCCGTCTTGATTACTTTGTCCGGACCTGACGACGGTCATATATTTTGTCTTCGATTCGCTAACTTCCAAGCCAATCTCTTTGGCTTTTGCGATCAAGATTTCTGCATTTTTAGCTACCGTTTCTTTATCATCCCCTAGTACGTCGAGATCATCCGCATATCCAAGAATTTGTATTACCCCATTGAGGGTAGCACCGGTCGGATTCGCCTGCACTTGCCTAACCACGTATTCTAAAACTAAGTTAAAAAGGACGCACGAAAGTGCATCGCCTTGTTTCAGGCCATCGCGGATCGAAAACTCTTCAGATAAACTACCGTTTACGCGTATTCTACCCTTACTGCCGCTTAAGCAAATTTCGATAAGTCTAACCAATTTTCTTGGCACACCCAAGAACTCTAGGATCCAGTACATTCGCGCGCGTATAATAGAGTCGTAAGCTTTTTTAAAATCGATAAATAGCTGATGTACTGCTTCTTTAAATTCCCATTTCTTTTCTAACAGTTGTCTAATTGTAAACATTTGATCGCTTGTAGATCGGTTTCGGCGGAATCCACACTGGTAATCCCCAATGATTTCCTCGGCAAAAGGAGTTAGTCTACTTAGGATAACATTAGACAGGATCTTGTAGCACGAAGGCACAAGTGAAATTCCCCGATAGTTGTTACAGTTAGTTTTATCGCCTTTTTTAAAGATGGGAATAATGATAGAGGTATTCCATTCTTCCGGCATGCGTTCTGTTTTCCAAACTGCGCGTATCAATTTACAAATTTGCCTTGTGAGGCAAGGGCCTCCATTTTTTATCAGTTCTGACGGTAGGTCATCGATGCCCGCGGCTTTGTTATTTTTCAACTTCTTGATGGCCATTTCTATTTCTATATCAGTAGGATCGTTAATTAATAGATCAGCAGTGTGGATTTCGCCGAGATTACCTTCAACGGGGGCTTCGCGTACATTTAATAGTTTATCGAAATAATCTTTCCATAAATTCAGTCTCTCTGTCGCATCGGCTACTAGATTGCCATTTTCGTCCCTCATTACTTCCGTTCTACTTTGAAAGCCTTTCCTTATAAAATTGATTCCCCTGTACATCTCACGCGGGTTATTTTGTTTATTATGCGCTTCTATTGCTAGTATTTTATTCTTTTCCCACTCCCTTTTCTTGGATCTATAGAGCCTATTTGTACTTTTGCTAATCTCGAGATATTTCTTATGTGTTTGATCGCACTTATTTTGTAAACTACTTAGTCTGGCCTTCCGACGTTTCTCAAACCAGAGTTTGCACTCTTCGTCAAACCATGGTTTGCTTTTGGTTACTTTCTTAAAACCTATCGTAAGTTTCGCGGCTGCCTTTATCGCCTTTTTCGTATTGCTCCACAGGGTTTCCGGGTCCTCCTCGCGATTATTGTTATCGTCTCTCTGTTCTTGGAGAGCGTCGAAACTATTAGAAATCTCAACTTGGTAATTTAATGTTTCTGTTGCTGTTTTGAACTTATCTATATTGAAACGAACTGTTGGCTCTGTGCGGCTTGTTTTCTTACTTAGCGCTAGCCTAGATCTTAGTTTTACTATCACGAGAAAATGGTCTGAATTTAAATCCGCTCCCCTATACGATCTTATATCGAGAATGTTTGTATGACGTCTTCTGTCTATTAGAACGTGATCAATCTGGAATTAATTTTTTATGGTTGAAAATTCAATTATTTTGTTGACAATTTAATTATATTATTGAAAATTCACGTATTTTGTTGAAAAATCATCTTTTAGGGTAGAAAAGTCTCTTGTTGATGGTCAGAAAAAATGAAAAATTGGTCAAGGAAAAGTCTGTCCTGAAACATGTCTAGGATCCTCCCAGGTTCGTGTACAATTTCCTTTGCGAAGTAAATTGAGGCGCTTCAAGATTACATGTACACGTTCGTTTTCCAGAAACATGTCCAGGATC
>CAKNYM010053104.1:38953-75921 GCA_932195095.1 Andricus curvator
AAATTGAGGCGCGTCAAGATTACATGTACACGTTCGTTTTCCAGAAATATGTACAGGATCCTCCGAGGTTCCTGTACAGGTTTCTTTGCGAAGTAAATTGAGGCGCGTCGAGATATCATGTACAGGTTCGTATGGAAAAACATGTCCAGGATCCTCCAAGGTTCCTGCACAGGTTCATTTGCGAAGTAAATTAAGGCGCATCGAGATTACATGTGAAGGTTCGTGTCGAGAAACATGTCCAGGATCGTCCGAGGTTCCTGTACAGGTTCCTTTGCGAAGTAAATTGAGGCGCGTCAAGATTACATGCACAGATTCGTGTGTAGGTTCGTGTCCAGAAACATGTCCAGGATCCTCCGAGGTTCCTGTACAGGTTCCTTTGCGAAGTAAATTGAGGCGCGTCAAGATTACATGTACAGGTCTCTGTGCATTTTCGCATCCAGAAACATGTCCAGGATCCTCCGAGGTTCCTTGACAGGACATTTCAGCTGGGCAGAATTCCATATAAGAAAATGACTTCTGATTGGTCGAAATCATTACAGTTCACTAAGTCGTTACTGATCGCGCCAGGTTACTACATAATTAGTAAAGCGAAGCTACTAAATAATAGTACACCATGTTTACTAATTTATATTAGTAAAACTTAGACTAATTTATTAGTAAAATACTTACTATTTTAGAAGTCAAACCTCAAAATATTACTATTTTGTTAGTGAACCATTTACTAATTCAACTAATGAAATTTTCACTAATTCAGATTTAGAGAATAATTTAAGTACGGCCCCTTACCGGTTTTTTCTAAATCAATTTGTAGATATAATATATAAAAAATTTCGAGTGAATCCTTCATTATGGTATATTTATTTTCTATGCGATACCGTTTAAATTAAAATATCATTTATTCTCTCAATGTACAGAAGACTACGCCTATCTACCTATATGTATCGAAAAAGTTAGTTATTTGTTCAAATTATAGTTTGTCATCGATCGTATTTGTAATAATTTACTATTCTTTTTACTGTGCAATAAATATATTCGTTCAAACTAAATTGTACGGAACAATGTCATGAAGTTTTAAAACTTCCGCGATTTGAATGTAGGAGAAACGGAATTATTTAAACAAATAATTTCAAACGACAAATAAGATAGCGACTATTACACAACGTAAGCTCAAATCCATACCAGTACGCGGAACGATTTTTAAGAATATTCTATAGTGACACACTTTCTTTATAAGTTTCCTTCATTTAATCAAAATGAGGTCCATGCTTGGAATTCTCTGGATCATCTTACTGGTTTTCCTTAATCCTATTGGTAAATATGATATATATAAAATTTTGAGTGCATTCTTTATTGCAGTATATTTATTTCCTATTCAAAACCGTTTAAATTAAAATAACTTTATTTCTCTCAATGCACATAAAGCTTATATTATTTTTAACAGGGCGCGTTACGCGCGCACTAATTAACCAATCTTAAAAAAAAGGTTTATTTTCCTACATTTTGTTATAGATTTTACAAAAAATCTTGTACGATTTGAGAACGTTGTATATCGTTAACAAAAGTTAATTTATTGTAGCGAGAAAATTGCAGTAAATTCAATATGAATGAGAAAATTTTTTCATTTGCTTACAATCCAATGATTAAAAAGCGCATGGCGCCATTTCCTGTACAGGTTCCTTTGCGAAGTAAATTGAGGCGCGTGAAATTACATGTACAGGTTCGTGTCCAGAAACATGTCCAGGATCCTCCGAGGTTCCTGTACAGGTTTCTTTGCGAAGTAAATTGAGGCGCGTCGAAATTACATGTACAGGTTCGTGTCCAGAAACATGTCCAGGATCCTCCGAGGTTCCTGTATAGGTTCCTTTGCGAAGTAAATCAAGGCGCGTGAAATTACATGTACAGGTTCGGGTCCAGAAACATGTCCAGGATCCTCCGAGGTTCCTGTACAGGTTTCTTTGCGAAGTAGATCAAGGCAATTTTTTCATTTGCTTACAATCCAATTATTGAAAAGCGCATGGCGCCATTTTCTGTACAGGTTCCTTTGCAAAGTAAATTGAGGCTCTTCAAGATTACATGTATAGGTTCGGGTTCAGAAACATGTCCAGGATCCTCCGAGGTCCTGTATAGGTTCCTTTGCGAAGTAAATCAAGGCGCGTGAAATTACATGTACAGGTTCCTGTCCAGAAACATGTCCAGGATCCTCCGAGGTTCCTGTACAGGTACCCTTGCGAAGTAGATCAAGGCGCGTCAAGATTACATGTACAGGTTCGGGTCCAGGAACATGTCCAGGATCCTTTGCGAAGTAAATTGAGGCACGTCAAGATTACATGTACAGGTTCGTGTGCAGAAACATGTCCAGGATCCTCCGAGGTTACTGTACAGGTTCCTTTGCGAAGTAAATTGAGGCGCTTCAAGATTACATGTACAGATTCGTGTCCAGAAACATTTCCAGGATCCTCCGAGGTTCATGTACAGATTCTTTTGTGAAGTTAATTGAGGCGCGTTAAGATTACATGTACATGTTCGGGTCCAGAATCATGTCCAGGATCCTTTTCGAAGTAAATTGAGGGGCGTGAAAATTACGTGTACAGGTTCGGGTCCAGAAACATGTCCAGGATCCTCCGAGGTTCCTTTAAAGGTTCCTTCGCGAAGTAAATTGAGGCGCGTCAAATTACATCTACAGGTTCGGGTGCAAAAACATGTCCAGGATCCTCCAAGGTTCCTGTACAGGTTCCTTTGCGAAGTAGATCAAGGCGCGTCAAGATTACATGTACAGGTTCGGGTCCAGAAACATGTCCACGATCCTTTGCGAAGTAAATTGAGGCTCGTCAAATTACATGTACAGGTTCGTGTCCAGAAACATGTCCAGGATCCTCCGAGGTTCCTGTACAGATTCCTTTGCGAAGTAAATTGAGGAGCGTCAAGATTACATATACAGGTTGGTGTGCAGAAACATGTCCAGGATCCTCCGAGGTTCCTGTACAGATTCCTTTGCGAAGTAAATTGAGGAGCGTCAAGATTACATGTACAGGTTGGTGTGCAGAAACATGTCCAGGATCATCCGAGGTTCCTGTACAGGTTCCTTTGCGAAGTAAATTAAGGCGCGTCAAGATTACATGTACAGGTTCGTGTGCAGGTTCGTTTCTTTTCCCTGTTTAAAATAAAAAGGCTGAAAAATTCAACTTTATGAGAAATGCAAGTTTACCGTAATATATATTTAATAATAATGATAATCAATGTAACAAAGTGTCCAGCATTTTGAACTGCAAATTGTTATTTGTAGATTTTTCAAGATTTCATAAGACAAAGAAGCTTTTTGAGAATTTTGAAAGGTTTCAAGATAATAGAAAAAATTTCTCACAATTCCTAGGAAAATGGAAACTGAATTTTATATTGAAAAAAATTGTAAGAGAAAATTGACGAAGACTTCAAAAGATTTTGAATTATTTTATAAAATTTCGAAAAAGAATTGGAAAAGTTTTCAAGCAAAATCTTTCAATTAGCCAGATGTACATTTTTGAATCTTTGGAAAGAAAATTTTAAAGCTTCTCAAGGATATTGAAAGGATTCACAATAATACAAAAAATTTTCTTTTAATTCATGAGAAAATTTGAACTGATTTTTTATTTTGAAAAATTAATTGTAAGAGAATATTTAAGAAGATTTTAAAAGATTACAATGATTATATTATGGGTGTGGTGAGCCCAAACTTGTAGTTATTTATAACTACAAGAAAACTATCCACCTAGAAACACTACCCGAATCGGGTAGTGTCACGCCTACCCTGAAAGGGAAATGGCTTAATGGTATACAAAAGATTTCCAAAATCGTCATAACAGATTCTGGAATATTTTAAAACAATTTTTGTGGTTTTTCAGAATTTCAAGAAAAATTATGGAAAAATTTGAATAATTTTAAAAGATATTTATAAGGTTTAAAAGTTTTGAAAATTGTTAAAAAATAATTTTTTGAGAAGTTTAAAAGGCTTCAAGATAATAAAAAAACATTTTTAAAATTCCTGGGAACATTTTTAATGACATTTTATTTTGACAAATCTATTTTTAACGAGAATTTAAAAATGAATTAAAACATTTCAAAAGGTTTCTACAAATGTCGAAAATATCTTAAAGATTTAAGGGCATTTTTTTAACTTTTGAAATATTTTTCGAAATTTTAGGAATAGTCCGAGTCAGTTTAAAAGATATTTATCATCCAAAATTCTGAAAGTACTAAATGTCTTTTAAACAGAATCTGGAAGATTTGAAGGCATTTTTTCTATTTTTAAGAATAATATTATTATATTATATTATTATTATGCCAACGGCCATGCCACGCTGAAAAAACCAGTTCTCGTCAGATCACTGAAGTTAAGCAGCGTTGAGCGCGGTTAGTACTTGGATGGGTGACCATTCGAGAATACTGTGCGCTGTTGGTATATTATGGGTGTGGTGAGCCCAAACTTGTAGTTATTTATAACTACAAGAAAACTATCCACCTAGAAACACTAGCCGAATCGGGTAGTGTCACGCCTACCCTGAAAGGGAAATGGCTTAATGGTATACATCAGAAATTTTTAAGAAAGATTGAGATAATTTCCAAAGATATTTAGAAGGTTTAAATGTTTTGGAAATGATTAAGGAATAATTTGAAATTTGAAAAGATTTACAAAAATTCAAAACAAAATGTAAATTTTTGAAGATTTCGAAAAAAATTTCGAAGCTTTTTAAGAAGTTTGAAAGGCTTCAAGAAAATAAAAAACCTTTCTTGAGATTCCTGAGAAAATTTGTAATGACTTTTTATTTTGAAAAATTAATTTTTGAAGAAAATTTAAAAATTTTCAACATATTTCAAAAGATTTCTACAAATTTCGAAAAAAATCTCGAAGATTTGAGGACAGTTTTATTAATTTTCAAAGATTTTTCGAAATTTCAGGAATACTTCGAGTCAGTTTAAAGTATATTTATTATACTTCTAGAAATCCTACATATCTTACAAAAATGATATTTCTATAATCATAAAACACAAAAGTTCTTTTCGAGATTGGGAATGTTTAGCTCATTGAAATCCAGAGTTTTTATATAAAATATGAGAGAAATAAAACTTTTATTACTGTTACTTGAAAGAAGATGCTATTTGGCAATCATTGAAAAAAATTTCAAAGTTTGGCTATTTATCAACGAACAGGCTTAATTAGAGAAAAATAACCAAGAATATCTTTGCCATGACTCTTTTATAAGGTGATTTGCAAATTCCCAAGAATTATTATTTATTTTAAGAATTTTCATAATCAAATTCAGAGCTTGGCAACTTTTCTACGAATAGACTTTTAGCTACTTTTCAACGATTAGGCTCAATTTTTTATAGAATTAACTGAGAATATCTTTCCGATGACACTTTTCTATGAAGCTTTGAAAATTTACAAGAATTATTAATTATTTCCAGAAATTAAGTTTTTGGCGATTTTTCAACGAATAGGCTCAGTTTGTTTACGGCATCACCAAGAATGTATTTCCAATAACTGTTTTCTACGATGCTTTGCACATTTACAATCATTATTAATTGTTTAAACAGTTTTCATGAATATATTTAGAGTTTGGCTATTTTTCAAGGAATAGGCACAATTTATTTATAGAGTCAACTAAGAACGTCTTTCCGATGACTCTTTTCTATATTTCTTTTCAAATTCACAAGAATTATTGATTATTTAAAAAATTTCGATTAAAAAATTAAGAATTTGGCTATTTCTTAACGAATAGGCTCAATTTTCTACAGAATGATGCTAAGAAAAGTCTTTTGGATGACTCTTTTCTATGTTTCTTATGCAAATTCATAAGAATGATTAAATATTTAAACAATTTCAATAAATGAATTCAGAATTTGTCTATTTTTAAACGAATAGGCTCTATTTGTTTACGGAATCAACAAAGAATGCATTTCCAATAAGTGTTTCCTGCGTGACTTTGAAAATTTACAATGATTATTAACTATTTAAACAATTTTTATAAACATATTCAGAGTTGAAATATTTTTCAAGGAATAGGTACACTTTGTTTACGGAGTCAACAAAGAATGTCTTTTAGATTAATTTTTAGCCTCAATTCGTTTCCGAAATCGAAGAAGAAAGTATTTCCAATAACTTTTTTCTATGATACTTCGCACATTTACAATAATTATTAATTATTCAAACAATTTTTATAAATATATTCAGAGTTTGGCTATTTTTCAAGGAATAGTCACCATTTGTTCACGGAGTCAACTAAGAATATCTTTCCGATGACTCTTTTCTATGCCGCTTTGTAAATTCACAAGAGTTATTAATTATTTAAACAATTTTCATGAAAAAATTCAGAGTTTGGATATTTATCAAGGAATAGGCTCAATTTTTGTCCAGCATTATTTAAGAATATCTTTCCGATTACTTTTTTCTATGGTTCTTTGCTTTCCGAGAATCATTAATTATTTAAACAATTTTCATTTAAAAATTAGGAGTTTGGCTATTTTTCAACGAATAGGCTCAATTTATTAATGGAAGCAACAAAGAATGTATTTCCAATAACTCTTTACTACGATACTTTGCAAATTTTCAATAATAAATAATTATTGAAACAATTTTCATACAAAAATTCAAAGTTAGGCTATTTTTCAATGAATAAATTCAATTATTTTACAGAATTGACTAAGAATATCTTTCCGATGACTTTTTGTTATGATTGTCTGCAAATTTCTAACATTTAATAAGTATTTAAAACATTTTCATAAACAAATTAAGAGTTTTGATATTCTTCAACGAAAAGGGTTCAATTTGTTTACGGAAGTAACAAACAATGTATTTTCAATAACTCTTTCTTACGATACTTAGCAAATTTACAATAATTATTCATTATTTAAACAATTTTCACAAACCAATTCAGAGCTTGGCTATTTTTCAACGAATAGGCTCAATTTTTTACATAATTAACTAAGAATAGCGAATTCTTATAATTTTTATTCGGTTAAAATTTCATTACTTTGTTGAAAATGTAAATAATTTGTTCAAAAGTCATCTTTGTTGAACATTAATTTTTTTGGTTGAAGATTCTTTTTTTTTTTTTTTTTTTTTGAAAATTTAACTTTCATTTTTAATTTAACTCACACTTTTCATTTTTGTTTGTTAATGATTCAGCATTTTATTTGTAAAGTCATCTCTTTGGTTGAAAATGTAAGTGTATTTTTTTTTTTATGTATATTATCTGTATATAATTTTTTAAACTTAAAAATTGATCTTTTCTAGTTAAAAATTCAACAATTTGACTGAAAGTTCATGTATTTTGTTAAAAATTCGTCATTTTTTGTACAAAATTCAATTTTATAATCCTGAAAATTTGTTGAAAATTAATCTGTTTTGGTGGAGGATTGAACTATTCTGTTGAAAATTTGTATTTTTTGGTTAAAAATTCAGCAATTTAGTAGAAAATTGAACTCTTTGCTTGAAAATTATCTTTTCTGTTGAAAATTCATATTTTTTGTTGTAAATTCAACTATGTGGTTAAAACTTCATCTTTTTGGTTTAATTCAACAGGTTCAAAATTATTTTTTTAATAATTTTTAAACTGAAAATTTTGAATATTCTGTTTTTGGATAAAAAAAAATCTTTTTCAGTTGAAAATTCTATTATTTGTTTCAAAATTCATCTTTCTTGATTGAAAATTCATTTTTATGGATTCAAATTTCATCTACATGTTTATGGACTTTTTTTTAAATAATTTTTTAAACTGAAAATTTCAAATATTCCATTTTGGGTTTTAAAAAAATCTTTTTTTGTTGAAAATTAAATTATTTGATTTCAAATTCATCTTTCTTGATTGAAAATTGATTTTTTTATTGAAAATTCATCTATATGTTCAAGGATTTTTTTAAAAATAATTTTATAAACTGAAAATTTCAAATATTCTATTTTTGATTTAAAAAAAAAATCTTTTTTAGTTGAAAATTTAACTATTTTGTTTAAAATTCATTTTTTGGTTCTATTTTTAAATTTTCTATTTTTTATTTTGGTTCTATTTCTGTTTCTATTTTCTATATTTCTATTTGAAATCTGAAAGATTTGAAGGCAATTTTTTTAGTTTTAAAGATTTTCCAACAATTTTACAAAAATTTGAATCATTTAAAAAAAAAATTTAGCTGGTTTAAAAAAAAAATTTATTTTAATTTGAAAAGATTTCAAAAAATTTTATACAAAATGTAGATTATTGACGATTAAAAAAAAAGAAGCTTTTAAAGAATTTTGAAATTTTAAATTGTAAAAAAATCTGGAAGATTTGACGGCATTTTTTTTATTTTCAAAGATTTCTCAAGAATTTTACGAAACATTTGTATCACTTTAAAAGATATTTATAAGTATTGAAAAAATTACAAAAATAATTTAAAATCTGAAAAGATTTCAAAATATTAAAAAAAAGGTAGATTTGTGGGTAAATCTTTAATAATTTTTTATTTTGAAACAAAAATTTCTTGAACATTTTCCAACAATTTTTTTTATTTTGTAGAATTTTAAAACAATTTTAGAAAAAATTCTAACAATTCGAAAAAAAAGTTTAAAAGTTTTGAGAAGATTCAAAAGGAATTAAAAATTTGCAGATTTTTAAAATTCATCTTTTTTATATAAATGCCACTCTTTTTTCTATAAAATTAAAATCTTAATTAGTTTTAACATAAAATATTAAAATTTTCGTTCAGAATTAATTTTTTTGGTTGAAAATTCAACTACTTGGTGAAAAGTTTAACTACTTCTTCAAAAATTAACTTTATTGATTTAAGATTCATTATTTTAGTTAAACATTCATCTCTTTGGTTAAAAATGTAAATATTTTATTGCAAATTAATGTATTATGTTAAAAATTAATCTGTTTTGGTTGAGAATTCAACTATTTTGCTGAAAATTCGTCTTGTTTAGATGAATTTAACTGTTTTCGAAAAAAAAATTTAAATCATTTTTCATTAAAACATCATCTATTACATTTTTGATTGGACTAATTCGTTAAAAAAACATTTTTTTGTTTGAATATTTATTGTTTTAGTTTAAAATTCATCTCTGTTGGTTAAAAATGTAACTATTTGAGTGAAAATTCTTTTTCAGTTAAAAAAAAAAATTCTTTAAGTTTTGATGGAAATTTATGTATTTTGTTGAAAATTTGTCTTTTTTGAGGTTAAAAAATTAAACTATCTTGTTGGAAATTTGCTTCCTTTAGTAAAAAATGCATCTTTTTCGTTAAAAATACAACTAGTTTAAAATTAATCTTTTTTGGTTGAGGATTTAACTGTTTGGTTGAAAATTCGTCTAGTTTAGATAAGTTCAACTATTTTCGATTTATAATTAAAATGTTTATTGTTTGAAACCTCACTTATGCAATATAAACCTTAAAAATAAATATTTATTTTAAATTCCTATTTTGTATTAAAAATTCTTTTTCCCCTGAAATCGCAAAACTACACGCTAATTTCTTTAAAATTAAATTTAAAATTTTCTAAAAGAAAAATACGAAATCGGTCAAGAATTGACTTTTGAAAGTTATTTTGAACCTCGTTTTTTGAATTCGCCCGACTTTGGGACCCCTATGGTATGGCGCCCCTGGGCGTTTGCCTACTTTTGCGTAATACACCCAACTCTCAGTTTATTAACAGTGTCCGGGGTTGCCTGCAAATAGCCTTGTCACTGAATTGGGGGAATCGAAACGTAAACAGCCAGGGCATTCTGAGCCGTTTCCAACTGGAATGCAGTTCTAGGAATTGCTAAACCGCGAGTTACTAAACCGAGATTTGGGTTATGTAAACCGGCAAGGGCTACAAATTTTGTCGGCCTGCGTAATAATTATTGCAATAATTAATTTCCTACTGATACTTTCTTTTTGCAGAATTAATTCCGCCTGGAACACCAAGATTAAGACACGCGATACCGTCCGTGAGGCTTCGTATTACAATTCGTCATTATCTACTTTCTGAAAGTTTAGGACAGTACAGGGAATTACCAAGGAACAAATTTTTGATAGTAGTAGAGGGTCACTACATCATTGGAGCACTCTTCAATAGGTTCACTTTATATCCATTTATTCAGTTAGATCTACTCGGTCTACAATATACAAAAGTTGTCATAAACAAATATACCGGTGAACATGCACCCTTTGATGGGCACGCAGATCATTTGACTGATAAGTTCTACTTACATTACAATACAAGAGAGAACATTTATTATGCCGAGCCAAGACAGAGGCGCAATGCTCTTTGGGAATATCTGGTCGATTTGGTCAATAGCGCTACTGGGAATATTGATTTGTCCCAATAGTCACTTATCCTAGGATATAGAGCAGGGCTCTGCAGCAGGCAGTCATTGACTGCAAAGACTGCCACTGGCAGTCACGAGACTAGGTCAAACAGGCCCTCATAAATTTTCGTCGAACTTGTTCATAAACAAATAAGGAGTTTTGCTATTTTGCAACGAATAGGCTCAATTTGTTTATGGAAGCAACAAATAATGTATTACCAATAACTCTTTCCTACGATGCTTTACAAATTCACAACAATTATTAATTATTTAAACAATTTTCAGAAATAAATTCAGAGTTTGGCTATTTTTCAACAAATAGGCTCAATTTTTTTACAGCATTATTTAAAAATAACTTTCCGATAACTTTTTCCTATGGTTCTTTGCAAATTTCCAAGAATCATCAATTATTTAAACAATTTTGATATAAAAATTAGGAGTTTGGCTATTTTTCAACAAATAGGCTCAATTTATTTATGGAAGCAACAAAGAATGTATTTCCAATAACTCTTTACTACGATACTTTGCAAATTTACAATAATTATTAATTATTCAAACAATTTTCATAAACAAATTCCAAGTTGGGCTATTTTTCAATGAATATGTTCAATTATTTTACAGAACTGACTAAGAATATCTTTCTGATGACTTTTTGTTAAGATTGTTTGCAAATTTCCAATATTTATTACGTGTTTAAACAATTTAAATAAACAAATCAATAGTTTTGCTATTCTTCAACGAAAAGGTCTCAAGTTGCAAATTTATAATAATTATTCATTTTTTCACAAACGAATTCAGAGTTTGGCTATTTTTCAAAGAATAGCCACAATTTGTTCACGAAGTTAACTAAGAATGTCTTTTCGGTGACTCTTTTCTATGTTGCTTTGTAAATTGACAAAAATGAATAATAATTCGAACAATTTTCATAAACCAATTCAGAGCTTGGCTATTTTTCAACGAATAGGCTCAATTTTTTCACAGAATTGACAGAGAATATCTTTCCGATGACTTTTTTCTATGATTGTTTCCAAATTTCGAAAAATTACTAATTATTTAAACAATTTTCATAAAAAAATTAGGAGTTTGGTTACTTTGCAATGAATAGGCTCAATTTGTTTACGGAAGCGACAACGAATGTACTGCCAATTACTCATAGGCACGATTTTTTACAGAGACTAACTAAGAATGTCTTTTCGATTACTTTTTTCTATGTTGCTTTGTAAATTTACAAAAATTATTTAAAATATAAACAATTTTTATAAACCAATTCAGAGCTTGGCTATTTTTCCATGAAAACGCTCAATTTTTTTACAGAATTGACTAAGAATATCTTTCGATGACTTGTTTCTCTGATTGTTTGCAAATTTCCAAAATTCATTAAGTATTTAAACAATTTTCATAAACAAATTAAGAGTTTTGCTATGTTTCAACGAATAGGCTCAATTTGTTTACAGGAGAAAAAAAGAATGTGTTACCAATAACACTTTTCTACGATGCTTCGCAAATTTACAACAATTAATAATTATTTAAACAATTTTCAGAAACAAATTCAGAGATTGGCTATTTTTCAACAAATAGGCTCAATTTTTTACAGAATTATTCATGAATATCTTTCCGATGACTTTTTGTTATGATTGTTTGCAAATTTCCAAAACGTATTACGTATTTAAACAATTTTAATGAACAAATGAACAGTTTTCCTATTCTTCAACGAAAAGGGCTCAATTTGCAAATTTATAACAATTATTCATTATTTAAACAATTTTCAAAAACGAATTCAGAGCTTGGCTATTTTTCAAGGAATAGGCACAATTTGTTCACGGAGTCAACTAAGAATGTCTTTTCGGTGACTCTTTTCTATGTTGCTTTGTAAATTGACAAGAATTATTAATAATTCGAACAATTTTCATAAACCAACTCACAGCTTGGCTATTTTTCAATGAATAGGCTCAATTTTTTACATAATTAACTAAGAATATGTTTCCGATGACTTTTTTCTATGATTTTTTGCAAATTTCCAAGATTTTCTAATGATTTGAACAATTTTTATAAACAAATTAGGAGTTTGCCTATTTTTTAGCTTATATAAAAACATACATGCAGCTATAACCTTCTTAACAATAAGTACAACTTTTTTATCTGAACTACAATATCAAAATCAGAACCATTTGAACATTTTAAACAAATTGATTTTTATAAGAAAATATATGCACTATATATTCAATAAAAATTAAAAAAGCAACAAAAATTTTAATATTGGTAAAAACTTTACTTTTAATTTATTTCAGTCTTTTTCCTCTGCAATATATTTTTCTGTAATTTTTTTACATCATTTACCACGTATTTCTATAAAAATTTCTACGATTAAATATTCATATTTTTGGTTGAAAAAACAGCTTTTGTAGAAAATTTGTCTTTTTGGCTTGAAAATTAAATATTGGGAATGAAATTTCGAATTTCATTCCGTCTTTCAACTCGTCTTACGTAATTTTACGATGAACCTTGAGATGATTTTGTAAAATCTTTGGTATGGTTTCTTTTCTGAAAGGATCGGTTTCTTAGATAAATCTATAATTTTTTAAATTTTCAATAAAACATTTAGGAGTCGCGCTTGTTTTTTTTGTGTTACAGAAAATGAATGAAATAAGAGATTGATTCTTCAACAAATAAAATGTAATCATGTTTATCAAAAAAATTACCGATCTTTTTATTGGGTCATAAATAGATTTAATCCCATTATATTATACAAGGCAGTGTAATAAACCTGAAAATTTTCTGCAGCCTCATTATGGAAGAAAATGATGAATGAAATACAAATAATTTAGAAAGACAAATAAGATAGCGACTAGTATACATCTATGCGCTGAAACATTTTGAAGAATACTCTATAGTGACACAATTACGATTTTCTTCATAAGCTTCCTTAGTTTAAGGAAAATGAGATCCGTGATTGGAATTCCCTGTTTCATCTTACTGGTTTTCCCTAAACCTATTGGTAAATATAATATATACAAAATTTTAAGTGCATTCTTTATTGCAGTATATTTATTTCCTATTCGAAACCGTTTAAATTAAAATAACTTTATTTCTCTCGATGTACATAAAGCTTATGTTATTTTTAACACGTTTTTTTCTAAATCTGAGGTCTTAAGGTAGTTTCAGAGGGCGAACCTTAAACTTTAAAACACAATATAATAGGTGGCGGCTATTTTTGGCTATTGAGTTTGGCTATTTTTCAACAAATGGGGTCAATTTTTCACAGAATTATTTAAAAATATCTTTCCAATGACTTTTTTCTATGATTCTCTGCAAATGTCCAAGATTTATTAATTATTTGAACAATTTTCATAACCGGATTCAGAGTTTTGCTATTTTTCAACGAATAGGCTCCATTAGTTGGTTACGAAAGCAAAAAATATTGTATTTCCAATTATTCCTTCCCACGATACTTTACAAATTTACAATAATTATTAATTATTTGAACAATTTTCAGAAACGAATTCAAAGTTTGGCTATTTTTCAACGAATAGGCTCAATTTTTTCACAAAATTGACTAAAAATATCTTTCCGATGACTTTTTTCTATGATTCTTTGCAAATTTCAAAGAATTATTAATTATTTAAACAGTTTCCACAAACTAATTAGAAGTTTGGCTACTCTTCAATGAATAGGCTCAATTTGTTTACGGAAGCAACAATGCATGTATTTCAAATAACTCTTTCCTACAATACTTTACAAATTCATAATAATTGTTATTTATTTTAACAATTTTCATAAACGAATTCAGAGTTTGGCTATTTTTCAAGGAATAGGCTCAATTTTTTCGCAGAATTGACTGAAAATATCTTTGCGAAACCGTTTAAATTAAAATAACTTTATTTCTCTCGATGAACATAAAGATTGTTATTTTCAACACGTTTTTTTCTGAATCTAAGGTCCTAAGGTAGTTTCAGAGGGTGAAACATAAACTTTAAAACACAATGTAATATGTGGCGGCCCTGCCGACTTAGCTTCAAAAATAATTAGTGAATACAATGGCGTCCGACAAGGAGCATTTGAGAATAATATATATCTTTTCTGTGCTACTTTTCAAATTTTATATACATATTCAGAGTTTGGCTATTTTTCAACGAATAGGGTCAATTTTTTACAGAATTATTTAAGAATATCTTTCCAATGACTTTTTTCTATAATTCTCTGCAAATTTCCAAGATTTATTAATTATTTAAACAATTTTCATAACCGAATTCAGAGTTTGGCTGATTTTTAACGAATAGGCTCCATTAATTGTTTACGGAAGCAACAAAGATTGTATTTCCAATTATTCCTCCTACGATACTTTACAAAGTTACAACAATTATTAATTATTTAAAGAATTTTCATGAAAAAATTCAGAGTTTGGCTATTTTTCAACAAATAGACTCAATTTTTTCACAAAATTGACAAAGAATATCTTTCCCATGACTTTTTTCTATGATTGTTAGGAAATTTCGAAAAATTATTAATTATATAAACAGTTTTCATAAAAAAAATTAGAAGTTTGGCTACTTTTCAATAAATAGGCTCAATTTGTTTACTGAAGCAACAACGAATGTATTTCAAATAACTCTTTCCTACGATACTTTACAAATTTACAATAATTGTTAATTATTTGAACAATTTTCATAAACGAATTCAGAGTTTGGCTATTTTTCAAAGAATAGGCTCAATTTTTCACAGAATTGACTGAAAATATCTTTTCAAAACCGTTCAAATTAAAATAACTTTATTTCTCTCGATGAACATAAAGCTTATGTTATTTTTAACACGTTTTTTCTGAATCTAAGGTCCTGAGGTAGTTTCAGAGAGCGAAACATGAACTTTAAAACACAAAATAATAGGTGGCGGCCCTGCGGGCCTAACTTTAAAAATAATTAGTGAATACAATGGCGTCTGACGAGGATCATTTGAGAATATATATCTTTTCTGTGATACTTTGCAAATTACATATACATATTTAGAGTTTGGATATTTTTCAACGAATAGGGTCAATTTTTTACCGAATTATTTAAGAAAATCTTTCCGATGACTTTTGTTTTATGATTCTCTGCAAATTTCCAAGATTTATTCATTATTTAGACAATTTTAATAAACGAATTCAGAGTTTGGATATTTTTCAACGAATAGGCTCCATTAATTGTTCATGAAAGCAACAAAGATTGTATTTTCAATTATTCCTTCCTACGATACTTTACAGATTTACAATATTTATTAATTATTTAAAGAATTTTCATGAAGAAATTCAGAGTTTGGCTATTTTTCAACGAATAGACTTAATTTTTTCACAAAATTGACTCAAAATATCTTTCCGATGACTTTTTTCTATGATTGTTTGCAAATTTCGAAACGAATTCAGAGTATGGCTATTTTTCAAGGAATAGGCTCAATTTTTTTTTACAGAATTGACTGAAAATATCTTTTCGAAACCGCTTAAATTAAATTAAATTAAATTATTACGAAATAATTTTGGTCGCCTCAGCTAAATTTTTTTTCAATTGGAATGGGAAGAAAATGGAGTATCTCAAATGTTCCTTGTCGGACGCCAATTTATTGACTTATGATTTTTGAGGTTAAGTCCGCAAGGCCGCCAACTACTATATTGTGTTTTAAAACTTTGAAAAATTTAAGTCTGACCAAGAGTTACAAGACATCAAAGTAAAGGCACCAAATTAATTTGTAGACCTAATATCTTATTTAAAAATGTATGATCTAAACATTCGATAATTGCGCTTATTTTTTAATTTGAAGTATTTATAGCTTATTTAAAATTGGTTGGAAATGAAGAATGCGCAAATAATTTATCATATTTTATAATTTGGTGAAATATGTTATGTTAATGAAGCGATGATTTTTTATTTTCTGAAGTTTGAAGTGTTTGAAGATTGAAATGTTTGATATTTTTTAATGTCAATAACTGAAACCTTGGCACAGATAACGTCGGATCGACAAAAATTGTAAAGTCATCTCTTTGGTCAAAAATGTAAACGTTTTGTTAAAAATTAGTTTTTTTTATATAAAATTAATTTTTTTAACTGAAAATGTTACTATTTTTTGATTGAACATGATATTTTCAATTGAAAATTAATTCTTCATAGTTGAAAATTCAACAATTTGACTGAAAATTCATGTATTTTGTTGAAAATTCGTATCTGGTAGAAAATTCACTCTTTGATGAAAAATTTTTAAATTAAAAATGTCAATTTTCAACCGAAAATTTAAAAGTTACGTTTTTAGTTTAAAAAAACCCAATTGTGAAACAAAAAAAAATCAACAAAATGGTTACATTTTCAACCAAAGAAATGTGTTTTCAACTAGAATGATGAATCTTAAAAAAAATGATTTTGCAAAAAAAGTGGTTCAACATTTAACCACTACTTGATTACAGGTTAAATAAAAATTTCAACGAAAAAGTTTATCTTCAAAAAAACAGTTGAATTTTCAACCAAGAAGATAAATTTTCAAGCATACAGTTGCATTTTTATAAAAAAAAAAAATGAAATCTCTACTAAAATAGAAGAATTTTTTAACCAAAAAGACGAATTTTTAAATAAAATAAAAAATAGAGGCATTTGCAACCAAGAAAGTTTTCAACAAGAATTTCATTTTCTACCAAAATAGTCGAATCTTCAACCCAAAAGAAACGAATTTCAAAAAAAAAGTGTAATTTTCAACTGAAAAGGATGATTTTTCAACAAAATTTTTTCTCCCAATTCAAAATCGAATGATTAAATTCATCGGATTGTTTAAATTGTTTCAAAAATCTACCTGAAATCCTGAGATCTTTGGAAAATCATTTGAATTTTTGTGAAACCTTTGGAAATCTTTGAAATATTTTTGAAATATTTGATAATATTTGTGAAATTATTGAAATCTTTGTGAAATCATTTAAATCTTTGTGCACTCTTCGAAATCTATCTGCAATTTTTGTGAAATAATTGAAATCTTTGTGAAATCTTTTAAATCTATCCGAAATCTTTGCGAAATATTTCAAATTTTTGAAAAACTTAGAAAATCATTGAAATCTTTGTGAAACCTTTCTGATATCTTTGGAAATCTTTTAAAAATATTTGAAATTTTTTGAAATATTTGGTAACATTTGTGAAATTATTGAAATCTTTGGGAAATCACTAAAGTCTTTGTGAAATCTTTTAAAGCTATTCGAAATATTTTTGAAATCTTTAGAATCTTTATGAATTTTTTGGGAAATCATTGAAGTCTTTGTGAAATCTTTTTAATCTATCCGAAATCTTAAAAATCATTATGAAATCATCGAGCAACCTTTGAAATCTATTTGAAATCTTTGCGAAATATTTGAAATATTTGTGAAATCTTTGGGAAATAATTAAAATCTTTGAAAATCTTTGAGAAGTATTACAAATATTTTTGAAATATCTCATAATATTTGTGAAATTATTGAAATCTTTATGCACTCTTTGAAATCTAATTAAATTTTTTTGAAATAATTAAAATCTTTCTGAAATCTTTTAAATCTATCCAAAATCTTTGTGAAATTTTTGAATTCTGTAGGAAATCATTGAAATCTTTGTGCACTTTCGGAAGTCTATCTGAAGTCTTTGCGAAACCTTTGTGAAATCTTTGTGAAATTTTTGCGAAACATTTGAAGTACTTTAAAAATATTTGATAATATTTGTGAAATTATTGGAATCTTTGTGGAATCTTTGCGAAAAATTTGAGTAATCTTTCAAAAATCATTGAAGTCTTTGTGAAATCTTATAAATCGATTCGAAATATTTTCCAAATATTTGAAATCTTTGTGAAATTATTGAAATCTTTGTGCAATCTTTGAAATTTATCGGAAATCTTTGGAAAATCATTAAAGTCTTTGTGAAATCTTTTAAATCTATCCAAAATCTTTGCGAAATATTTGTGAAATTTTTTAATTCTTCGGGAAATCATTGAAATCTTTGTGCACTTTCAGAAATCTATCTGAAATCTTTGCGAAACCTTTGTGAAACCTTTGTGAAACCTTTGTGAAACCTTTGTGAAACCTTTGTGAAACCTTTGTGAAATCTTTGTGAAATCTTTGTGAAATTTTTGCGAAATATTTGAAGTATTTTAAAAATATTTGATAATATTTGTGAAATTATTTACATCTTTGTGAAATCTTTGGAAAATCATTAAAGTCTTTGTGAAACCTTTCAAATCTCTCAAAAATCTTTGCGAAATATTTGTGGAATTTTTTAAATCTCTGGGAAATCGTTCAAATCTTTGTGAAACCTTTGGAAATCTTTGCAAAAAATTTGTGAAATCTTTCAAAAATCATTGAAGTCTTTGTGAAATCTTATAAATCTATTCAAAATATTTTCCAAATGTTTGAAATCTTTGTGAAATTATTGAAATCTTTGTGCAATCTTTTAAATTTATCGGAAATCTTTGGGAAATAATTGAAATCTTTTAAATCTATCCAAAATCTTCGCGAAATATTTGTTAAATTTTTGAATTCTTTGGGAAATCATTGAAATCTTTGTGCACTTTCGGAAATCTATCTGAAATCTTTGCGAAACCTTTGTGAAATCTTTGTGAAATTTTTGTGAAATATTTAAAGTATTCTAAAAATATTTGATAATATTTGTGAAATTATTTACATCTTTGTGAAATCTTTGGAAAACCATTAAAGTCTTTGTGAAATCTTTTATATCTATCTTTGTGAAATTTGTTTAATCTATCCGAAAATCTTTAGAATCTTTATGAAATCATCGTGCAATCTTTGAAATCTATTTGAAATCTTTGCGAAATTTTTGAAATCTTTGTGACATCTTTGGGAAAACATTGAAATCTTTGGAAATCTTTGTGAAATATTACAAATATTTTTGAAATATCTGATAATATTTGTGAAATTATTGAAATCTTTGGGAAATCCTTAGGAAATCATTGAAATCTTTATGCACTCTTTGAAATCCATTAAAAATTTTTGTGAAATAATTGAAATCTTTCTGAAATCTTTTAAATCTATCCAAAATCTTTGCGAAATATTTGTAAAATTTTTTAATTCTTTGGGAAATCATTTTAATCTTTGTGCACTTTCGGAAATCTATCTGAAGTCTTTGCGAAACCTTTGTGTAATCTTTGTGAAATCTTTGCGAAATATTTGAAGTATTTTGATAATATTTAATAATATTTGTGAAATTATTGAAATCTTTGTGGAATTTTTGAAATATCTGTGAAATCGTTCAAATCTTTGTGAAACCTTTGGAAATCTTTGCGAAAAATTTGTGAAATCTTTCAAAAATAATCGAAATCTTTGTGAAATCTTATAAATCTATTCGAAATATTTTCCAAATATTTGAAATCTTTGTGAAATCTTTGGGAATTTATTGAAATCTTTGTGCAATCTTTGAAATTTATCGGAAATCTTTGTGAAATAATTGAAGTCTTTGTGAAATCTTTTAAATCTATCCGAATTCTTTGGAAAATCATTCAAATCTTCAGAATCTATCGGAAATCTTTGCGAAACATTCAAAATTTTTGCGAAATATTTGGGAAATTATTAAATCCTTTGTGAAATCTTTTAAATATATCCAAATTCTTTGTGAAATCTGTGGCAAATCATTGAAATTTTGGTCAAATATTTATAAAATGTTTGGAAATCTTTGCAAAATATTTGAAATATTTGTGAAATTATTGAAATCTTTGTGAAATCATTGGGAAATCTTTCATGCCTTTGTGAAATCTTTTAAATCTTTGCGAAATATTTGTGACATTTTTTTAATCTTTGGGAAATCATTCTAATCTTTAGAAACCTTTTCGAAATATTTGTGAAATTATTGAAATCTTTGCGAAATCATTGGGAAATCCTTTATGCCTTTGTGAAATCTTTCAAATCTATCCGAATCATTGTGAAATATTTACGAAATATTTGAAAAATTTTTGAAATATTTGGTAATATTCGTAAAAATGATTTAAACCTTTGTGAAATATTTGGAAAATCATTGAAATCTTTGTGAAATCTCTGGAAATCTTTGCGAAATATTTTTAATATTTGGTAATATTTGTGAAATTGTTGAAATTTTTGAGAAAAATTGAAGTCTTTGGGAAATCATTAAAATTTTTGTCAAATTTTTTTCAAATCTTTGGAAATCTTTGCGAAATATTTTGAAAATATTTGTCAAATTATTGAAATCCTTGTGAAATCATTGCCTTTGTGAAATCTTTCAAATCTATCGGAAATCTTTGCGAAATATTTGAAATATTCATCAATATTTTTTAAAAATAATTGAAATCTTTGTGAAATCTATCCGAAATCTTCGCGAAATATTTCTGATACTTTTTAAGCTTTGGGAAATCATTGTAATCTTTCTAAAATCTTTCTGAAATCTTTAGAAATCTGCGAAATATTTTAAATATTTGGTACTATTTGTGAAATTGTCGAAATCTTTGTGGAATCTTTGCAAAATATATTTAAAATATTTATTAATATTTGTAAAAATAATTGAAATCTTCGCGAAATCTTCGGAAAATCATTGAAGTCTTTGTGAAATTTTTAAAATCTATCCGAAATATTGGCGAAATATTTGTGAATTTTTTTAAACTTTGGGAAATCATTCTAATCTTTGTTAAATCTTTCTGGAATCTTTAGAAATCTTTGCGAGATATTTTAAATATTTTTGAAATATTTGGAAAAAATGTTTGAAAATGTTGAAATCTTTGTGAAATCTATGAGAAATCATTGAAATTTTTGTCAAATCTTTCGGAAATATTTGGAAAAATTTTTTTAAATCATTGGGAGATTATTTATAACTTCAACAAGATAAATTTTCGAATAAAATTATGAATCTTCCAAAAAACTTAATTTTCAACAAATTAGATAATCATTCAAACAAGCAATTGTTTCTTCCCCCGGAAAAAAAAATTCCAAAATATAGCTGAACCCTATTTTTATAATTTTTATAATTTAGAATTTTTAGAATCTTTTCAAAACCTCGAAATATATTTTAAACTTACTCGATTATTTTCCTAATCAATAATTGTTCAAAATATTCTCTCGAAACTAATTTTTGAAAATAAAAATAATTTTAAATCCAAGCAAACTTAAGAAATTTTTTTATTTTCTTTCGAACTGTTTTTTATTTCAACTGTTTTTTTTGAAAAGTAACTTTTTGGTGAAAAATTCATATTTCAGGTGATTTGTTATGTTGAAAAATTAATTTTAAGAGAATATTTAAGAAGATTAAATTTTTTTTCAATGATGAATAAAAATTGAACAATTATTAATTAGGAAAATAATGGTGTGAGTTTAAAATATATTTCGAAGTTTTGAAAAGATTCTAAAATAATTTAAAACGTGAAAACATTTCAAAACATTTAAAACACTATGTAGATTTTTGAAGATTTTGAACACAAAATTTATAAGCTTTTTGAGCATTTTTAAAAGTTTTATATGAATTATTTTTTCAACAAAAAAATTATTTTTAGCTTTTTTTAGAAATTTCGATAAAAAAATTTTATTAATAAAATTTTGATATCAAAATTCCTAAAAAAAGCTAAAAATAATTTTTTTGTTGACAAATTAATTTTAAAAACATATTTAATAAGATTGTCAAAAAAGAATCTGAATGATTATAAGCTAATTTTTTCTTACTTTTGCAGAATTTTCAAAAATTGTAGGAAAAATTCGAGTTCCAAGATAATAAAATTATTACTGGATTCCTGGAAAATTTTAAAATGATTTTTGATTAAACAAATTTTCAAGAGAATATTTAAAAGATTTCAAAACAAATTTAAATGTATAAATTATTGTTTCTGGCTTGAAATTGCTTAAAATTATATAATTTTAAAAATTTATAATTTTCTTGATTCATTCTTCAATCCATAGCATTGAAAATTATAGCGTGAATTTCTATTTTTTTTTTAATATTTTAACTGTATAATGTATAAAAGTTAAAATTTAAATTTTTAAGAAATTTTCAACTAAATAGTTTTAAAATCTTTTATTTTATACGCTTAATTTATTGCGCGTTTGAAGTAACATTTTTTTAACTTTAATTTTGAAAGTTTAAAATTCAAAAGTATTTCACTTTGAGTGTTTTAATTTGCGGTTCGGTTTTTATAACTTCAAATGAAAAAATTGTTATCTTCAAGAGTTCGAATCTTTTAATTTGAATTATCGTGATCAATTATTTCTCAATTGTTCAAATTTTATTTGCAGTCAAAAAATTCTTTTTTGACCTAGGATGACAAATATTGAGAAAATTTCAATGACATAATTTTAAATGGCATATATGGTGTCCAAACGATTGCTACATATTTTTCAAAAAACTTCAAAGTAAGGTTTTTTGGTTTTTCAATATCGATTATTCATTATTGTCTTTAATATTCTGCAATTCCTTTAAAATTTAAACATCGAAGCTTTTTTGTAATAGCTATCATGTACACATCCTAATTTACTACAATGGAATACAACAATTTAAAAAAATGGAGCTATAAATTAAAAAAATGTTTAATCAAATTTATTCAGAAAAAAAATCTCCTTTCGCTCCGCTGGGATTCGAACGCCAGGTCAACTGATTGCCAGTCAGGTGCTCTACCACTAAACTACTAGAGAGATCGGAAGAATCCTTTTTCTGAAACACATCTAGTCTGAAGAGACGTTAAATATTTTCTGTATTAGAGGAGATAACTCTGATCGATATTGCAGGTTTTTATTTTCACGGTGTGTGAAAAGATTTCTCTTCTGATTGATCGTTACCATCTCTGATGATAATATAGATTCCTAACCAAAATTGACTTCTATTAAAACAGACCAGCCCAACTTGGGGAAATTTCCTTGGAGAACACATGTTCCGCGTTCCCTACTCTTTCTCCTAGAGAGCGAGAGAGGTGGTAGACGCATGCGCGTGGTAGACGCATGCGCGCGGTAAACGCATGCGCGCGGTAGACGCATGCGCGTGGTAGACGCGTACGTCACAGAGGAGAGATTCTCGCAAGCGTTTACCACCACTCCCGCTCTCTAGGAGAAAGAGTGGGTAGAGTGGTAGAACACCTGACCGGCAAACAGTTGACCTGGCGTTCAAATCCCAGCGGAGCGAAAGGAGATCTTTTTCTGAATAAATTAAATTTAATCAATCAATTTTCTATCGATACGTTCTTTTTTCAGAATTAGTTCCACCTGAACTAGAAGTGATGGGACGCTGGTTGCATGTCGATACCCTACGTATTTATGTTAGTCATTACCTACTTAATACTGCAGGAGAGTACAAGAAATTACCAGACTACAATTTTTTGGTAGCAGTAGAGGGTGACCACATCATTGGAGCTCTATTGGATAATTTTACTTTATATCCATTTGTCGAGTTAGATTTCCTTGCTTTAGGATATAAAAGAATTGTAATAGACGTACATAACGGTGAACATGTACCCTTTTCTGTGGTCGAACATGATCTGCAATCTCAGTTCTTCCACCGTTTCACTGAAGGGCACAACAGGAAATTCTATCTTGCCCAAGCAACAAAAAGGCGCAATGTAATTATTAACTATCTGGTCGATTTTGTCAATACAGCTACTGGGAATATTGATTTGTCCCAATAGTCTCTTATCCTAACATTTTTCCCGATTTCTTATTCCCGATTTTTCCCGATCAAGTTTTTCATTTTTTCCGGTCAACTAAAAGTAACATTCATATTTTTCTCTAAACCAGACCTGCCCAACTTGGGGAAATTCCCTTCGAGAACACGTTCCGCGTCCCCTACTCTTTCTCCCAGAGAGCGAGAAAGGTGGTGGACGCATGCGCGTGGTAGACGCATGCGCGTGGTAGACGCATGCGCGTGGTAGACGCATGCGCGTGGTAGACGCGTACGTCACAGAGGAGAGATTCTCGCCAGCGTTTACCACCACTCCCGCTCTCTAGGAGAAAGAGTGGGGGACGCGGAACATGTGTTCCCGAAGGGAATTTCCCCGAGTTGGGCACGTCTGCTCTAAACGCAAACATTTTAATTCATGACATTCATTCTAAACATCCTTTAACAGAACAGAGCAAAAAATTCTGTAAAAGTAAAAAAAATTACCTTGAAATCCAGATTCTTTTTTGAAAATTTCGGAAATATTATTAAATATTCTTTCAAAATTAACTTTTCAACCAAAAAATATTGTTAGTTTTTTAGGGATTTTGATGAACAAATTTTATTAATTTAAAACCTTTCAAAATGCTTAAAAAGCTCATAAATTTTGTGTTCGACATCTTCAAAATTCTACATAGAGTTTTGAAATATTTTCACTTTTTAAATTATTTTAGAATCTTTTCAAAACTTTGGAATATATTTTACACTTACTCGATTATTTTCCTAATTCATAATTGTTCAATTTTCATTTATCATTCAAAAAAATTTTCAATCTTTTTAAAGTTAACTAATTTTTAAAAATAAAAATCATTTTAAATTTTCCAAAGAAACTTAAGAAATTTTTTTTATTATCTTTAAACCATTTTATTTTGGACTGTTTTTTATTTTTTACTGTTTGTTTGAAAAGTAACTTTTTTGTGAAAAATTCATATTTTAGGTTCGAAAATGCAACTGTTTTGTAGAAAACTCGTCTTTTTGGTTTAAAATTCAACAATTTAGTGCACATTTTTTTTCTCCCTTGTTTCAAAATTCAGCTTTTTCGTTTCAAAATATTCATATTTGTCTCTAAACGCAAAAGTTTATTTTAATTCGTGACGTTCATTCTAAACATCCTTTAACACAACAGTGCAAAAAATTGCAAAATAAATGAATTTTGAAACAAATATTTAAATTTTCCACCAAAAATTATCAATTTTCAACCAAAAATGTAATAGTTAAGCTTTTAGTTCAAAAAATTAATTTTCTACAAAACATAACGGATTTTCAAGAAACTAGTTCAATTTTCTTGACAATCCGTTACAATTTTTTGAAAATTCTGTAAAAGTAAAAAAAAATACTTTAAAATCCAGATTCTTTTTTGAAAATTTTGGAAATATTATTAAATATTCTTTTAAAATTAATTTTTCAACCAAAAAAATATTGTTAGTCTTTTTAGGGATTTTGATGAAAAATTTCTATTCATTTAAAACCTTTCGAAATGCTTCTCTTAAAACTATTTTTTAAAAATAAAAATCATTTTCAATTTTCCAAGCAAACTTAAGAAATTTTTCTTATTTTCTTTAAACCATTTTCTTTCAGCATTTTATTTCGGACTGTTTTTTTATTTTTTACTGTTTGTTTGAAAAGTAACTTTTTTGTAAAAAATTCAGATTTTAGGTTCGAAAATGCAACTGTTTTGTAGAAAACTCTTCTTTTTGGTTTAAAATTCAACAATTTAGTGCACATTTTTTTTTTTTTTTTTTTTAAATTCATCCTTTAACACAACAGTGCAAAAAATTGCAAAACCAATGCATTTTGAAACAAATATTTAAATTTTCCACTAAAAAATATAAATTTCATCAAAAAAATGTAATAGTTAAACTTTTAGTTGAAAAAATTAATTTTCAACAAAAAATAACGGATTTCAAGAAAATAGTTCAATTTTCAACCTAAGTGATGACTCTTCAACTAAAATGATGAATCTTCAACTGAAATAGTTGAATTTTCAAAAACAAAACATTAATTTTCACTAAAAAAGAGTAAATCTCAACCAAAACTTAAATAATTAAATTTTAAGTTGAAAAAATTAATTTTCAACCAAACGGATGAATTTTCAACTAAAACTATGAAATATTCATATGGAATCATTTAAATTTTTAGTTAATAAAATTACTTTCCACAAAAAAAAAATAACATTCAAAAAAATAGTTACATTTAAAAAAAAGTGATGAATTTTCAACTAAAAATTAAATAATTAAATTTTCAGTCAGAAAATGAATGTTCAACCTTATGGAATATTTTCAGTTATATTAGTATTATTTTATTAGTATTATTTTTCAGTTTGAAAAAAAGTAATTTTCAACAAAAAAAAAAAAAAAAATTTCAACAAAATAGTTAAATTTTCGGCAAAAAAAATTCCATTTCATCCAAAGAAAAGAGAAGTTTTCAATAATATAGCAACCAAAAAAATTAATTTTCAACAAAAGAGTTTAACTTTCAAACAAGTAATTTTATTTTCAACCTAAAAGATGAATTTTCAACTAAAATGATAAATATTTAACTGTAATACTTGATTTTTAACCAAAAAGAAGAATTTAAAACAAGAAGATTACCTTTCAAAGAAAAAGATAATTTTCTGCCAAAAAAAATCGATTTTTGAAAAAATATGTGGATTTTCAACAAAACAGTTGAATTTTCAATTAAAAAAGATAAATTTTCATCCAAATTATTGAATTTTGAACAAGAAAAGATCCATTTTCAACCAAAAATAGACATTCAAATTCTCAGTTGAAGGAATTAATTTTCAAGCAGACTGATGAATTTTCAACTAAAATGATGAATCTTCAACTGGAATAGTTGAATTTTATACCAAAAAGATAAATTTTCAACCAGAAAGATTTATTTTCTGCAAAAAAGGAGAATTTTCACAAAGTAAATAAATTTTCAAACAACTAGTTGAATTTTCATCCAAAAAAGATACATTTTCAACCAAAAATAGAATGGTTAAATTTTCTGTTAAAAAAATAATCCTCAACCAAAAAGAACGCATTTTGAGCAAAACAGTTCAATTTTCTACTGGAATAGTCAAATTTTTAGTTTAAAAAAATGTATTTTCAGAACATTTTCTCAAATTTCTTTCTTCTAAATCCTAAAATAAAAACGATAATTTTTTTATAAAATTCCCTGTTCCAAGTCAGGATAAATTAGGAGTGATCGAATAAAATTTGATGAATCCATTTGTTGAAAAAATTGAGAAAATTATTGTTTTTTGTTTAAAATATCATCAATTCGATTATCAAACTTATGCGAAAAAAATCTCACCATGCTATAATTTTTTAATCCCGGTGAAACAGAGGTCCATGCTTAAAATCACTGTATGAATTTAATTACAACCAGAGATAACTCTCAGCTGCATTGTTTATAATAAATAAAGGATTATATATTGAATTCGCATTAATAATTTTTCATTCCTGTTCCAATTCCTTTTTCTTCTTTTTGATAAATTATGTTAACAATATTCTATTAAAAAAATAAAATGTTTTAGGCTGAGTTAGTTTTTTCACCGAAAACTAGCATTTTTAAACAAAAATCATCCAATTATATTCCAAAAAAGATTTACAAATTTTAACAATTTTAGGTTATGTTAGTGTTTTCGACCGGGAATGCGGATTTTTAATCTCATATTATTTTATTTCAAAGATGAGCAATTTTGCAACAATTTACGATTTTGTTAGGGATTTTTTTATCGGAAGTGAAATTTCATAACAAAAATTATTAGGTTTTAAAGGTTCATAATTTTTGACAATTTTAGGTTACGTTAGCGCTCTACACCAAAAAATTAAATTATTAAACAAGATTCTGAACGGTTTAACAATTGTGTATCATGTTATAGGTTTTCCTGGAAATTGTTTTTTTTTAAATTATATTTCAAAGAACATTTACAAATTTTAACAATTTTAGGTTATGTTAGTGTTTTCGAACGGGAATGCAATTTTTTAATCTCAAATTATTATATTTCAAAAATTAGCAATTTTGCAACAATTTACGATTTTGTTCGGGATTTTTTTACCGGAAATTGAAATTCATAACAAAAATTATTAGGTTTTAAAGGTTCATAATTTTTGACAATTTTAGGTTACGTTAGCGTTTCAGAAAAAAGGTCATTTTTGAACTAAAATTATTATAATTTGAACAAGGTTAAGAATCTTTGAACAATTTTTAATTATAGCGTTTTCTGAAACAAAAATTAGTACCTTAAAACAAAAATAATTTTTTTTCTCTTTTTTAAGTTATGTTTTTGACCAGATAAATGTATTAAATAATGTGATGTTAATTATTTTTTGTCTACTGGTCTAAAATCAATTTTTTTTTTAATATAGATTTTTATTTCCAAATTGTGAAAAAATTGCTCTCAAGCTCCGCTGGGATCCGAACCCAGGTCTTTCAGATTGCCGGTCTAATGCTGAAAAAACAATTAACGTTAAATGATTTAAAAATAATTATAGTTCGTACAAGAATTGCAATTTTTGAATAGTTTTTAGGTTACATTAACGTTCTTTGCAGGAATTTTTTTTTTTAAATCAATAGACTTTAAATGTTCATAATTTTTTAACAATTTTAGGTTACGTTGAACGTTCTACTCCACAAGGATCACAGGTTGTTATTCTCAATTTTCGATTATGTTAGTGTTTTTCGTCGGAAATTGTTACTTTAATATAAAAATTAATATAAAAAATTATACTTTAAAGAAGATTCACAAATCTGAACAATTTTAGGTTATGTTAGCATTTACACCGCAAATTGCTGTTTTTAAACAAAAATCATCAAACTTTGAAAAAGATTTAGATACTTTTAACAATATCGGATTACTTTAATTGTTTCAAAAATTCATTTTTTTTGTTTGTTAAACATTCATCATTTTAGTTGAAAAATCATTTCTTTGATTAGAAATTGATCTTCTTTGTTGAAAATTCGTCTTTCTTGTTGAAAATTATTTTTCTTGGTTGAAAACTCATCTTTTTGGTTAGAAATTTAACTTTTTTGTTGAAATTCGCCTTTTTGGGATGAAAATTCAACTATTAAAATGAAAATAAACTTTTTTGTTAACAATTTTTATTTTCGGATTGAAATTGCAACTGCTTTATTGAAAATGCGTCTTTTTGGCTTGACAATTAACAATTTTATATTAAATAATCAATTCACGGACTTAACTGACTTTTTTATTTAAAATTATAATTTTTTGACTAATATATCAACCATTGACAGCAATGAAAATTAAAGTATTCCATTTTTGTTTGAAAATGTATCTCTTTTAGTTGAAAATTCAAATATTTGGTTGAAAATTCGTCCTTTTTGGTAGCAAATTAATCTTCTTGATTAAACATTCATCTTTTTGGTTCAAAATTCAACAACTTTGTAGAAAATTTGTTTTTTGGCTCGAAAATTCAATATTCTGAATATAATTTTATTTTTCTACTAACTGAAAAATCTTTCTTTGTGAAAATTTAATTCTTCTGCAGAAAATTCGTCTTTTTGAGTAGAAATTTCATATATCTTAATTTTTGGATAACCCCTTCCTTAGATGATTTTGTTAGAAATTTGTTTTTTAAATCTGTCGTGAAAGTTTTAAATAGAAAATGAATCAAATGAGAAATGATTTTCAAGTTAGATATTGCCGATTACTGCTCAAATAATTTCCTAGAGAAAAGAAAAAAAATCTGCCTCGGCTCGGATGTGAACCGGGAACGCCACTATTCACGAGTGGAGCGTTAACGAATTGACGCCACCGGGGCTCCAACAGATAGTTTCTCCTATATCTACAGGACGATGCGAGTCTGCATCTTTTTAACCTGTCGAATTTTAGTGTAATTAATTTTTTTTCTGAAAAAAGATCTTCTTCTTTCGCTCCACTGGGAATCGAACCTCAGAACTTCCGATTGCCGGTCGGGTGCTTTCCCATTAAGCTAAGAACAACATAAATTTTGAACGTCTTTTCAGACTAGATGGATATATGAATTAAAAAGTATTTTAATTAATTTTTTTTTGTTGAAAAAATACCTTCTCCTTTCGGCCCGCTTAATGGGAAAGCGCCCGACCGGCAATCGAAATTTCTGAGGTTCGATTCCCAGCGGAGCAAAAAGAGAATATCTCTTTTCAGAACAAAATTAATTAAAATAATTTTTAATTCATATCTCCATCTAGTCTGAAAAGACGTTAAAAATTTCTGTTATTCTCTGACGATAATACAGATTGCTTAAAAAATTTTATTTACCACCTGGCAAAATGCTTGTATTTCCTGAAAAAAGTTTCTCTCTCGATTTTTCTAGTAGCTTAATTGGAAAGCACCCGACCGGCAATCTGAAGATCTGAGGTTCGATTCCTATCGGAGCGAAAGGAAAAGATCTTTTTTCAGAAAAAAATTGATTTAAAAAAATCTGTTTTGGTTGAATTCAACCTTTTTTGTTTCAAAATTGAAATATTTTTTGTTTGAAATATCAAATATTAATTTTTTTTTTAGAATTTATCTTTTTTCCGTCAAAAATTCAACTAATTATTCAAAAGCTGCAATAATATTGTTAAAATTTTATTTTTTTAGCTTAGGATTCATTATGTTAGTTAAAAATTTAATTATTTTGTTGAAACTTCAACTGTCTGGTTGAAAATTAACTTTTTTGTTGAAAATTCATAATTTCAGATTGAAAATTGTGCTGTTTTGTGGAAAATTCGCCTCTTTGGCTTAAAAATTCAAATACACGTACTTTGTTGAAAATTCATTTTTTTGGTTTAATATTCATCACTTTAACTGAAAATTCGTTTTTTTTTTTTTTTTTATTGAAAATTTAAATATTTCGTGGAAAATTCAACTATTTCGTGGAAAATTCAACTGTTTTGTGGAAAAGTCGTCTTTTTGGCTTGAAAATTCAACAATTAGTTTGAAAATTTAATTTTTTTTCAATTAATTCATTTATTTATTTTAATTATTGGTTTTAAAGCTGAAAATTTTAATATTCAATTTTTTGTTGAAAATGTATCTCTTTCAGTTGAAAATGCAAGTATTCAGATGAAAATTTATGTATTTTCTTGAAAATTTGTTTGTTTAAATAGAAAATTAATCTTCTTGGGAAAAAAATCACCTTTTTGGTTCAAAATGAAAATATTTGGTTTAATATTGAACATTCATTTTTTTGCTGAAGATTCATCATTTTAATTGAAAAATCATCTCGCTGGATGAAAATTCAACTATTTGGTTGAATGTCAAACTCCTTTGTTGAAAATTGTTTTTTTTTGTTGAAGATTCACAATATTTTAGTTGAAAAATTATCTTTTTGGATGAAAATTTAATTATTTTGTTGAAAATTCGTATTTTTATTTAAGAATTATTTCTTCAACTGAAAATTCACCTATTCCATTTTTTCTTCAAAATTTATCTGTTTTGGTTGAGGATTCAACGATTTTGTTGAAAATTCTTTTTTTTTGTGAAGATTCACAATATTTTAGTTGAAAAATCATCTTTTTGGATGAAAATATAATTATTTTGTTGAAAATTCGTATTTTTGTTTAAGAATCATTCCTTCAACCGAAAATTCACCCATTCCATTTTTTCTTGAAAATTTATCTGTTTTGGTTCAATTCAACTGTTTTTGACTTTGAATAAAATTTTTTGGGCTAAAAATTTATTCTGTTGTTAAAAATTTAACTATTCTGTTGTAAGTTAACTTTTTTGCTGAATATTCAACTGTTTTCTAGAAAGATCGTCTTTTGGGCTAGTTCGTCGTCTTTTCAGACTAGATGGAGATATGAATTAAAAATTATTTCAATTAATTTTTTTCTGAAATAAAATAATTATAATTAAAATAATTAATTAATTAAAATAAATTTTAATTCATATCTCCATGTAGTCTGAAAAAACGTTAAAAATTTCTTTTATTCTCTAATGATAATACAGATTCCTTAAGAAATTTTAGTGATCAATTCTAGTCTCAATAAATTCACCGCATCAGAATATAATTTGATAATTTATGTTATTTTGTCGACCAGGGTACTTAACTAATTAATTCCTGATGTTAGATATTGCCGATTACTGATTAAATAATTTTAACTATCTGCTGAAGCCCCGGTGGCGTAATTGGTCAACGCTCCACTCGGGAATAGTGGCGTTCCCGGTTCAAATCCGGGCCGAGGCAGATTTTTTCTCGTTTCTCCAGAAAATTATTTGACCAGTAATCGGCAATATCTAACATCAGAAATTAATTAATTAATTACCCTGGTCGACAAAATAACATCTATTATCAAATAATATTCAGATTCGGTGAATTTATTCAGACTAGAATTAATCGCTAAAATTTGACAGGTTACAAAGATGCAGACTCGCATCGTCCTGTATATAGGAGAAACGAGAAAATATCTGCTGGAGCCCCGGTGGCGTGAATTCGTTAACGCTCCACTCGTGAATAGTGGCATTCCCGGTTCAAATCCGGGCCGAGGCAGATTTTTTCTTGTTTCTCCAGAAAATTATTTGACCAGTAATCGGCAATATCTAACATCAGAAATCAATTTATTATAAATAAATGTAAGGTTTTTTCTTCTTCGAAAGATAAAATGTAATCATGTTTTTCAACAATATTACTGATCTACCTATTGGGTAATAAATAATTTTGATTACTCTATATTCTACAAAACAGTGTCATAAATCTGAAAAATTTCTGCAACTTCATTATGGAAAAAACAAATTAATACCACAAAAATGATTTTTGAGGACAAATGAGATAGTGACTAGCGCATACCTATACGCTGAAAAACATTTTTTGAAGAATATTCTATAGTGACACACTTACGATTTCCTCTAAAAGTTTCCTTCATCTGAAGAAAATGATATTCATTATTGGAATTCTGTGTTTGGTCTTACCGGTTTTTCCTAAACCTACTGGTAAATATAATTTATAAATAATTTTGACTACATCATTTATTATAGTATATTCAATTTAGACCACTTCAAATCCCTAAGTTTTCAATTAAAAATATTACATTTTCAACAAGATGGATTAATTTTCAAACAAATAGTTGTATTTCCAACCAAAAAAGACGATTTTTTGAACGAAATACATGAATTCTCAACCGAATAGTTGAATTTTCAACGAAAAAAGATCAGTTTTGAACAAAAAAAAATGGAATAAATTTTCACTTGAAAAAAATAAATTTCCACCATAACAAAAATTTTAACCAAAGTAATGAATTTTTAACTAAAATTATGAATCTTGAACTAAAATAGTTGAATTAAAATTAATAATTAAAATAGTTGAAAATACATGAATTTTCAACTAAAAAATATAAATTGTCAACCAAAAATTTAATGGTAAAATTTTCAGTTAAAAAAATTCATGTTGAACCAAACAGATGAATTTTCAACTAAAATGATGAAATATTCAATTGAAATAGTTAATTTCTCAGTTAAAGAAAAACTAATTGAAAAAACAAACAATTGTAAACAAATAATTACAATTTCAAACAAAGTAATGATTTTTCAAAAAGATGAATCTTCAACTAGAATGATTGAACTTTTGAAAAAAGAAGAATTCCTAACTAAAAAAGATAATTTTTCAACCAAAAACTGAATAGTCAAATTTTCAGTTTAAAAAATTAATAAAAAATAAATTTTCAATAAAATAGTTGAAATTTCAAATGGAATAGTTAAACTCTTAGTGAAAAAGATTAATTTTCAGCCAAAGAGATGAATTTTAAATTAAAGTGATGAATCTTCAACCAAAAAAAAAATTGTTCAATTTTCAATTTAAAAAATTATTTTCAAAAAAAAAAACGAATTTTCAGCGAAATAGTTAAATAAGTAATATAAAGCTACTTTTACAAATGGAGAATCATTGTTCCTAATTTTTCAAAAAATAGATTAGTCAAATTTTCAGTTGAAACTAATTATCAACTAAAATGATGACCCTTTGACCAAAAAATGAATTTTTAACCATATAGTTGAATTTTCAACCTAAAAGATTATTTTTTATACCCAGAAAGACTAATTTTCAATCAAATATATTAATTTTCAACTAAAAAACATTATTTTTTAACGAAAAATAGAATAGTTCCATTTTCAACTAAAAAGATAAATTTTCAACATAAAAAAAAAAGAATTTTTAACAAAACAGTTCAATTTGTAACCAAAGAAATTAACTTTTAACTCGAAAGATAATATTTCGGCTAATGAAATTACTTTTCTACCAAAAAAGACGAATTTTCAACAAAATAGTCGAACTTTTACCTAAAAAAGATAAATTTTCAATAAAAAATATTTTCAGTTAAATTTTCTGTAAAATACCTATTTTTCCACGAAATATTTGAATTTTCAACGAAAAAAAAATTTTTTCAGCCAAGAATATTAAATTTCTATCAAGAACAATAAAGTTTCCATAAAAATTGTATAGTAAAATTTTTAGTTGGAGAAATTAATTTTTAATTAAAATGATTAAGCTTTAACCAGAAAACTAATTTTTTGACCAAATAGTTGCAATTTAAACACAAAAGAAGAATTTTCTAACAAAATGACAAATTTTTAACAAAATAGATGAATTTTCAACTAAAAAAGATAAATTGTCAACCAAAAATAGAATATTTAAATTTTCAGTTGGAAAAATAAATTTTGAACCAAAAAAAAAAACGAATTTTCAACAAAATAATCACATTTTAAATTAAAGAAATACACTTTTAACGAAAATGATGAATATTCAACCCAAAAAAATGAATTTTCTACCAAAAAAGACAAATTTTCAACCAAATACATGAAATTTCAACTGAAAAAGGAACATTTTCAATCAGAAACAAAATAGATCAATTTCAAATTAGAAAAATATATTTTCGGCCAAAAAACAAATTTTCAACAAAATATTTCAATTATCACCTAAAACACATAGTTTTTCAACTTAGAATCAAATGGTTAGATTTTCAGTAAAAAATTCAATTTTTAACCAAATAAAATACATTTTTAACGAAATAGTTGAATTTTCAACCAAACAGATGAAATTTCAACGAAGAAAATACATTTCCAACTAAGCCCGGAATAGTTTAATTTTCAGTTTAAAAAATTAATTGTCAAGAAAAAAAAATAATTGATCGTTACCAACTCCGATCGTTACCACCGGCAATCGGAAGACCTGTGGTTCGATTCCCAGCGGAGCGAAGGAGAAAGATTTTTTTCAGAAAATAAAAATAATAATTTCCAAAAAAATAGTTCAATTTCGAAAAAAAAGAGTTTTTCAACTAAAATGATGAATGCTCATACAAAAAAACGAATTTTAAACAAAGTTGTTCCACTTTCAACTGAATAGTCAAATTTTTAACCAATAAATAAGAATTCTCAGAGAGAAACGTGATAGTTCATATTTCAAGCAAAAAAATATTTTTATTTTAAACCAGAAACAGTTGAAGTCAATCAGAAAAGGCGAATTTCCAACAACACAGTTGAATCCTCAATCAAAACATAATAATTTACAACCAAAGAGTTGTAATTTTTGACCAAAAAGGATGCAATTTCTGCCAACATTTTTTAATTTTCAACCCAAAGTGAATGACTTTTTCACAAATTGTTGGATTTTTGATAAAATAATAAAATTAACTTCAACTTCAGTGTATCAAAAATTCCCCGACCCTGTCAGATTTTTCCAACTTTAAGATCAAAGCATTAACCGAGGATTTTCTGTTTATTTTGAGATGAAGTAAAAACTATAATTTATTAAAGTGGGAGTTGTTCATCTCCGGAGAGTCATGAGACCGGTACCTCTAGAGAAAAAGGTTCTCTAAGTACTTAAAGCTGTTGCTCTTGGTGGTTCGGAACCCACCTTAAACTGTAGGTCCCCCTTCCACCACCAAGAAAGTCTTGGGGGGGGGGGGTGTAAAGGAATAGAGAAGAGATACAAGAAAAATGCGAACCCTTAGCGGACACATTAGAAGCATCCATTCCATAACTCTAATTTATTAGATTAATGTAATAATAAATGGAAAATGATTAATGTCCTGATGATACTTATTTTTTGCAGAACTGGTTACACCTAAAGGCCCTAAAATGGCACCGAAAAGTAACCGGATACCGATCAGAGCCATTCGTTTATTTCTGAGTCATTACGAACGTGCTCCGGGAGGTGTGATTGACGAGTTACCAGATGAAGATTTTTTGGTAGCAGTAGAGGATGGATTCATCGTTGGAGCACTCATTGGAGAGTTTATTTTGTATCCACTAATTGATATTGATGCAATGGGTCATTATTTCAGAGTAAAGGTAAACCGATATAACGGTGAACATATACCAATACCACGAGATGCTAAGAACAGAGATCCTGTGACTAAAAAGTTCTTCAGCGCTTACCATGTACAAAGGAACATATACCTTGCCGAGCCACAACATATGCATAATGCACTTGTCAATTATATTGTCGATTATCTCCATGACCGTATGACCCAATTTATTTGGAATGGCCATGTACCCTCATACCATATCTGAAGGTATCAATTTGATCCACCACATCAGAGATCAAGGATCAAACATCCCAGAATTAGCAGTCTTTTGTTTCCTGATATTGATACAGATTTATGTATCAATTGACTAAGGCAGCAATAACGATACCTTTAGATTAACTGTGCCAATATTTATCCGAATTTCTGTTTTTTGTAATCCGTGAAAATGTTGATTTACATGTTTAATAATAAATTTTAATATTTTACTATGTTATCAGTCCTCATTTTTTGTATCCATACCTTTATCTTGATGCGGAAGATCTATGAAGGTACAACCGCATTGAAAAATAAATATTGACAAGTAGTAGTAGTATACATTTTTTTTGTTAATGACTAACGAAATAATAGATTTAAGACTTTCACGATGATCCATTATAGTAAATTTAAATTAAAAAATTAAAGATTTTTCGGGTTTCAATCGTGTGCGAAACTATGAATGTTGCCGACGTTTCGTGAACATTGCAGTTCACTTCTTCAGAGCTGACCTGAAACTGAAGTTTCAGGTCATGTTGTTCTTATTATGTATTCTCTACGATGCCTGTGATTGGCCAGAGCGCCCCCTGGTG
>CAKNYM010053104.1:103216-114434 GCA_932195095.1 Andricus curvator
AGTTTAGTTTCAATTTTCAAATATCACTACACCATCACAGTCTGCGACGAAAGCCACAAGAAAACACAAAACTGATCACATCCTGTCATACTCGGTCATACCATTCAGTAAATAAGATCCGAATCTTATTTTGAACTCGAAATTTATTAGTAAACATTTTGAAACTTAATTGATACAGTACTAGTTGCTCTAAACTAAGGCATTCTCTAAACTGTATCAAGCAATTAAACAGAAGGTTTTTAAAATCTGAGTTTGAATTAACCTGATTATTTAATAGAAAATGAGAGTACCTGCAGTTCGCAACAAAAATCCTGAATTACCTGAGCATCCTGGATATCCTGAATATGCTCATTATCAACACAATGACAACAACTTAGCCTATTCATCCTCGAACCACACACTAGCCATTAGGATACAAATACTCAAGTTGGGTTGACACCAATCCTTTCCAGCGACAGCAATTCTACAAGTGAAACTGAAATTTTCCATACCCACCAATTTAAAAGTTCGAAGAATTTCTTGAAAGCTCATGAACGACTAGATTAATTTCAATTTTGAAATTTCACTCTTCACATAAGTTGCACAAATTTAGATGAGATACTAACGTTATCAAGTCGTAAAACAAACTGAACGTCAACGTACAACATGTGTGGATGTGGGGTTTACAAGGGACTACACGCTCGGATTGACTTTAAAAAAATGTATCTAGTCAGTGGACTGCTTCGCTGTTCAAAGAACCTAGTACGCTTCGCTGCCCTATTTCGCAGTAGATTAATCAACCAGGAACTCAAGTGAATGATACTTGGGGCTCTGGATCGGTAAAGTTTCATTATTAATTTGATGAGTATCAAAATCACTTTCATATTTCAGAGATTCAATTTTTTCACTCTTTCCCCTATTCCCTTATTTCCCCTATTTTCAAAATTTTCCTTTTTCCCAGTTTTCAGGAAACTTCCCCTTTTTCCCGTGTTGTCGCTTAAATGCGATCTGAATTTTTAAGAAACTCCAATTGCTTTTGGTTGAACTATTTTATTGCAAATTCTTTTTTTTTTTTTTGAAATCAACTGTTTTTTTATTTAAATTAAACTCTTTGTAGAAATATCAACTATAATATTTTTCCTTGAAATTCATCTTTATGGTTGAATATTCAACTACTTAGTTGAAAAATGAACTACTTCGTTAAGAATGATTTTTTTTTGTTTATTATCACAACGGCCATACCACGCTGAAAAACCCAGTTCTCGTCAGATCACTGAAGTTAAGCAGCGTTGGACGCGGTTAGTACTTGGATGGGTGACCATTCAAGAATACTGACATGAGTGCTGTTGGCACATCGTGGGTGTGGTGAGCCCACACTTGTAGTTATTTATAACTACAAGAAAAACCTAGAAACACTACCCGAATCGGGTAGTGTCACGCCTACCCTGAAAGGGAAATGGTTTAATGGTATATATTATTCAGAAGATTTTAGTTGATAATTTAACAATTTTTTTAATTCGTTCTTTTTTTGGTTGAGAATTGAATTTTTAACTGAAAATATATCTATTACATTTATCGCCAAAAATTAATCTTTTCTAGTTGGGAACTCAACTGCTTGGTTAAAATTCTTCCTTTTTCATAGAATTTTAATTTTTTTGGTTGAAAATTCATCCGTTTGTACAAAATTAGGCTATTTGGTTCAAAATTAATTTTTTTGTTGAAAATAATATTTTGGGTTTGAAATTTCAATTTTTTGTGTGGAAAATTCGTCCTTTTGGTTTAAAAATTCATCTATGGTAAAAAAAAACGCAACTTCTTGGTTAGAAATTCTTGTATTTTGTTAAAATTTGGTCTCTTTTGGTTGAATTAAAATGTTTTTTATTTCAAATTAAAATCTTTTTTGGCTGAAATACCAACACTTACATGTTTCATTGAAAAATCATCTTTTTGGTTGAAAATCGAATTACTTGTTTATAAACTATTTTCTAAAAAAATTACTTTTTGGTTGAAGATTCATCATTTTAATTGAAAATTCAACTGTTTGCTCGAAAAATCCAAAATTTGGTACAAAATTAAACTATTTGGTTCAAAATAAAATTTTTTGTTGAAAATCACATTTTCGGTTTCAAAATTCAATTGTTTTGTAGAAAATTTGTCTTTTTGGTTTGAAAATTCATCTCTTTTGGTAAAAATTTCATCTTGTTTGGTTGAAAAATCAACTATTTGATTTAAAATTCATGTACTTTGTTGAAAATTAGATTCAACTATTTTGTTAGAAATTGACTAACATTTTTTTTCAAATAATTTGAAAATTCGTCTGTTGCTACAAAATTAATCTTATTGGCTGAAAAAACTTATTTTTTATTCATCTTTTGGTCGAAAATGCATCTTTTTGGTTTAAAATTTAACTACTTGATTTAAAATTCACGTAGTTTGTTGAAAATTTGTCTTTTTTGGTAAAAAATTAATTTTTGTTTGTTAAAAATTTATCTTTTTGGTTGAGGATTCAACTATTTTGTCAGAAATTTATCTTTTTTGGTTGAGGTCAGCTAGTTGAAAATTTTTTTTCGATTTGTTGAAAATTAATTTTTTTAACTGAAAATTTATGTATATATTTCATTTTTCATAACAAATTATCTTTTTTATTTAAAAATTCAACTGTTTGGTTAAAATTTTTTTTATTTCATTGAAAATTCATCTGTTGGTAGAAAATTAATCATCTTGGTTGAAAATTCAACTTCTTTTTTGTTTATCTTTTTTCGAAAATGCATCTTTCTGGTTGAAAATTTAACATCTTGATTTAAAATTCATGTAGTTTGTCGAAAATTCGTTTGGTAGAAAATTAATTTTTTGTTGTTGAAAATTAATCTTTTTGGTTGAGGATTCAACTATTTTTTAGAAATTTTTTTTTTTTGGTGAAGTCAACTGGGTGATTTTTTTTTTCTATTTGTTAAAAATTATATTTTTAAACTGAAAGTTGATGTGTATATTCCATTTTTGGTTAAAAAATTATCTTTTTTATTCCAAAATTCAACTATTTAGCTGAAATTTGTTTTATTTTATTGAAAATTCGTCTGTTGTCAGAAAATTAATCTTCTTGGTTAAAAAATCAACTATTTAGATGAAAATTCAGTTATTTGTTTAAAATTTAAACTATTTTGATCGAACATTTTTTTTTATATAGTTAATTTTTTTGAGCAGAAAAGTCATCCTCCTTCGTTGAAAATAAACTTTTATGATGGAAATTAAACGTTTCTGGTGTATAATTCAATTGACTTTAAAAAAATTTATCCTTTGGTCGAAAATTCAACTGCTTTATTAAAAATTCCTCCCTTGGATTGAAAATTCATCTTTTATGGTAAAAAAGTCTTTTTTTGGTTAAAAATTCATCTTTCTTAATTGAAAATTACCTTTATTGTTTAAAATTCAAATGTCTTCTAAAAGATTCATTTGATTGGCTTGGAAATTCAATTGTTTTCTAACAAATTTCACCTTATAGCTTAAAATCTTAACTTTTTGTTGAAATTTCGTCTATTTGTGTTAAAAATTCATCTCCTTTAGTAAAAAATATTTTTTGGTTGAAAATTCAACTATTTTGTTAACCAAGGGCGAGAAATGGAACTTTTTCGACGAGTACTGAAAAAATACACAAGCCAAAAAAATCACACTATATTATAGACCCACTATATTTTTTATAACAAATGTATGGTAGAATTTCGGAAACTTTATATTTATTTTATAATAAATTTAGGAAATTATTGAACTTTTGGAAATTTTGGATACATCACCAATTTTTTTTAAATTTTAGAAATTTGTGGAGCGAATACACGAAACCCTAAAACCTATACTACAATTAAAATTTTGTTTAACTATGATTTGTTTTCAAAAATATTTAGTTTATTATAACGATGTCAATTTTCAGTTTTAATTTATAATAAATAAATATACTATCGTTTTTACTTGTCAATAATAAATTAGGTTTGAAGCTATAAAAATACATCTCAAAATAGAAACTCAGAATTTTTTAACATGGATATTGGAAATATTTTAAAATAATAAAAATGCCAATGATTTCAAAGATGTCACAAAGACTTTAGAAAAATTTCTAAATATTTAAAAAGAGTTTAAGAGATATAAAAAAAACTGTAATGTAATTTATTGAATTATATTTTTTAATTTAATTAAATTAAATTTGTAATTTCAAATTGTAATAATATTGTAATTTATTGTAATTTATTGCTTAGAGAATAATTTTCAGAAAAAGAATTTTTTGGTGAAAAATGTTTAAAAAAAAAATGGAGAAAGTTGCAGGTAATTTTTTTTAAAGTGATTTTCCCCTTGAAAGTTTAAAAAAATTTGCACAACTATTCTTTTCCAATCTATAATCTTTTTCGGGGGGCTAAAATAAAAAATGGATAATGTACCGAAAAATTTATAAAACGAATTTGGGTCAATTATTTCGCTCTCGAAACTTTTTGGATAGGCAAACGAGGAGGACACAACTTTTTTCCAGTAACAGAAATAGTTGACCCAAATTTGCGAGTGCGTTCGACTCCGTGATTTCCATTCCTCATTCTTTGATTTAAAGAACATTTTTTTCAGTCAAAGAAAATTTCTTTCAATCGAAAAAAAATATATTCATTGGCTCTAAGTGAAACAAAAGTTTATTTAATTCAAAAAAATTTCTTTTGAAAAAAAATCAGAAAAAAGTAAAAACCATTTTTAATCTATTAGTATCGCAGTGTAATTATTATTATTATATTTTGTGTTCCAAATCTTCAAAAATCTACATATTGATTTAATTTTTTCTAATCTCTACAAGTTTTAAATTATTTTTGAATCTTTTCAAAATTGTAATATTAATAGTTTTTTGTTTCCCGAAAATGAAATTATTTGAAATCTTTTACGATTTGCTCTTTCATTTTTTTTAAAATAAAAATCCTTCAAAATTTTCTCCTGAATCTTAGGAAAATTTTGTTATTCTCTTGAAACCTTTCAAATTTCTTATAACGCTTCTAAATTTTATTTCGAAATCTTCAAAAATCCACGTTATGTTTGAAAAAGTTTAAAATCTTTTTAAAATTCAAAAGATGTTTGAAAAAGACGAATATTAAAAAAAATAGTTAATTGATTCACGAAAAAAAGATTATTTTGCAACCAGTTACATTTTAAACAAACAAAATTAAATTTTTACAAAAAAAGACGAATTTTGTACAACATAGTTTTATTTTTCACCCTAAAATGTGAATTTTCAACAAAAAGTTAATTTTAAACCAAATAGTTTAATAAAAACTAATCTTAATCCAAAAAAATGAATTTTTAACAAAATAACTTTCGACCAAGTAGTTCAATTTTCTAAAAAAAAAAACGAATTATATTTCAACCAAAACAAATTTCAATTCTAAATTAAAAACAGTTGACGTCATCGTAAAATAACAAATTTTCAACAAAATAGTTGAATCCTCAAACAAAAGAGATTTATTTTCAACTAATCAGTTTCATTTTTAACAAAAAAAAAAGATTTTTCAGTTTTAAAAGAAAAAAAAATTTTCAAAAAACATAATTTCTCAACGAAAAATGTAATAGTTGATATTTCAACTAAAAAATATTTTCATTTTTAATAAAAAGAGTTGAATTCATCCTAAAAAGACGAATTTTCCACAAGATAGTTAAATTTGTAACCAAACAGTTGAATTGAAAAAAAATCGTTTTTAACCAATTGAGTTTTCTATTTAAAAAAAAACGAATTTTTAATAAAATACATAATTTTTGAACTAAAAAAGATTCATTTTCAACCAAAAATGGAATACTTGAATTTTCCGCAAAAAAAATAATAATTTTTTCAACCCAAGAATTGCATTTTTAACAAAAAATCTAAAATTTATACCAAAAGAAGATTTAGAAACGTCTTTCAAACTGACTAGAATTATTCATAAAATTTTTAAAAATCTTTCAAAATAGGAAAATTGCCTTAATATGTTCTAGATTTTTTTTTGCATTTTTAGTAAACTTATGAAATTTGTAGAAATTTTCTTTAAAAATTAATTTTTTTAAATAAAAAATGATTTTTAAATTTCCCAGGAATCTTAAAAACAGTTTTGTTCCTTCTTGAAATTTTCCAAAATTCTTAAAAAGCTTCGAAATTTTGTTTCCAAATCTTCAAAAAGTTACATTTTTATTAAAAAATTTTGAAATATTATTGAATTTCTAATTATTTTGTAACATTTCCAAAACTTCTGAATATCTTTTAAAATTATTCGAAATCTGCATAATTAGAAAAATTATCTTTAAATTTCCGGGATTCTTTTTCACCAGTTTTGCAAACCTATTGAAAAGTTTTTAAATAGTTTCTTAAAATAAATGTTTCAAAAATAAAAGATCATACAAAACGTTACCAGCAATCTTAACAGAATTTTTGTATTTTCTTGAAACCTTTCAAAATTCCTAAGAAAATTTTTATTATAATTTTCAAATATTAATTTTATTTTAATTAATTAATTATTATTTTTCAATCGTTTTGAAAATTCTAAATATCTCTTAAACCTAATCGAATTTTTTCTAAACTTTTGTAATTTTGCCAAATTTTTCATTGAAATCTGCTACATTCTATTTCAAAATTTTCAAAAATATAGATTTTGTTCAACATTTTTTCAAATCGCAAGATTAAAATTATTCTTAAATCTCTTCAAAACTTTTAAAACTTCTAAATATCTTTTGAAATAATTCAGTTTTCCTAAACAAATTTATAATCCTGTAACCTTAAAAAAATTGTATCAGAATCTGCGAGATTCTTTTTCGAAATATATTACAATCTTCAAATTTTCAAATTAATTTTTTAAGATAAAACCTATGTAATTAAAAAAATTGCCAGAAATCTAATTGTCGGTATCGGTTTTTTTTTTGGTTTAAAAAAATTCTGAAATAAGTTTTAAACATTCAAATTTATTTGTCTTGTTGTCCCGATTAGGAAAAATATTAAATTTTCCAGAACTTTAAGAGTGAAACCCGACTCGAATTTTTATTCCCGGTTAATTTCCGGCTATTTTCCAGTTTTCCGGGTCAGTAGACACCCTAAAAGAAATTTCGTTGGTTCATAGAAATGGTTTTTTGTTCCAATGCAAATTTTTCTTGAATCTGAAATAATTTTCTTTTACTGGAAGTTATTTTTCGATGAATGAAAAAAAGTGAAGTAAAAAATAAAAATTCGCTTGGGGCCTCCGAATCGTCGCTATATATCTCAATTTTTAGCAAATATTGTATTTGGAATTTATTTAGGATTTTTTTTGCAAAAATAAACGACTTTAAAGTATACGTACACCGCGGTTGCACCCGGGGTCACACCTGGGGTCACACCATACAAAAATTCAACTTTGAGTGGATTATTAATTTCTCATCAAAAACTATTTGATTCATGCCCACGAAACGTGCCGAGTATTAATATAATTATAAATAATTAAATTAATTATCAATTAATTATTCATTTTTTGTCACAATCTGTGTACGGCAACCTGACGTGCAATATTGCGCGTCGGGTTGCAGCGTAACCGTTCCTTTCACAGGGTCCGCTAGGGACAGCAGGTTTTGGTTTTGGTTTTTTGTTTGTTTTAAAGTATTTTGGGTGTTTTATAGTGTTTTATGCATTTAGCGCTCACTTTTGATATTTATTTATTGGAATAAGCGCCAAGGAAATGATCTGAATAACATAATTATTTAAAAAATTGAAAAAAAGGTGGGCACTTGGGTATTGAAAAATACGACGTCGTATACGACAATGTATACGATGTCGTATACGACGATGTATACGATGTCGTATACGACGACGTATACGATGTCGTATACGACGACGTATACGATGTCGTATACGACATAGTATACGACATCGTATACAAAGTCGTAATTTGGGATAGTATACGATGACGTATACGATGTCTTTTACGATGTCGTTTACGATTTGTAAATATTTGTTGAATGACGAAATTTAGATAATGTAAATGATAATAATAGGTAGTGAATAATATCATTTATAACAGATGTGTACCAGAGAAACACATTTATTGCTACAAATCGGACGCGACATCGTAAACGGCATCGTATACTATCCCAAATTACGATTTCGTATACATTGTCGTATACGACATCGTATACATTGTCGTATACGACATCGTATACGTCATATTTTTCAATAGGGTACCGCGGGTGTCTATCAACATTGATAAATTCAGGATCATTGTTACCTGGCACATTGTCGTACACGACATCGTATACATTATCGTATACGACATCGTATACATTGTCGTATACGACATCGTATACATTGTCGTATACGGCATCGTATACGTTGTCGTATACAAGATCGTATACATTGTCGTATACGACATCGTATACATTGTCGTATACGAAATCGTATACATCGTCGTATAAGAAATCGTATACATCGTCGTATACGACACCGTATACATTGTCGTATACGACATCGTATACATCGTCGTATACGACACCGTACACGTCGTATTTTTCAACAGGGTACCCCGGGTGTCTAACATTATTGATAAAGTCACGATCATTGTTACCTGGGTGAACAGCTTGTTGTAGCCCGAATTGTGTTGATTGTATCCAATCATTGCCGAGACCATCGGCCACCTGTTCCGCCGACTTTTGGGTCGCACCTTGCGCTTTTCGACTTTAATCTTCAGCTTGACGCAAGATGATTCAAATTCATCTCAAAAACTCACTCACTTCAAAATTTTTGTTTTTTAACACCACACCTTCACTTGTCATTCCATATTCAGAAACATAAGCATGATGACTTGTTTTTAATTTCCCGCGTCTGCTTTTTGCGTTTTCTTTTGCAAGCCATTCAAATCGCACTGAATTTTTCCAGACTAAAATTTTTTTGTTTTACGGAAGTAGGAAAAATTTCTTGACAGGGTGAGAAACTCGATTTTCATTGCCGTCATGAAGAGAAGTGGACAATTCCCTTTCTAAAAATGGAGACATCGATTAAATTATCGGTCTACTATTAGATAGGCTGGTTTTCTAAATAAAAATTCCTACCTTACCGACATCGAGACCATACCACGGCTCAGGTGGTTTGTGTCTGCGCTAAGTTTCTAGACCGATGACGTCATAAAATTATATTGTGCAATGGGTAGTCACACATTTGACGCAATATTTTATGACGTCAGCGGTAATCTTCGAGAAACTTCTAGAAAGTTAGCACAGATACGAACCACTTGAGCTGTGACATAGTCTCGATGTCGGTAAGGTAGGAATTTTTATTATTTATTTCACTGCGAATTTGATCTGAAATCTTTCAACTGTTTCTTCCAAATATTGAAACGAGTTTCCCTTAATCTTTTTTTAATAATGCTACACAAATGGAGATTAAAAAATATTTTTTTCGAGTGAATGAATTCGAGAATTTCTTTTTTACGACTCAATTATTTTTGTGTAACAGAAATACTGTCTTCGTTCTATATGCTTTATGAACGATTATTTATCCATTAGGTAATTACATGAAGTAAATTTTATTACTTTGAAGCACGAAACTCGAGTTTTAAACGGAATCTAGAATAGGAAACTGGGTAGTAAAAGAAAAAAAAATTAGGAAACTATATTCTATATTTATTTACGAACTCGAGGCAGCTGGATGGCCTTTTGGCTGGACTGAGAAAGACTAAAGGAAAAACCCTCTGCGTCGTAAAAACGTACGTTTTGTTTCACAACTCCGCACAATTCTAGCCGAGCGTCTGCGCAAAGCAGTTAAGAAATCGTAAACGTTAGTTTTTCTCATTAGGTGGAATTCAATTTATATTTCGCGTTTGATTATGCCAGGCCTAAATTTTTTCAAATTTCGACTACGCATTATTTAAATTTTGACCCCCCCCCCCCAGCCACCCACCCACCCTTCCACTCACTTATACGAAGAAGCCAAAAATATCAATTTATCAACAAAAAGGTTAATTTTCAACCAAGAAAGATTTTTCCGGTAAGGAAGGAAAAATTTATTCAAATTGTTGAATTTTCAAACCAAAGAGATGAATTTTCAACCGAGAAGAATAATTTCCTAGTAAAAAGAAGAATTTTCAAGAAATTAGTAAAATTTTAATTCAAGGAGATAAATTTTCAACTAAAATGATGGATTTTAATCAAAATTAATTTTCAATGAAGTAGTTGAGCTTTTAAGCGAGTAGTTGAATTTTGAACCCGAAAATATCAATTTACCAACAAAAAGGCTAATTTTCAACCAGGAAAGATTTTTCAGGTGAGAAAGAAAAAATTGAACCAAATTGTTGAATTTTTGAACCAAAAAGATGAATTTTCAACCGAGAAGATCAATCGCCTACCAGAAAGATAAATTTTCTATCAAAAAAGACGAATTTTCAACAAAATTGTTGAATTTTTAAGCCCAAAAGACGATTTTTCTAGAAAACATTCTGAAAAAAAGTTAACCTGCAACGGAATAGTTGAATTTTCAAACAAATAAAAAAAATGAATTCTCAAAAAAAAAATGTATTTAAAGTCAAAAACAGTTGAATTCAGCCAAAAAAGAATTTTCAACAAAATTGTTGAATCCTCAACCAAAACAGATAAATTTTCAACCAAAAATAGAATAGGGTTTTCAGTTGAAGAAATAATTCTCGAAAAAAATACGAATTTTCAACAAAATGATTAAATTTTCATATAAAAAGATGATTTTGCAACTAAAATTGTAAATCTTCAGCGAAAAAAAAAAAAAAAATTTTCAACAAAATCCTTGAATCCTCAGCCAAAACAGATACATTTTCAACCAAAAATGGAAAAGGTAGATTTTCAGTTAAAGAAATAATTCTTAAAGAAAAAAATACGAATTTTCAACAAAATAATTAAATTTTCAACCAAAAAGATGATTTTTCAACTCAAATTGTGAATCTTCAGCGAAAAAAAAACGAATTTGCAACAAAATCGTTGAATCGTCAGCCAAAACTAATAAATTTTCAACCAAAAATGGACTAGGTAAATTTTCAGTTAAAGAAATAATTCTTAAGCAAAAATACGAATTTTCAACAAAATAATCAAATTTTCATCCAAAAAGATGATTTTGCAACTAAATTTCTGAATCTTCAGCAAAAAAACGAATGTTCCACAAAGTCGTTAAATCCTCAACCAAAACAGGTAAATTTTCAGTTAAAGAAATAATTCTTAAACAAAAATACGAATTTTCAACAAAATAATTAAATTTTAATCCAAAAAGATGATT
>CAKNYM010053104.1:131998-154227 GCA_932195095.1 Andricus curvator
TAATTTCGAAATTTTGACTTCAGATTCGTAATCAGCGACCAAAAAATAAACCGGAAACCTATTTTGAAGCCATGAGAATAATTTTTTCTTTGGCTATCATTTTGAATTTTAGAATATTGACTTTAAATTCATAATCAGACCCAAAAAACTCCTCAAAAGCCATTTTGAAGCCACAGGACTTATTTATACATTTATTTTCCGCCATATTGTATCCGCCATTTTGAATTTTCAAAATTTCAAAAATTGGCCTCCAGATACGTAATGAGCTACCCAAAAAACGCTGAGAACCCGATTTGAAGCAACAGGACCAATTTTTTAAATTTGTTGGCCGCCATATTGGATCTGTCATTTTGAATTCTGGGATTTTGACTTCAAAATCCAGAAAATTCATTTTGAAGCCACGGGACCAATTTTTTAATTTTGGGTCGCCATATTGGATCCGCCATATTTAATTTTAAAATTTTTACTTCAGACTCGTAATTAGCGTGCGAAAAAAAAATCGAAAATCCATTTTGAAGCCATGAGAACAATTTTTTCATTTTTTGGCCGCCATTTTGAATTTTCGAGTTTTGACTTCGAATTCGCAATCAGAGAGCCAAAAAACTCTTGAAAAGCCATTTTGAAGCCACAGGACTTATTTATACATTTATTTTCCGCCATATTGGATCCGCCATTTTGAATTTTCAAAATTTCAAAAATTGGCCTCCAAATGCGTAATCAGCTACCCAAAAACTTTTGTGAAAAATTAATTTTTTTGGTTGATGATTCATAATTTTAATTCAAAAAACTTTTTTTGGTCGAAAATTCAACTCTTTTGTTGAAAATTTGTTCTTAATTGTTTGAAAATTAATTTTTGAACTGAAAATTTATCCATTCCATTTTTGACAGAAAATTTATCTTTTTTAGTTGAAAAATCATGTATTTTATTGAAAATTTATTTCTTTTTTTTTCGTTAAGAAAGAATTTTTCAACTGAAAATATAACTATACCAATTTTGGTTGAAAATTTATCTTTTTTAGTTGAAAATTCATGTTCTTTGTTGAGAATTCGTCTTTTTTGATAAAAAATTAATCTTTCGGGCTGAAAAGTTATCTTCTTGGTCAAAAATTGAACTATTTGGTTAAAAATTATTTTGTTGAAAAATCTTTTTTTTACTTGATGAATGTGAATTTTTTAAATATAATTATAACTATTCGATTTTTCGTAGAAAATGTATCTTTTATAATTGAAAATTCGTCTTTTTTGGTAGAAAATTAGGCTGTATGGTTAAAATATCATCTTTTTGGTCGAACATTCAACTATTTGGTTCAAAATTTTTTTTTTTTTGAAGATTTATTATTACAGTTGAAAATTCATTTGTTAGGTTAAAAATGTAATTATTTTGTTGAAAACTCTATTTTTTGGTTGATAATTAATTTTCTTGACTGAAAATTTAACAACTTCGCGTTTTGTTGAAAATTAATTTCATTGGTTGAAAATTTAACTATTTTATTGAAAATTCGTTTTTTTTGGTAGAAAATTAATCGCCATGGTTACAAATTCAGATTTTTTGTCGATAATTTAACTATTTGGTTCAAAAAATTTTTTTCTTTGAGATTCATCATTATATTTAGAAAATCATTTCTTTGGTTACAAATTTAATTATTTTGTTAAAAGTTCTTTTTTGGTTGAAAATTCGTCTTTTTTTGTAAAAATTAATCTTTTTAGTTTAAAATTCATGTAATTTATTCAAAATTCATCTTTACTGGTAGAAAAAAAATCTCATTTGTTGAAAATTTATCTTTTTTGTTAAAAATTAATTTTCTGAAAATATAATGAAAATATAAATTGTTATATTTCACCAAATATTAGCAAACATATATTATTTATAGAAATATTTGCAGCAATTCATGTATTTTGTTGAAAATTCGTCTTATTGGATGAAAATTAATTTTGTTAAAAATTCATATTTTTGGTGAAAAATTACTTTTTTTTATTTGAATTTTTGTTTCAATTGAAAATAAAATACTTTTTTTTTAGTAATCAACAAAATAGTTCAAATTTCAAACAATTAGTTGAATTTTCAACGGAAAAAGATCGAGTCCTTAACGAAAAATGTAATAGTTGATATTTTAGGCAAAAACAGATTTTTATTTTAAATCAAAAACAGATGAATCAAATAAAAAAGGAATAATTTTTTAATTAAACCTTGAAATCCTCAATGAAAGCAAATGAATTTTCAACCAAACAGTTATTTGCAGTTTTAATCAAAAGATAAGCTTTCCAGAAAAAAGTTAAATTTTCAACCAAAAAGGTGAATCTCACATAAAAACAGAATTTTTAACAAAGTAGTTCAACTTTCAACCAAAAAAAGGTCAATTTTTAACCAAAAATATTAATTTTTCACCAAGAAAATTAATGTTCTACAAAAAAAAGATAAATTTTTAACAAAATACATCAATTGTTAACAAAATTGTTGAATTTTTGAACCAAAAAAACAAATTATCTACAAAACAAAAAAAAGTTTAGTCTTCACCAAATAGTTGAATTTTTAACCAAATAGTTAAAATTTTAACCAAATATTTAAATTTCAAAGTAAGAGTTATGCATTTTTAGCAATAAAATTAATTTTCAACAAATAAGTTACATTTTCAACCAAACAGTAAACCTTCATTCAAAAAAATAAAACTTCAACAAAGTCGTTCAATTTTTTCCCGCGCAGATGAATTTTTGATTAAATAGGTCAGTTTTTTACAATATAGTTAATCTTTGAACCAAAGAGATGAATTTTTAAATTAAAAAGATAAGTTTTATATAAAATAGTTGAATTTTTATCAAAAAAAAATTTCAGTTTGATTTTTTAAAAACAAAATATGAGTTTTAAATAAGAAGTACATTTTCTATCAAGATACGGGAATTTTCAACCTAAAAAGACGATTTTTCAACAAAACTGTTAAATTTTCAACCAAATACAGTTGATTTTTTCAACCAAAGAGTATCAATTTTTAACAAAATTGTTCTCGTGTTGAATTTTCCATCAAACAGTTGCATTTTTATCCAAGAAAGATGCAATTTCCACTAAAATAGATGAAATTTTAAATTAAAAAAAGTTTTCCAAAAAATTATTGGATTTGCAACAAAACAGTTGATTTTCCAACCAAATAGTTGAATTTTTAAAACAAAAGTATCAATTTTTAACAAAATTGTTGAATTTTCAATCAAAAAGTTGCCATTTTATCGAAGAAAGATGCAATTTATATTAAAATAGATGAATTTTTAATTAAACAAATTTTCGAAAAAATAGTTGAATTTCTATCAAAAAAATTTCACTTTGACTTTTTAAAAACTAAATATGAGTTTTAAATAAGAATTATATTACAAATTTCAATCAAGAAACTTGAAATTTCAACCTAAAAAGACGAGTTTTCAACAAAACAGTTGAATTTTGAACCAGACAGTTTCATTTTTCATTCAAGAATCAGAGGGAAAAAATAGTAAGAACAATAAGGATATCAAAGTTAGAGGGGAAATCGGGAAAATGTGAATGAAGAGCTGAAAATAATCATAGGAGAAATAAAAAGAGTATATTAGTGCAAAAACAAAAAGGAAGCTAGTAAAGGAGGGGGTAGCTCTAAATGGGATGAGGAATGTAAAGAGAAGGACAAGGAAGTGAAAAAGAAATGGAGAGAATGGAGAGAAGGAAAAAGTAGTGGAGAAGAACGAAGGAGAAAAAAGGAGTACACTGAAATGTGTGATAAAAAAAGAGGAGAAAAATAAAAGGTTTAAAGAAGAGGCGGAGAAGGCTAGGACGGAAGAAGAGGTTTGGAAGGTAGTCAATAGGGAGAGAAAAGGAAGAAAAAGAGTAAACCAGAATATTAGAATGGTAGAATAAAAACAATATTTTATGGATTTGCTAGGAGGGGTTGAAAAGAAAGGAGGAAATGATGGTAGGGGAAGAGACCAGGAAGAGGACATAACGGAAGAAATAGTCAAGGTGTTAGGAATAATAAAAGATTAAAAGGAGGTTAAAGATTATAGGGATGTGACGCTAATGCCATCTTTGTACAATCTATACGTTAAAGGTTTTATCGGGGAGGTTAACGAATGAGTGGAGAAAAGAAAGGGAGTGCCATCGGGAATAGGAGAAAGAAGGTTGAAAGAAGATTGGAGAAGGAGAATGTGGCTATTTGATACTCTGGTATAGCAGGTATTAGGCTATGGAGCAGAGATATGCGAATGGAAGGAAAGGACAAGAATTCAGAGGTTACATGAATAAAAGGTGGAAGCTAGGAATATAGGACGCTTGGTTATATGCAAGAGAAGAAGCACAAGGGCATAAATATAGTATCAGAGCGGAAAAAGGGCATGGAAGTTCAAGTGGAACCTAAGGGAAGGGAGTTAGCGGAAAAGTGTTTGGAGAAGGTAGAAGAAAGGAGAGAGAGGGCAACAGAATTAACGAGATGGGAAGAAGAAAGAAGGTCTTCAGGACCAGGAATATAGAAAAGAGAACTGGAGTAAACTATGAAGAACTGAAGAAAAAAAAGAGGGAAAGACAATTAATAGAAAGTCGGGGAATGATTGAGGAAAATATAATAAATGGTATAAGATGATAAAAAAGGAGTACCAAAGTATTTATAAAAGGGATGGGAAGAGACTAGATGTACTGGGAAAAGAAAGAGAAAAGAAAGTGCAGTATTTGTGACTGGGAAGAGGAAACATTGGAGTATGTATGGGCAGGATATAGAAGAAGCATTGAAGATAAAGAAAGCTGGCAATGTAGAAAAGATTTAAGGGAAGGATGGGTTGGATGAGGAGCGGATTGAAAAATTGGAAGGGACTACAGGACGTACGTCCAAAATTGCGCATTCAAAAAAATAGAAGTAAGGATCTAGGACAGACATGCCAAGGTAGGGGAAATTCCCGCCGGGAACAAATGTTCCGCGTTCACCACTATTTCTTCTGGAGAGCGGGAGTGGTTGTAGAGGCTCCCGCTCTTCAGAATAAACAGTGGAACAAATGTTCCGCGTTCACCACTACTTCTTCTGGAGAGCGGGAGTGGTTGTAGAGGCTCCCGCCCTCCAGAAGAAATAGTGAAACAAATGTTCCGCGTTCACCACTACTTCTTCTGGAGAGCGGGAGTGGTTGTAGAGGCTCCCGCTCTCCAGAATAAACAGTGGAACAAATGTTCTGCGTTCACCACTATTTCTTCTGGAGAGCGGGAGTAGTTGTAGAGGCTCCCGCTCTCCAGAAGAAATAGTGGTGGACGCGGAACATGTGTTCCCGGCGGGAATTTCCCCTAGCTGGTGATGTCTCATCTAGGATCTGGTTATAAAAAAGTTAAATGTTTCAAATGGAAAAATGGCCACTTTCACAAACACACAAAGAAATTCAAGAATACGTGAGGATGTTTACCTTCCTCCTTCCAAACGGCTTGTAATGATCTCGTTTCATGGGTCGTCGCAGGTGATGCGCCATCCTTTCCTACTTGGGAGATCACGAGAGGAAAACCCAGGGGAGGCCAAGTAGTGTCGAGAAATTATTTTTAAATTTTAAATTTCGCCCCAATCCTTCAAGGGTGTGTCGAGGTGGAGCTTTCATCAGCTCTTTGGAATCTTCAGAATTGTCAGAGTTCTAATTGTCTGCTGCATTTAGTACGTCACAAATGTTTCCTCTGTCACTTTCCCAAAACTATCTTATTCCAGATATTCACTCAAATTACACTTTGCACTTAGAAATCAAATTTTTGGTTCGATCTCATAAAAATCCTAATTATTCCAATCTAGGATAAAAGATCCTAATATTTTAAAAAATTTGATTTAAAAAAATTTTCATCTATTTATATTTTGTTTTCATTTTAGGTTCATGCAATTGTTTAGATGTATTATTACTTCCGTCTGTGAATGAAACGTGTGAGGTTTCGTATTATTTGAAAAACTATTAACACTCATAAGAATTTTAAAAAAAATGTTAAATAAAAAAAATTAAAAACAAAACAAAAAATTAGATACCCTAATGCTAAATAAATTAATGCTATTTTTAGTTGTTCGAATTTTTAATTTTTTAAGATCTTACCCCTGCATTTTTTTTTATTTGTAGTAAAAAATTTTCCCAATTTTTTAGATTAAAAAAATTAGAGGTACCTCAGCCCCAAAGCATTGAAAAGTCAATAAATCTTTTAATTTAAAAAAACATCGTAAATGATTCATGGTTAAGTTAGGGTTAAAATTAAGAAAAAATCAAGGTAATTCAAAATAATTTAATAAGATACCTAAGAATTTAAGCTGAAATTAAAGGACTTCAGGGCGAAGTAGAAAAGAAATACAAAAAATCTATTAAAATGCGTGTCTTTAGAAGAATTTAACTGAATTTTAAAGAATTCATAAGAATTTTAAAAAATTCAAGGTAAATGAATTACAGAATAAGAATTGAGGGTGGATTCCAACAAAAATTTAAATGAATTGCAAAAAAAATTTTAATCTGAAATATTTCATTGATTTCAGTGGAACTTCAGTGAATTTAGAAGAATTTAAGTGAATCCCAAAGAATTCAAAAGAATTTAAAAGAATTCAGGACAAATTATTAATAACAGAATAAGAATTGAGGGTGAATTCCAAAAAAATTCAAATGAATTGCAAAAAATAAAAAATAAATGAAATATTTAATTGATTTAAGTGGAAATTCAGTGAATTTGAAAGAATTCCAAAGAATTCATGATAATTTCAAGGAATCCAGGATAGATTAATCAAATAATAAGAATTGAGGGTGAATTCCAAAAAAAATTTGAATGAATTGCAAAAAAAATTAAAAATCTGAAATATTTCATTGATTTCAGTGGAACTTCAGTGAATTTAGAAGAATTTCAGTGAATTCATAAGAATTCATACGAATTCATTAGAATTTAAAAGAATTCAGGATGAATTAATAACAGAATAAGAATTGAGGGTGAATTAAAAAAAATTCAAATGAATTGCAAAAAAATAAAAAATAAATGAAATATTTAATTGATTTCAGTGGAACTTCAGTGAATTTAAAAGAATTCTTAAGAATTCATGAGAATTTTAAAGAATGCAGGATAAATTAATCACATAATAAGAATTAAGGGTGAATTCCAAAAAAAATTTGAATGAATGGGAAAAAAAAATTAAAAATCTGAAATATTTCATTGATTTCAGTGGAACGTCAGTGAATTTAGAAGAACTTAAGTGAATTCATAAGAATTCATTAGAATTTAAAAGAATTCAGGATGAATTAAAAACAGAATAAGAATTGAGGGTGAATTAAAAAAAAATTCAAATGAATTGCAAAAAATAAAAAATAAATGCAATATTTAATTGATTTCAGTGGAACTTCAGTGAATTTAAAAGAATTCCAAATAATTCATAAGAATTTTAAAGAATTCAGGATAAATTAATCACATAATAAGAATTAAGGGTGAATTCCAACAAAAATTCAAATTAATTGTAAAAAATAAATAAAATATTTAATTGATTTCAGTGGAACTTCAGGGAATTTAGAAGAATTTAAATGAATCCCAAAGAATTCATAAGAAATTAAGAGAATTTAGGATAAATTAATCACATAGTAAGAATTAAGGGTGAATTCCAAAAAAATTTTGATGAATTGCAAAAAAAATTTAAATCTGAAATATTTCATTGATTTCAGTAAAACTTCAGTGAATTTAGAAGAATGTAAGTGAATCCCAAAAAATTCAAAAAAATTCAAAAGAATGCGTAATAAATTATTAATAACAGAATAAGAATTGAGGGTGAATTCCAAAAAAATTTAAATGAATTGCAAAAAAAAATTTTAATCTGAAATAGTTCATTGATTTCAGTGGAACTAAATGAATTCAGAATAATTTGAGGGAATTCAAAAGAATTCAATGACATTGATACGAGTCCAAGGTGAATTTGAACGAATTCAGGATAAATTCATAAAAATTCAGAGTTAATCCAACATAATCGAAGTAAAATTACAAAGAATTTTAATGGATTGGAAAAAATACGAGAAATTCAATTGATTTCAGTAAAATTGGGGTGAATTCAGAAGAATATAAGGGAATTCAGGAGATATTAATAAAGTTCATAAAAATTTGCGTCAATTAAAAGAAACGATGCAAATCCATTAATTTGAGTAGAATGAAGTGAATTCAGAAGCATTTCAGTGAAATCCAAAAAATTGAGAAAAAATTTTAAACATTAATACAGAAATAATAATAATTTAAGGTGAATTCCAAACAGATTGCAAAACATTCAAAAAGTCCAAAAAAATCCAAAATATTTAATTGCTTTCAGTAAAAATAGAGTGAATTTAGAAGAATTAAAAAATTAATAATAATTTGGGCTGAATTCCGAATAAATTGCAAACATTTAAATGTAAACAAAAAAATTTTGTTTCATTCCAAAATATTTAATTGCTTTTAGTAAAAATAGAGTGAATTTAGAAGAATTGAAAAATTAATAATAATTTGGGGTGAATTCCAAATGAATTACAGAAAAATTCAAAACGTTTAATTGCTTTAAGTAAAAATAGAGTGAATTTTTAAGAATTAAAAAAATAATAATTAAGGGTGAATTACAAAAAAATTGCAAAAAATTCAAAAATATCACAAAAAATCCAAAATATTTATTATACATCATCTGAATGAAGTATTTACGATTATTTTCAAAATAGAAATTTTTTTCTAACTTTCAACGCTTTGGGACTGCTAATAAGATGTTTACATAAATTGTTTAAACAATTTATTATTATTTATAATGATATTCTCTTAGAATAATGCTAGAAAGTTGCAGTTTTTTCTAAAATTATCCACTTTTTGTCCACTTTTCAATTATGGTGAGATAATTTTTAATTCACGTGAACAAACATAATTGTTTAAACAAATTATCATTATTTTTAATAATATTCTCTTTAAATAATGCTAGATACCGTTTTTCTGAAATATTAAAGTTTTTGTCCACTTTTAAATTAAAGCAAGGTGAAAATTAATGGAATTTAACAAACATGATTGTTTAAACAAATTATTATTGTTTTTAGGAATTTTATCTTAGAATAATGCTAGAAAATTGCAGTTTTTTCTAAAATTTTCCACTTTTTCTTCACTTTTCAATCAGATTGAGGTAAGAAATTATTCAAGGCAATAAACATAATTGTTTAAACAATTTATTATCATTTATAATAACATTATCTTAGAATATAGCTAGAAAATTGCATTTTTCCTCAAATGTTCACCTTTTTTTATAATTTTCACTTAGAGTGAGATAATAATTGATGCATGTTAATAAACATGATTGTTTAAACAATTTATTATTATTTTTAGTAATATTCTCTTCGAATAATGCTAGATAGTTGCGGTTTTTCTAAAATTTTTCACTTTTTGTCCACTTTTTGAATAGAGTGAGGTAATAATTTATTCGAGTCAACAATAATAATTGTTTAAATAATTTATTATTATTTTAATAATCTTCTCTTTAAATAATGCTAGAAAGTTGCGGTTTTTTCTGAAATTTTCCACTTTTTGCCAAATTTTCACATAGAGTGAAATAATAATTAATTCAAGTTAACAAATATACTTGTTTAAACAATTTATTATTGTTTTGAGCAATTTTCTCTAAGAATAGAGCTAGAAGGTCGCGATTTTTCCAGATTTTTCGACTTATTTTTAATTTATCAGTTAAAGCGAGGTAATAATCAATTAAATTCAACAAAAATAATTGTTTAAACAAATTATTAATATTCATAATAATATGCTCTTAGATAAATGCTAGAAAATTGCAATTTGTTCTAAAATTTTTCACTTTTTTGTCCACTTTTTGATTAGAGTGAGGTAATAATTAATTAGAGTTAACAAATAGAATTTTTTAAACAATTAATTATTGCTCATAACTATCTTCTATTGAATAATTGCTAGGAAGTTGCGGTTTTCTCTGAAATTTTTTACTTTGCTTTGGCTTATTAGTTAGGAATAAATAATAAATAAATAATAGAGAAAATCATTTTTCAACAATCCCTTTTTTTGTAAATATATTTTTCTGAAATAAAACAGTTATTTGAGTTATTCTTCAAATTTTCTATATGGTTCACATTAAATGTAAATTTTTTTGATATATTTACTAAGAACATTTGTTAAAATAATATTCCTATTTTTTATTTCTGCCTAACTACGGAGTCCAAAAAGTCCAAAAAAGTTGTAAACAATTATAAATTGTTTAAATAATTATTTTTGTTATAAACAAAAATAATTAGTTTAAAAATATATTTTTGTTAAATTTCAATGATTATTACTACACTCTAAGTGAAAAGAGGACAAAAAGTTGAAAATTTCATAAAAAACCTTGACTTTGTAACATTATTCAAAGAGAATGTTATTAAAAATAATAATAAATTTAAACAATTATTTTTATGAACCTGAATTAATTATTACCTTTCCATAATTAAAAAATGGACCACAAGTTAAAGATTTTAGAAAAAAACGTCAAATTTCTTGTATTATTCTAATAGAATATCATTATAAATAATAATTAATTGTTTAAACAATTATTTCTGTTGAATTTAATTGCCTTGATCTGACTAAAAATTGAAAAAATTGAGGAAAATTTCTAAATAGAGTAATTAATTGTTTAAACATAAATTTTCTTTTTAAAAACCACAAAAAAAATAATAATGACTGCCAAAAAAAAGCGAAAAACCCAATTTTTGATTTATGGGGTTTTTTTACGACCCTATAAAAAAGGCTTCCTTTTTTTTACTTTCTTTTTTTTCTTTTTTTTTCTTTTTTTTCTTTTTATTTCTTTTTTTTTCTTTTTTTCTCTCTAAATATAGTTTTTTACCGAATATTGCTTTAGCTCTTATAAGTACTTTTTGGAATGAATAGCCATTGTATACATTCATACCAGAATAGTTTCGGCTCTTGAGACCTTGCGCGCGTGGATCTTGAATCCTGACCTTGATTGGTGGAAGTTACTGATTTGGCATAAGCCGCGAGGTCGATAAAATTTCAATTATAAGCACATTGAAGGAAAAAAAAATTCAAATTTAGGAAATTAAATTCAAAATAAATCAACTTATTTATTATTATCAAATTATTTATTATTTATTTACTGATCGTTAGACTCTTGGTTCTTTTAAATTTAATTTTTCTTCCATTCGCAAAAAAAAGGTACGAAATAATGCAGTAATCGATCAAGCAGGGTAAACGGGAGGTGGGTACCTCAAACTGAGGTAAACTTTCCGCGGTGAATCGCAGATATCTCCAGCGGACTCCGCTAGAGGCAGCACGTTACAGGCCTGGAACCACGCAAAGTTTGCCTCACTTCGCGGAAAGTTTACCTCACTTCACGGAAAGTTTACCTCACTTCAGGGAAAGTTTACCTCACTTCGCGGAAAGTTTTCCTCACTTTGGTGTAATCAGCTGATAATTACCCTCCTTGAACGATTACCTGAAACGTTTCGTACCCGTAGTTTTTCCTGTGTGTTACAATGAGCGAAGTTCTGTATAGATTTTCAACTTTTCATCCAAAAAAGTTACCATCTGAAAATTTTTTTCATCAAATTTTTTGAAGATTCAGCTTTGTTTCTGTCAGAGCGCCACGTGTCAGATCAAACTTGAAATTCCGTTTGTTATTTTTTTTTTTTTTATAAACCAGAACCACAGACCCCGTACAACACCCACGACTGGAATGATATATTGTGTTTTTCGACTAAAAATAAAAATGGAAAAATCATTGGAAATCGGAAATTCGTCCCGATGAAAATAATTTCCTCCTAAAAGCTACTCCGCGAGGTGCACGCGGACTTGGTACTGTCTGGTGAGGATTTTGGAACAAACCACGACCTCCTCCTCTATAAATAAATGCCTTCGCTACCGGCTACACTGCCAGCTAAGAGTAAGCGCAGTTTAATTTGTGATCATTTTTTGCTACAGTTCAACCATCGGTCATAAATTAGGACTTTTTTGAAAAAAAAAAATTTCAGAAGAATGTAGATTTTTAGTGCATTTCATTTTTCGGTACGAACATTAAGTTCTTCTTGAAATTATTTTTGTATTACTAGGAAAATATAATAAAGATAATTTTAATTTATTCTCAATTTGCTAAAAATAAATTTATATATTGATGAGATTTAAGACACCAAATTAAACATTTGCAAATTTTTGTTTTCAAAATTTGAGCCCCCCAATTATCAGAACTTACTTTTAGCTGTCGTTTCTGGAATTATTAATTAACAAAGTAGTTCAATTTTTAAACAATTTTCCGTGAAATTTCAATCAAAAATGTTCAAATCACAACAAAAGAAATAATAGTTGATATTTTAAGCAAGGAAAGATTTTCAATCAGAAATAGTTGACAAACAAAGCAAAATTTTTCAGTTAAGAAAGAAAAAAAATTTCATCCAAAATGTAGCATTTTCAAATAAAAAAAAAAACTCAACAAAATACATAAATTTCAAAACAAAACGTGGAATTTTAGAGCTAAAAATACAAGCTTCTCACAAAAAAGTTGAGTTTTCAATGAAATAATTACATTTTCAACTACAACGATAAATTTTCAACTAACTAAAACTAATTTTTAACAAATCATCAATTTTTAAACAAATAGTTGCATTTTTAACTAAGAACATCTTTTTCACCAAAAAATACGAATTTGCAACAAATTACATAAATTTTCAACCGAATAGTTGATTTTTTGAACTAAAAAGATCAAGTTTTAACCAAAAATTGAAAAAAATTAATTTTCCATACAAAAAAGTTGAATTTACACCCTTAAGCTACGAAGTTTCAACAAAAAAGTTCATTTTCAATCAAATAGTTATATTTTAAGTTAAAAATTAGTTTTTAATCCAAAAAATAAATTTTTAGCCAAATAAGTATATTTTGAACCAAAAAATTTATTTTTTCAACAAGAAAATTATTTTTACCCAAAAAAAAACGAATTTATAATAAAGTACAGAAATTTTGAATAAAATAGTTGAATTTATAAACTAAAGAAATGAATTTTTAACAAAAAATGGAATAGTTTAATTTCCAATTTGAAAAATTAATTTTAAATAAAAAAGAAAAGAAGAATTGTTTCTACGAATCAGTTGAATTTTCAACCTAAAAATATAAAGCTTCAACAAAAAAATTCATTTTTAATCAAATACTTATATTTTAAGTTAAAAAATTAGTTTTTAATCCAAAAAATAAATTTTCAACAAAATAAATACATTTTCAACCAAAAAGTTTAATTTTCAACCAAGAAAATGATTTTTCTACAAAAAAAAAAGAAATTACAACAAACTACAGAAATAGTTGACTTTCTCCACTAAAAAAATCAATTTTTATTCAAAAATGGAATAGTTTAATTTCCACCTAAAAAAAAAATAATTTTCAATAAAAAAGGAAAGAAGAATTTTTTTTCAAAACAGTTGAATTTTCAACCTAAAAATATGAACTTTCAACAAAAATGTTCATTTTCAATCAAATAGTTATATTTTAAGATTAAACATTAGTTTTCAAACCAAAAAATAAATTTTCAACAAAATAAATATATTTTTAACCAAAAAGTTAATTTTCAACCAAAAAATTTTTTTTCTACCAAAAAAAACGAAATTACAACAAAAAAACAGAAATTTTGAACTAAATTGTTGAATTTATAAACTGAAGAAATGCATTTTTAACAAAAAATGGAATAGTTTAATTTCCAATTTAAAAAATTAATTTTAAATAAAAAAGAATATAATTGTTTCTGCGAATCAGTTGAATTTTCAACCTAAAAATATAAAGCTTCAACAAAAAAAATCATTTTCAATCAAATACATATATTTTAAGTTAAAAAATTAGTCTTTGATCCAATGAAGCAATTTTCAACAAAATGAATACATTTTTAACCAAAAATGGAATAGTTTAATTTCCACCTCAAAAAATTAATTTTCAATAAAAAAGAAAAAAAGAATTTTTTTACAAAAAAGCTGAATTTTCAACCTAAAAATATAAAGTTTCAACAAAAATTTCATTTTCAATCAAATAGTTATATTTTAAGTTTACAAATTAGTTTTTAACCCAAAAAAGAAATTCCCAACAAAATAAATACATTTTCAACCAAAAAGTTTAATTTTCAACCAAGAAAATGATTTTTCTACAAAAAAATAAATAAATTACAACAAACTACAGAAATTTTGTACTGAATAGTTGAATTTCTACACTAAAAAAATCAATTTTTATCCAAAAATTGAATAGTTTAATTTCCACCTAAAAAAATTAATTTTCAATAAAAAAGGAAAAAAGAATTTTTTTCTCAAAACAGTTGAATTTTCAACCTAAAAATATGAAGTTTCAACAAATAAATTCATTTCCAATCAAATAGTTATATTTTAAGTTAAAAAATTAGTTTGTAATCCAAAAAAGAAATTTTTAACCAAAAAGTTTAATTTTCAAACCAAGAAAATTATTTTTCTACCAAAAAAAAAAACGAATTTAAAAAAACTACAAAAAGTTTAAACTAAATAGTTGAATTTCTAAACTCAAAAAATCTATGTTCAACCAAAAATGGAATACAGTTTAATTCCCACTTGAGAACATTAATTTTAAATAAAAAACAATTTTCTCTACAAAACAGTTGAATTTTCAACCTAAAAGTATGAAGTTTCAACAAAAAAGTTCATTCTCAATCAAATAGTTATACTTTAAGTTAAAAAATTAGTTTTTTATCGAAAAAAGAAATTTAAACCAAAAAAAATACATTTTTAACCAAAAAGTTTAATTTTCAACCAAGAAAATTATTTTTCTTAGAAAAAAAACGAATTTACAACAAACTACAGAAATTTTGAAGTAAATAGTTGAATTTTTAAACTAAACAAATCAATTTTTAACCAAAATGGAATAGTTTAATTTCCAATATAAAAAATTAATTGAAAATTTGAAGTTTCAACAAAAATGTTCATTTTCAATCAAATAGTTATATTTTGAGTTCAAAAATTAGTTTTTATCCAAAAAAGAATTAAAAAAAAAATAAATATATTTTTTACTAAAATGTTTAATTTTCAACCAAGAAAATTATTTTTCCTAAAAAAAACGAATTTACAACAAACTACAGAAAATTTGAAGTGAATAGTTGAATTTCAATCTAAACAAATCAATTTTTAACGAAAAATGGAATAGTTTAATTTTCACCTAAAACAATTAATTTTAAATAAAAAAGAAAAAAAAGCATTTTTTTTACAAAACAGTTGAATTTTCAACCTAAAAATATAAAGATTCAACAAAAAAGTTCATTTTCAATCAAATAGTTATATTTTAAGTTAAAAGATTAGTTTTTAATCAAATAAAGAAATATTCAATAAAATAAATACGTTTTGAACCAAAAAGTTTAATTTTCAAGCAATAAAATGATTTTTCTACAAAAAAAAAAGAAATTACAACAAACTACAGAAATTTTGAACAAAATAGTTGAATTTCTGAACTAAAAAAAAGTCAATTTTCAACCAAAAATGGAATAGTTTAATTTCCACTTGAGAAAATTAATTTCAAATAAAAAAAAGCGAATGTTCTACAAAAATGTTAATTTTTTTGAAACATAGTTGAATTTTCTACCTAATTGTTGAATTATTAAGCCAAAAAAAGGAAGTTTCTCTACAAAATAGTTGAATTTTCAACCTCAATATATGAAGTTTCAGAAAAAAGTTTATTTTCAATCAAATAGTTATATTTTAAGTTAAAAATTATTTTTTAATCCAAAAAAGAAATTTTCAACAAAATAAATACATTTTTAACCAAAAACTTTAATTTTCAACCAAGAAAATTATTTTTCTACCAAAAAAAAAACAAATTTACAAAAAAACTACTGAAATTTTATACTAAATAGTTGAATTTCTAAACTCAAAACATCTATTTTCAACCAAAAATGGAATATAGTTTAATTCCCACTTGAGAAAATTAATTTTAAATGAAAAACAATTTTCGCTGCAAAACAGTTGAATTTTCAACCTAAAAATACGAAGTTTCACCAAAAAGTTCATTCTCAATCAAATAGTTATACTTGAAGTTGAAAAATTAGTTTTTTATCGAAAAAAGAAATTTTCAAAAAAATAAATACATTTTTAACCAAAAAGTTTAATTTTCAACAAAGAAAATTATTTTTCTTAAAAAAAACGAATTTACAATAAACTACAGAAATTTTGAAGTAAATAGCTAAATTTTCAAACTAAACAAATGAATTTTTAACCTAAAATGGAATGTTTAATTTCCAATTAAAAACATTAATTGTTAATAAAACAGAATTTTCTGTACAAAACAGTTGAATTTTCAACCTAAAAATATGAAGCTTCAACAAACAAGTTCATTTTCAATCAAATAGTTATATTTTAAGTTCAAAAATTAGTTTTTTATCGGAAAAAGAATTTTTCAACAAAATAAATATATTTTTAACCAAAATGTTTAATTTTCAGCCAAGAAAATTATTTTTCTAAACAAAACAACGAATTTACAACAAACTAGAGAAACTTTGAAGTAAATAGATGAATTTTCAAACTAAACAAATTAATTTTCAACCAAAAATGGAATAGTTTTATTTCCAACTAAAAAAATAAATTTTAAACCAAAAAGTTGAATTTTCAACCAAGAAGATTATTTTTCTTCAAAAAAAAAAAAACTAATTTACAACAAGCTATAGAAATTTTTAACTAAATAATTGAATTTCTAAACTAAGAAAATCAATTTTTGACCAAAAATGGAACAGTTTAATTTCCACTTAAGAAAATTAATTTTAAATAAAAAGGAAAAAACGATTCTTCGACAAAACAGTTAATTTTTTACCTAATTGTTGAATTTCCAAGACAAAAAAAAATTTCTGTACAACTCAGTTGAATTTTGAACCTAAAAATATTAATTTTCAACAACAAAATTTATTTTCAATCAAATAGTTATATTTTAAGTTAAAAAATGAGTTTTTAATCCAAAAAAAGAAATGTTCAACAAAATAAATAAACTTTTAACCAAAAAATTTAATTTTCAACAAAAAATGGTACAGTTTAATTTCCAACTAAAAAAATTAATTTTAAATGATGAAAAAAATAAATGTTCTCTACAAATCAGTTGAATTTTCAACCTAAAAATATTGAGTTTCAACAAAGAAATTAATTTTCAATCAAATAGTTATATTTTAAGTTAAAAAATTAGTTTTTATCGAAAAAAGAATTTTTCAACAAAATAAATATATTTTTAACCAAAATGTTTAATTTTCAACCAAGAAAATTATCTTTCTTTAAAAAAAAAAACGAATTTACAATAAACTACAGAAAATTTGAATTTTGAAACTAAAAAAATCAATTTTTAACGAAAAATGGAATAGTTTAATTTCCAATTTGAAAAATTAATTTTAAATAAAGAGAAAAGACGATTTTTCTATACAAATCAGTTGAATTTTGAACCCGAAAATATGAAATTTCAACAAAAAAGTTCAATTTTAACGAAATAGTTTTGTTTAAAATTTACCAGTTTTGCTGAAAATTCATAGTTTTCGGTAAAAAATTAAACTTTTTGTGGAAAATTTGTCTTTCTGGCTTCAAAATTCCACATTTTGGATGAAATTTTTTCTCCTCATTGACTCAATAATCTTTTTTGGTTGAAAATTCAATAGTTTTTTTTGTAAAATCGTCTTTTTGGTTTAAAAATTATTCTCTTTTGGAAAATTCTTTTTTGTTAAAAATCTTTTTTGGTTCAAAATTATTCGGTTTTGGTTGAGGATTTAATTATTTCGTTAAAAATTCATGTAGTTTATAGAAAATTGGCCTTTTCGGTAGAAAATTAATCTCTTTTTGTAGAAATTTCCTTTTTTTGGTTAAAAAGCAAATTCCCCTCATTGAAAATTAAAAAGTTTATTGAAAATTCCTTTTTTTGTTATTGAAAAATTATTTTTTTCAACTAAAAATTTAACTGTAACATTTTCTATTGAAAATTCATCTTTTTGGTTGAAAATTTAAATATTTTACAGGAAATACAATATTTTCTATTGAAATATTAGCAATTGAATATATTTAATTAAATAAATAATTTACCAAATGGATGCTTTAAAATGATTTTCTGAACAATTTCAACTGTTTTTTATTTAAAATATGTTGAAAATTTATTTGTTTGGTTGAAGATTCATAATTTTCTTTTAAATTCATCTCTTTGGTTAAAAATTTATTTTTTAAACAGAAAATTTAAATGTTTTATTTTTAGTTGAAAATTATTATTTTTTAGTTGTAAATTTAACATTAAGGTTGAAAACTCATCTTCCTGGTAGAAAATTCAATTATTTGATTAAAATTTTTTTTCCAGAAAATCAATCTTGATGGTTGACAATTGATTTTTTTTTTTGAAAATTCAAATATGTGGTTATAAATTTGATAATTTTGTCGAAAGTATTGAAATTTTGTTGACACCAATTATTTTAAAAAACTATTTTTTAGAAAATTCTTCATTTTTGGTTGAATTAAACTTTTGTTTATTTAAAATTATAAAAAATGTTTGTTCAAATTTCAACTATTTTGTTGCAAATTCATGTATGTTGAAAATTCATCCTCTTGGCTTTTGGTTTAAAAATCGTGTTTTTGCGTTGAAAAGTCAACTATTTTGTTGAAAATTCTTTTTATTTTGTCTGAAAATTAACTTTTTGAAAGAAAATGTAACTATTACATTTTTGGTTAAAAATTTGTATTTTTTGTTTAAACATTCCACTACTTTGTTAAAAGCCGAATTTCTTCGTTAAAAATTAATTCATTTGTTTGAAGATTCATAATTTTCATTGAAATTTCATCTCTTTGGTTAAAATTTTATTTTTTAACTGAAAATTTAACAATTCCATTTTTTGTTAAAAATTTACATTTTTTATTTGAAAATTCAACAATATGTTTGAAATAAGGACAAAAAATCATCTTTTTGGTAGAAAATTCATCTTTTTTGGTAGAAAAATAAAGTTTTTTCACTGACGATTCATCCCCCTTCTTGAAAATTGAAAGATTTCTTTAAAAAATCAATTATTTTGTTGAAAATATAAAAATTTTGTTAAAAGGTCATCATTTTTTTATTAAAAATTTAACGTTTTTGTGCAATTTTTATCTTTTTGCGTTGAAAATTCAACTGTTTTGTAGAAAATTCTTATTTTTTGGTAGAATTCAACAGTTTTGTATTTAAAATAAAAATAATTTTAGATTGAAATTACTTTGTTGCAAATTCATGTAACTATATTGAAAATTCTTTTTTTTTCAAAGAAAATTAATCTTCTTGGTAGAAAGTTTATCCTTTTGGCCGCAAATTTAGAAATTTATTTAAAAATTTAATAATGAACTACTTTGACAAAAATTTCCTTTTATTGTTTGAAAAGTCAACGATTTTGTTCAAAATTCCTTTTTTTTTTGTTTGAAAATTAACTTTTTGTAAGAAAATTGAACAATTCAATTTTTTATTGAAATTTCATATTTCTGGTTGAAAATTCACCTGTTTTTTAGAAAAAAAATTTTTAATTGCACAGTTTTTTATTTAAAATTAAAATCTTTTATTATTAAAATTTCAAATACTTTGTTGCAAATTCATGGATATTGAAAATTCGTATTTTTTTTAAGAAAAATTAATCTTCTCGGTTGAAAATTCATCTTTTTGGCTGCAAATTACAAAATACTTTGTCAAAAATTCCCTTTTTTTTTGGTTGAAAAGTCAACGATTTTGTTAAAAAATCCCTTTTTTTGTTTGAAAATTAACTTTTCGAAATAAAATTTAACTATTACATTTTTCATTCAAATTTCATCTTTTTGGTTGAAAATTCAACTGTTTTATTTTAAAAAAAAACTTTAATTTAATTTTCATTTTTGGTAGAATCCAACAGTTTTTTATTCAAAATTAAAATCTTTTTTAATTAAAATTTCAAATACTATGTTGCAAATTCATGTATATTGAAAATTCGTCTTTTTCAAAAAAAATTAATCTTCTTGGTTAAAAATTTATTCTTTTCGCTGCAAATTTAAATTTAATAGTGAACTACTTTGTTAAAAATTCCCTTTTTTTGTTTGAAAAGTCAACAATTTTGTTAAAAATTCACTTTTTTTATTTCAAAATTAAATTTTCAAAATAAAATTTAACTATTACATTTTTTATCGAAATTTCATCTTTTTGGTTGAAAATTCCACTGTTTTGTAGAAATTTCTTATTTTCTGGTAGAATTCAACCGTTTTTCATTTAAAATTAAAATCTTTTTTGATTAAAATTTCAAATACTTTGTTGCAAATTCATGTACATAGAAAAATCGTCTTTTTTCAAAGAAAATTAATCTTCTTGGTTGAAAAGTTATCCTGTTGTCTGCAAATTTAAATTTAATAGTGGTAATAATACTTTGTTAAAAATTCCCTTCTTTTTTTGTTTTTTTCGATTTTTCAAAAATTCTCTTTTTTTTTAAATTAACTTTTCGAAAGAAAATTTAACTATTACATTTTCGATTGAAATTTCATCTTTTTGGTTGAAAATTCAACTGTTTTATTTTTTTTTAAATTTTTTTATTTTAATTCTCATTTTTTGGTAGAATTCAACAATTTTTTATTAAGGATTAAATTCTTTTTTGATTAAAATTTCAAATACTATGTTGCAATTTCATGTATATTGAAAATTCGTCTTTAAAAAAAAAAATTAATCTATTTGGTTAAAAATTTATTCTTTTCGCTGCAAATATAAATTTAATAGTGAAATACTTTGTTAAAAATTCCCTTTTTTTTTGTTTGAAAAGTCAACGATTTTGTTAAAAAAATCCCTTTTTTTGTTTTAAAATTACCTTTTCGAAAGAAAATTGAACTATTACATTTTTGATTGAAATTTCATCTTTTTGGTTGAAAATTCAACTATTTAACATTAGAAGTTAATATTAAAAAAAAAATTCTGACACATAGTTTTTAAATCTTGAAGATCTTTCCTGCAAATAAACAATATTTTAAGATAGACAGAAAAATTTTAATTTCTGCATTAATTTTTTTTTTAGAAAACCCGAATTAAAAAAAAATTGGTCGAAATTGCAGGAATCTGTGAAGAAATATTTTTGAACCTCCGTTGAACTGTTTCACAGAAGGTATGGTTTCACTGTATCGTGCGTTGGTAGAACAGAAATTCTTCTTACCGACACACGGCAATCGATATTTTTGGTTGGAAGGTAAGAAGCACCACTAGAAAAGATCTTTGCCGACTAGACCACTAGATGTCACTTTGTCGCTAAATTTTTTGAAAAATATTTTAAAATCCTTAAAAATGATATAAATAAATAATTACATATATGACGGCGAATTAGATGATATTTATTGACGCTACACAAGTATTTTTCATAACAAAAAATCCCAATAGAAATTTTTTTTCAAAATTTCAAACTTTAAAAAAAAAGTTTAATTAGGTATGCGGGCATCATTTAATTAAAACCTTTTATGAACCCGTGATTAAAATAATATTTCAAGCAATTTTTATAATAACAGGGCTTTTTCAAATATAAAAAAAACCTTTGTCGATTATATAGTATTACACCTGAGTAATAAAAATTTTTGTTTAAAATAATTTTTTTAATATTATAATTTCGAATCTTGAAAGAAGCGCTCAAAAATTATTTAACTTTTTTTTGCAAGTAATGTCTTTTTTATGTAAAAGTTGTTTGATGCAACAAAAAAATTAATTTTCAAACAAGAAAAATTATTTTTCTACCATAAAAGATGAATTTTTAATTTGAAGGGACAAAATTTTAACAAAACATTTGAATTTTCTACCAACAAAAATTCTAACAAAATAGATGAATTTTTAAACCCAAAAAGACAAATTTTCAACAACAACAAAATTAATTTTCAATCAAACAGTTACGTTAACAACCACATTTTCAAAAAAAAAAAAAAAAAAAAGATAAAAATTCTACTAAAGACAGGTGAATTTTTAGGCCAAAAAGATGAAATTGTTAAATTCTCAACCAAATAGATGAAGTTTTAATAAAAAAAAGATGAATTTTAAAGCAAAAAGTTGAAATTTCAACTAAAAAAAATTTTTTAAACCAAAAATGGAATTTTCAAAATTTTCAGTTTAAAAAATTAATTTCAAAACAAGTCGAATTTTTAAACTTTTGAACTAAACCAAAAAACACGAATTTTCAACAAAATAGTTGAATCCTCAACCAAAACAGATTAATTTTTAACCAAACAGTAGAATTTTCAATCAAATACTTGAATTTTCAACTAAAAAATATTTATTTAAACAAAAATGGAATTTTCAATTGAAAAAATCA
>CAKNYM010053104.1:272023-287683 GCA_932195095.1 Andricus curvator
ATTTTATAGATTTGCAATTGAAGACTCTTCAATATTTAATATGAAAAATAAAAAATTATGCAATTTTGAATGATTTTCTGGAAATAGTTCAAATATTGAAGACCAAATTTGAAATTTATTCAATTTTATAGATTTGCAATTGAAGATTCTTCCATTTTTGAGATTTGCAATTGGAGACTCTTGAACATTTAATATGAAAAATAAAAATTGATGCAATTTTGAATGATTTTTTTGAAATAGTTTAAATATTGGTGACTAAAATTGAAACTTTTTCAATTTTATAGATTTCAATTGAATATTCTTCAAATGGTAAGATTTGCAATTTAATATTCTTCAAATTGTAAGATTTGCAATTGAATATTCTTCAAATTGTAAGATTTGCAATTGAAGAGTCTTCAAATTGTAAGATTTGCAATTGAAGAGTCTTCAATATTTAATATAAAAAATAATATAATTGATGAAATTTTGAATGATTTTTTGGAAACAGTTTGAACATTGGAGACTAAAATTGAAGAATATTCAATTTTATAGATTTGCAATTGAAGACTCTTCAATATTTAATATGAAAATAAAAAATTATGCAATTTTGAATGATTTTCTGGAAATAGTTCAAATATTGAAGACCAAATTTGAAATTTATTCAATTTTATAGATTTGCAATTGAAGATTCTTCCAGTTTTGAGATTTGCAATTGGAGACTCTTGAATATTTAATATGAAAAATAAAAATTGATGCAATTTTGAATGATTTTTTTGAAATAGTTTAAATATTGGAGACTAAAATTGAAGCTAATTCAATTTTATATATTTGCAATTGAAGATTCTTCAAATTGTAAGATTTGCAATTGGAAAGTCTTCAATATTTAATATGAAAAATAAAAATTGATGAAATTTTGAATGATTTTTTGGAAACAGTTTGAATATTGGAGACTAAAATTGAAGCTAATTCAATTTTATAGATTTGCAATTGAAGATTCTTCCATTTTTAAGATTTGCAATTGAAGATTCTTCAATTTTTAAGATTTGCAATTGAATATTCTTCAATTTTTAAGATTCGTAATTGGAGAGTCTTCAATATTTAATATGAAAACGAAAAATTGATGCAATTTTGAATGATTTTTTGGAAATAGTTTGAATATTGGAGACTAATATTGAAGCATATTAAATTTCATAGATTTGCAATTGAAGATTCTTCAATTTTTAAGATTTGTAATTAAAGAATCTTCAATATTTAATATGAAAAATAAAAAATGATGCAATTTTGAATGATATTTTGGAAATAGTTTAAATATTGGAGACTAAAATTGAATTATATTCAATTGTATAAATTTGCAATTAAAGATTCTTCAATTTTTAAGATTTGCAACTGAAGAGTCTTCGATATTTAATATGTAGAATAAAATTGATGCAATTTTGAATGATTTTTTGGAAATAGTTCAAATATTGGAGACTAAAATTGAAACTCATTCAATTTTGTAGATTTGCAATTGAATAGTCTTTAATTATGAACAGTAACATGACAGCGTGGATTTACTTTTCAGATTTTTTTGAATAATTAGGAAATAATTACTTAACATAAACACAGGGGGGTGGGGGGTCAATCATTGTTTATAACTTGTTACATGGGGGTGGGGAGGGATACAAAAATTGTCAAAAAAATGTGTTACATAATTTATGGATGGCCCCTATTTTTTTTTAATAAAACTTTTTTGGCTTTAATTCAACACCACTTCAGCTCGGGAGTGGACTTTTGTTTAATCTTCAAATGATGATTTCGATTTTACAGAATGTTTTTTCGACTTTTGAAAAATTCACATTGTGTTTGTCTAGATTTTTACTGCCACCCTTCATTCATAAAAACAGTTACGATCTTCAGATACGTACAATAATTATTTCTTGAATTATTTATTTATTATTATATTATTATTCATAAAATTAATGTCTCAGGCTTAAGATGGTTAATTAATTAATGGTTAATAATTATATTATATTTATTACTATTCATTATTATTTATTATTATTTATTTATTATTTAAGTTCATGTTTTTAGTATTAGAAAATAAAAATCCAGGACGTATTTACTGCTGGTCCTGCAATAAAAGTTGTAGAAACCTCTTAGCTCTTACTGATGATTGAAGTAAAAGTTTCCAGTCTACCCTAAAAGTCGAGGACGTAAAAAAAAAAAAAGAAAAAACTGAATAACGTTTTAGGTGCACATAGACGTGTGTTGCAACCGCGAGACCCAAGTCGCGTCTATACCTGCGGGTTCCTCACAAAAAGGAATTATGGCCGCCGTAAAGCAGTAAAACACCCAAGCAAGAGTCCTGAGTCCTAGGGCCCTTGGGCCATCGGAAAGTGGACATTAGCGCCCCCAATGTGATCGGCCGACTTAACGCACAAAGAAAAGAAACGCCATGCGCTGCCTGCGCAATCCAGACCGGGCGGCATGGCATCTTCTACGCTTCGTGGATATTTTGGGCAATGGGCCTCCACCCTACATACTGACCAATAGGAACCGGTATGGTATGTAATGCCAACGCGACCCATGGTCTCCTATCCCCATACCCCCATACACACACCATACGGCCATACCATACGCAGACGACTTTAACGATTCTCCACTTGTTTCTCTAAACTCTTAAGTCTAATCCACAGAAAAAACATAAACTCTTTTACGAGTCCCGAATTGTTGCGCTTCAGATAACGCCCGTCAATGCGAAGGAATGAAGGAAATATCTTAAGTAGCCGGAATCTTGTTTAAAAACCTTATTTATATTAATTAGGTTCCTACAAAAAATACCGCTGCGAGGTGGGGTTCGGTGGGGTAATGGTGACTTTGCGTATAACATCGCTATTATTTCACAATTTTAATTCTGCTTTGCATCAAATTTGCCGGATTCTTGTTGAAAAACCTTTTTTATATTAATTAAGTTCCTTGAAAAAATACCGCTGCGAGGTAGGGTACGGTGGGGTAATGGTGACTTTGCGTATAACACTGCTATTATTTAAAAATTTTAATTCTGCTTTGCAATAAATAAATTTATTTATTTAAATAAATCAGTCTAAACTCTTAAGTCTAATCCACAGAAAAAACATAAACTCTTTGACGAGTCCAGAATTGTTGCGCTTCAGATAACGCCCGTCAATAATGCGAAGGAATGAAGGAAATATCTTAAGTAGCCGGAATCTTGTTTAAAAACCTTATTTATATTAAGTAGGTTCTTAAAAAAAATACCGCTGCGAGGTAGGGTACGGTGCGGTGGGGTATTGGTGACTTTGCGTATACTACCACTATTATTTTAAAAAATTTGATTCTGCTTTGCATTAAATAAATTTATTTATTCGAATAAATAAAATTGTTTAATGCAAAGCAGTTTAAACTCTTAAGTCTAATCCACAGAAAAAACATAAACTCTTTTACGAGTCCAGAATTGTTGCGCTTCAGATAACGCCCGTCAATGCGAAGGGATGAAGGAAATATCTTGACTAGCCGGAATCTTGTTAAAAAACCTTATTTATATTAATTAGGTTCTTTAAAAAATACCGCTGCGAGGTAGGGTACGATGGGGTAATGGTGACTTTGCGTATCGTTGCGTATAACACCGCTATTACTTAATAATTTTAGTTCTGCTTCGGATTAAATAAATTTATTTATTTAAATAAATCAGTCTAAACTCTTAAGTCTAATCCACAGAAAAAACATAAATTCTTTTACGAGTCCAGAATTGTTTCGCTTCAGATAACGCCCGTCAATGCGAAGGAATAAAGGAAATATCTTCAGTAGCCGGAATCTTGTTAAAAAACCTTATTTATATTGATTAGGTTCCTAAACAAAAATACCGCTGCGAGGTAGGGTACGGTGGGGTAATGGTGACTTTGCGTATAAAACCGCTATTATTGAAAAACTTTGATTCTGCTTTGATTTAAATAAATTTGTTTATTTAAATAAATCAGTCTAAACTCTTAAGTATAATCCACAGAAAAAAGATAAACTCTTTTACGAGTCCAGAATTGTTTCACTTCAGATAAGAAGTGCCCGTCAATGCGAAGGGATGAAGGAAATATCTTGACTAGCCGGAATCTTGTTAAAAAACCTTATTTATATTAATGAGGTTCTTTGAAAAATACCGCTGCGAGGTAGGATACGATGGGGTAATGGTGACTTTGCTTATCGTTGCGTATATTATTTATATTATTTATTTATATTAATGAGGTTCCTAAAAAAAATACCACTGCGAGGTAGGGTACGGTGGGGTAATGGTGACTTTGCGTATATCATCGCTATTATTTAACAATTTTATTTCTGCTTTGCATTAAACAATTTTATTCATCCCCACATTACTCCCTTCCTCGCCAAGTCACGCTTACCCCAAAAGGGAAATGGCCTAATAATATAATAATATTATAAAGGTAGTGCTACTTACTTAGATCTTGAAAATTTACGTTGTGAAAGAAAAATTATGCAGAAAACAGTTTTGACAACGAAAGAATGGAAGATTCTTTAGGAGAAATGTAAAGTTTCCAACATTAATCCAAAATATAATGAATGTCTTAAATGATTGAGGCCTCACTAGGAGGGTAAACGCGACCAAAATAATAGTTTACAAGTTAGGTGGTACACGTATCATAAGTTTTGTTGATAAATGATCGATAATATATAACAGCCACTTATGTCCTGGGCTACATACAAGAAACTAAAAAAACAAAGCTGAACGGTGGAGCAATGGTGACTTTGCGTATAACATCGCTGTTATTCAACAATTTTAATTCTGCTTTGCATTAAATAAATTTATTCATTTAAATAAATAACGCGGGAATTGTAGATTAATCTACAAATCTATACCCCCTTCCCACATTACTCCCTTCCTCACCGAGTCACGCTTACCCCAAAAGGGAAATGACTTAATGGTATAATAATATTATAGATAGAGATAGTGCTGCTTACTCAAATCTTGAAAAGTGACGTTGTAAAAGAAAAATTATGCAAGAAACTATTGAATATTATTATTCTCAATCCGGTCGGTAGAGCAGGTTTTTTATCATTATTTTAATTTTAAAATAACTTATTATTTTTGCTGGATATGTTTAAAGGTAATTTTTGCGGTACATAAAATACCACAGAAGCGAACCATCATATTTTCCCAACTTCAGATGTTTTGATTTTCGTAAAAAGCTGCGGTCGCCTTTACCCTCCAGTGGGGGGCAAAGCCGACGAAATACAGCTTGTTAGCAATAATTAAATTATCAAATCATTGTTTTATTCCTGTAATTATTACTTATAGAAACATGATACACAACAATGTAGGACTCGAAAAAAATGGATCAATTAACTGGTCGGCGCTGGCCCCCCCCCCCCCCTTACCCTACCGTGGATGTATTCTAGGGTGGTCCAAATGTTTTTTTAATTTTCACGCATATCGCCCGGAAATTTATTCGAACCCACACAAAAATAAATCCATTTTTGTTTAAATGATATTTAGAGGTGGCTCAAGCCCCATGAAATTTAACACGTATTTCCCATCAGAAAAAAAGACGTTTTTGTAAATTTTTTCAGAATCGTCAATATTAGATGAATCGAGTTGAAACTCAACAATTCTCTTCACAATTGACCATAGAATACGAATAGAATATTACTTTTTGGATATCACCCCCATGAGTCTGTTTTATAGGATCCCGAAAAAACCCCATAAGTGAAATAATGGATTTTGTGGGTTTTGGCGCTAATTATGATTTTTGCGGCTTTTTAATGCACATTATTTCTAATACACACAATACTTGATATAATGATAATAAAATGTTCAGACGAATTGTTTAAACAATTTATTATTGTTTTTAATAATATTCTTTTGGAATAATGTTAGAAATTTGCGGTTTTTTTCTAAAATTTTTAACTTTTTGTCTACTTTTAACTTAAGAGAGGTGATAATAATTGCAATCTAACAAACATCATTGCTTAAACAAATTATTATTGTTTATAACTATCTTTTCTTATATAAATGCTAGATAGTTCCGGTTTTTTCTGAAATTTTTAACTTTTTGTCCATTTTTCACTTACTGAGATAATAATTAATGCCACTCAACAAACATAATTTTTTAAACAATTTATCATTATTTTCAATAATATTCTCTTTAATTAATGTTAGAAATTTGCATGTTTTTCTGAAACTTTCAGCTTATCTTGGACTTTTTAGTTATGTACAAATAATAAATATCAATATTAATTTAAGCAAAGAGACTCTCAGGAATTATTGAAAAAAAGATAAGTTTCAAATCAAAAATGAAATAGTTGCATTTTTGGTTAAAAAAATTAATTATTAACAAGAAAAGCGAATTTTGAACCAGTTAAATTGAATCAAAAGAGAAGAATTTTTAAGAGAATAGTTGAATCCACAGCCAAAAAGATTAATTTTCAGAAAGTTTAATTTTCTACCGAAAAAAAAGAAATTTCAACAAAATACATGAATTTTCTACAAAAAAGTTAAATTTTTAAAACGTACCAAATAGTTGAATTTTCTACGAAAATAGTTGAATTTTCAGCCAAATATTTCAATTTTTAACTAAAAAAAAGATAAGTTTTCCACGAAAAATAATCGAATAGTTACATTTTCAGTTTAAAAAATTAATTTTTAACATAAAAACAATGATTAAGGTTAATTTTTTAATCAAAAAGACGAATTTTTAACAAAATACATTAATTTTTCACAAAAAAGTTGAATTTTCCACCCGATATTATAAATTTTCAACAAAAAAGTTAATTTTCTACCAAGTAGTTAATTTTTTGAATATTTAGTTTAATTTTTAACCAAATAGTGAAATTTTCAACTAAAAAGATGAATTTTTAAGGGAACAGTTAGATTTTTTACCAAAAAAAATCCCATCTACGAAGATATGAATTTTCAAACAAGAAATACGTATTTTCTACCAAATAATTTAATTTTTAACAAAAAAGTTAATTTTCAACTATATAGTTTAATTTTCTACCAAATTGTTAAATTTTCAAGCAAAAAAGAAGACTTTTCTACAAAATAGTTAAATTTTTGATGAATTTTCAAAAAGAAGATTAATTTTTTACCGAAAAAAATGAAATTTCAACAAAATATATGAATTTTCTACAAAAAAGTTAAATTTTTAAACCAACCCCAAATAATTTAATTTTCTACTAAAATAGTTGAATTTTCAGCCAAATATTTGAATTTTTAACTGAAAAAGATCAGTTTTCAACCAAAAATAATTGAATTGTTACATTTTCAGTTTAAAAAATTAATTTTAAAAAAATAATGATTAAGAATAATTTTTTACTCAAAAAGACGAATTATTTTTCAGAAAACAGTTGAATTTTTCACCCAAAACTATGAATTTTCAACCAAAAAGATGATTTTTTAATAATTATTAAAATTGATTAATTTAAATAAATAATTAATTATTAAAAAAGGTAAATTTTTGTGAATTGTTATTAAAAATAAAGAATTAATTCAAGATAAATTATTTAATATATTAAAATACCAATAATTAAAAGGAAAACCTCCTAATTTGTTAAATTTTTCACCAAAAAAGATGAAACTACGAAGATATGAATTTTCAAACAAAAAAGACGTATTTTCTACAAAATAATTAAATTTTTAACAAATAAGTTAATTTTCAACTATAAAGTTTAATGAATTTAATAAATTCTTAACCAAAAAATATTTAAAAATTGAAAATTAATTAAAAATTTTTAACCGAAAACGTTACATCTTTAACCAAAAAGATAAATTTTCAACAAAGTAGTTTAACCTTCAATCAATTTGTTGAATTTTTGACCAAAAAATATGAGCTTTTAATGAAATAGTTGCATTTTCAACCAAATAATTAAATTTTCAACGAAATAGTAGAATTTTTAAACAAAGAAAATTTTTAACGAAAAATCAAGAAAAATGGAAAATTTCTTGAAAAAATGAAAAAGAGGGGTTTATTAGAAAGAGTATGACGTGTGAAATATTACTATGCCGTTGCTGTGACATCTTTTGCAAAAATCGGAAACTTTCTTTAAATTTATCCCCCCTCAAATAATTGATTATTATTATTATTTTCAAAAAATTATTTCTGTTAAATTGAATTTTTTTAAAGAGAAAATTACGAAAAACAATGATAAATTGTTTAAACAATTCATTTGGAGATATAATTATTAGTATAAAGTAGTATTTTATGTATCAGAAACAATTTCTATTTTTAAAATCCCCAAAAAATCATAATTAGCACAAAATTTTTCACTTATGGGGTTTTGTTGGGACCCTATAAAACAGACTTATGGGAGTGATATTTAAAAAGTAATTCATTTGTATTCTATGGCTAATTTCTAAGCCATAAGGTTGTGACGTCCATAGTCCTTTTATGACTGTAATATTGCTGTGTCAAGAAAAAGGTATGGTTGAGCCAACCATAGCAGTGGATGAGGCAACACGTAAGCTCTGCATATCAGAACCATGACAATAATTGCATCAAGAAAGCAGTGATGGTTGTGTCAGGAAAATGAGTATACTTGTGGCATCCAAAAGTATATTTATAAGGACAATAATAATAATAATCTGAGTTTTAACTCGATTCAACCTATTATTGACGATTCTGAATAAAATTTACAAAAACGTATTTAAAACTTCATGGGGCTTGTGGAACATCTAAATATATTTTTTTTCAACAAAAAAAAAGCATTTTTTGTTGAGGATTCGAACCAATGTTGGGACGATATGCATGAGAATTCGCAAAAAAATTTGAACCACCCTATTTCTTGCGAATGAGGAAAAGTGGCAAAGAAATAACGGAGAAGTTGATTTTTCAACCTAAGAAGATTAATTTAAAAAAATGTAATAGTAGATATTTTAAGAAAAAAATATTTCAATGTTGAATCAAAAACAGTTTAATTTAACCAAAAAAGTCGAATTTTCAAAAAAATACTTGAATTCTCAACTAAAACAGATTAATTCTCAACCAAACAAATTTATAACAAAAAAAATGGATTTTCTACCAAAACAGAAGAATTTTCAACAAAATACATCAACTAATTTTCAACCAAATAGTTACATTTTCAACCAAGAGCATTATTTTTCTAACAAAAAATATAAATTTTCAACCAAATAGTTGAATTTTCAACTAACAAAGATGAATGTTTTACAAAAAATGTAATAGTTAAATTTTCAGTAAAAAAATAATTTTTAGCAAAAAAAAAACGAATTTTCAACAAGATATTTAAATTTTGAACTAAAGAAATTAATTTTTAACTAAAATGATGAATCTCCAACTATAAAAATGAGTTTTTTAACAAAGTCGTTAAACTTTCGACCTAATAGTTGCATTTTTAAACAAAAAGGTTATACTGCTACCACAAAAAAAATTTTAACAAAATAAATCAATTTTCAACCAAAAAAGATCAATTTTTGACATAAATAATATAGTTTGATTTCAAGTTGAAGAAATAAGATTTTTAAGCCAATAAAAAAAGATTAAATGTCTATAAAAAAATTTTCGACGAAAAATGGAATAGTTAAATTTTTAGTTAAAAAAAACTCATTTTCAATTCAAAAAAACATATTTCCTATCAAAAAAGAATAATTTTCAACAAAATACATGAATTTTCAAACAAATATTTTAGTTTTAAATGAAATTTTTAACCAAAAATGTTAACTTTCTACCAAAAAAAGGCAAATTTTCAACAAAATAGATGAATTTTTAGTTAAAAAAGATCAATTTTCAAGAAAAAATAGAATAGTTTAATTTTTAGATAGAGAAATGAATTTTTAGACAAATAAAATATATTTCCAGCGGAATAATAAAAGTTTCAACCAAACAAATGAATTTTCTACTAAAAAGATTTAATGTATTTAAAAAAAAATGGCGACAAAAAACTAAGTTAAATTTTTAGTTTAAAAAATTGATTTTCAATAAAAACACTAATTTTCAGCCAAGGAAAAATTAATTTTCAATAAAAAAAAAATAATTTTTCACCAAGAAAGGATAATCTTTAACAAAATACATGAATTTTCAACCAAATATTTTAATTTTTAATGGAATTTTCAGCTAATAGTTGAATTTTTATCCAAAAAGGTGAATTAGTCACCAAGAAGATTAATATTCTACCACAAAAGCCACACAAAAGTTTCAACAATATACAGAAATTTTCAAACTTAATTGAATTTTAAACTGAAGAAGATTAATGTTCAAGCAAACATGATATAGTTACATTTTTAGTGAAAAAATTAATTTAAAAAAAAACTAATTTTTAACCAAAAAAAATTAATTTTCTACCTTAAAAGAATAATTTTTAATAAAGTATATGAATTTTCAACCAATAGTTGAATTTTTAGCTGAAGAAGATAAATGTTCAACCAAACATGGAATAGTTCAATTTTCAGTTGATAAAATAATTTTAAAAAATGTTAACAAAATAGTTGAATTTTGAAAAAAAGATTTTGCAACTAAAATGATGAATTATGAACAAAATAACTGAATTTTTATTTATAAAAAGTAAAATCAAAATATTTATTTATTTTTCACCCCAAAGGACCCTAAAGCCTAATTTTTTTTATTTAAACGCTCAATATGTAAATAATTGTTAAACTCTTGTGCAAATCAAAGACTCAAAATAATACGTGAATCTACGCTACCATTCTCAATTATCTAAATTAAAAAATGAATCAACGAATTCCGAGATTTTCAAAATTATATCGTTTTAAGCAATTTTAAGTTAGAAACATTAAAAATGGAAAGATTAAATTTTTTTAAACTGTACAATTTTTGAATTAGAAGTAAAATTATTTTAATTTAAGGTTCTTACAAATTTATAATTGTTCAATTGTTATTCATAAATCCAAATTTTTTTTTCTATTTTAAATATTCTCTTAAAATTATTATTTTTTAAAATAAAAAGTCATTCAAAACTTTTCCAGAAATCTTGAGAAAATTTTTGTATTATTTGAAACCTTTCAAAATCCTTAAACAGTTTCAAAACTTTATTTCAAAATGTTGAATCTACAATTTGTTTAAAAATTTTTGGAACGTTTTAAAATTTAAAAAAAATTGTAATCCTTGAAATTTAAAAAAAAAAATCACTTAAAATGTTCCAAATTATTTTTTGATAATTTTGGATGTCTTTTGAAATGTTTTTTAATATTCTGTTAAATTTAATTTTTCGAAATAAAAAGTCATTTTCAGTTTTCTCAGGAATCTTAAGACAATTTTTTTTACTATCGTAAAACCTTTATTCCCTTTAATTTATACTTCCATGCATAAATCACATGACACTTGTAACTAAATATAACCTAATCTGATCAGAAATTGTTATAATACTGAGAAAAAAAATTGGATGTGAAATTCTAAGAATGATTAGACAAAAAATAAAAAAATAAACGAAAATGACAGAAATATAATATGTAAAATACCTCCACAGAAAAAACTGGGGTTTCCATTAGAACCCATTTTTGGTTCCAAAGGAGCTGCAACAAAAATGAACCCCACTTGCTGAAAAGGAACCCAAAACGATAAATGAGCTCTAAATGATACCTCACTTGGGGTTCGAAAGGATCCCAATTGTAAATGAGCCTATTTCTAAAGAACCTATTTTTCGCTTTGCCCACTTCGACATTTTGTTTAATTAATAATACAATTTTTACCTGAAAGCACACATGTAATCAAACTCTGATGGACAAAACTTCATGAAGACAATGAAGGTACAAAATATTACCGTAATTAAAATAGATATAATGACTTGATAGATGTAATTTGCAGGTTATGTAACAAGCTTGTAAACATAAAGGGTTATTCATATGCAAGAAACTTTTCGACATGTCACTTTTTAAAAGTACAACTATATATTATTAGAAGTGCTGTAGGGTCGCTGCAAAAACAAAATTTCCTTTGTTTTATAATTTTAACATAAAATATAAAAATAGATAACCAATTTGACTGTAGAGAAACGAATTTTTTTAAAGTCTTAATGCGCATGCGTCGCACCAGCAGCCTCACTGCATGTTGATCGCGCGCTTATTTGAAATGATAAAATATGCAAATCAATTTTTTACAACATAATTATTATAATATTATTATTATAATTATTGTTTAATAATTTTAAAGTAAAAAAAAAATATTATGAATTATTCAGAATTGACATTTGTGAAGAAAAGTCTTCCTTCTTTTGAATTTAAAATCAATAATTCATTTGTAAAGAGTAAAATCAAAGAATTAATTTACCTTTTACCCTAAAAGTCTATTTTGTGATCTGAAAATTAATTTCTTTGATTCTAAACTGATGATTTATCATAAGAAATTAATTTACACATTTGATAATTTCAACAAAAAAAAAACATACAGCGAAAAACACGATAATTGACAGAAATGGACTTGTAGATTGAACTATTTAAAAACTGTTACAGATTGAACTATTTTTAAATTTAATCAAAAAAAATTGTGATATTTACAGGTGCAATAGCTCAAAATAAAGGAATCATCACAACAACTGGTTTTCCTTCCCCAAGCACATACATTTTCAGGGTGGCGATTCGGCGGACAATTTCAAATTCCCGGTTGTTTTCCGGTTTTTCCCGGTCAAGTTTTTCAATTTTCCCGGTAAACTAAAAGTAAAATATTCATATTTGCCGTAAAACTCAAACATTTATTTTAATTCATCACGTTCACTCTGAACATCCTTTAACAAAACAGGACAAAACATTGCAAAATAAATGAATTTTCAAAAAATACTTGAATTTTCCACTGAAAATATCAATGTTTCGCAAAAAAATGAAATAGTTAAACTTTTCAACCAAAGTGATGAATTTTCAAATAAAATTATGAATCTTCAACTGAATAGTTGAATTTTAAACAAAATAAAAAATAAATGTTCAGCTAAAATTATGATTACTTAACTGGAACACTTGAATTTTCGACCAAAAAGATGAATTTTTAAACCAGAAGATTAATTTTCAAATAAAAAGAATTATTTTGTATAAAAAATACAATTTTTTAACAAAATACATTAATTTTTAACAAAATAGTCGAATTTTTGATTAAAGGAGACAAATTTTCAACCAAATAGTTGAATTTTGAACTAAAACAAGAATCATTTTCAACCAAAAATGGAATAGTAACGTTTTTTGTAAAAAAAAAACAATTAATTTTAAACCAAACGTAAGAGTTTTCTATTAAAACAATGAATATTCAACTAAAATAGTTGAATTTTCTGACCAAAAAATTAATTTTTACTAAAAAAGATAAATTGTCAACCAAAACTTAAATAATTATATTTCAAGTTGAAGAAATTAATGTTTAAACAAACAAACGAATTGATGAATTTTCAAATAAAATTCTAAATATTTAACTGAAATAGTAGAACTATTAACTAGAATAATTGAATTTTGATGGACCAAGAAGATGAATTTCTACCAAAAGACGAATTTCCAACTAAAAAAGATAATTTTTCTACCAAAAATTGAATAAATAAATTCATAGGCAAAAAAAAGAATGTTAAAAAAAATATATGAATTTTCAAATAATATTATGGAATATTCAACTGGAATAATAGTTACATTTTCATTTTAAAAAAATAATTACCTAAAATATTTTAAGTAATTTATTTAATAAATTACATTTTTTTATACAAAATTATAGACAATGAAATGAATAATTGGATGAAAAAACTTCACTTCATTGGCGAATTTGTTGATGACAGCTCTCTCAGCTCGCGGAAATTGTTACAAAACATTTATTTAATTTTTTTTTCATGAACATATTGCTTAAAATGTGTTACCTCGAAAAAAAAGTAAATAAACGTTTTCGAATAATTCCCGCGAGACGAAAGTGCTGCCATCAAATTGCCACTTCATAACCTCAAAATCCTAGTACGGATTGGTACTATTGAGAACGATTGAAACTTTGCAACACTGAATCTTTCCCAATCGTACCAAATGGTACGCATAATAAATAATAATATCGTTTGTGTTTGCTGTACCGACATATTCTGTAAATCGCGAAATTACCAACCCGACTTTGCAAGCGGTTGGTTTGTGAATGCGCCTTTATGTTGTTCTTTTCCAGTGCGCTCTAAAGTCTAAACGAACCCTTTTGGGTCTCTGCAGGCATCTATTGGAGCTCAAGTTCGAAAGGATACCAACTTTTATTTGAGCCGCAACATTAGTGAACCCCCAGTTTTTTCTGTGATCAGACAGTGTCAAATCACATGCACATAACCTGCTGCTTTCTCCATGCCTCATGTAAAAATAATATTAAAAATTGTGATTTTTCATTTTTCTGTAATTTTACAGAATAGCTGATATTTTGTAAACAATTTTTCAGTGTAGAATTTAAAAATGTTCTTGTTTTGGGGAAGATAAATCGGAGACTTTCTGCGTAAAATACAAACATTATTTTCCACTAAGGATTCGCCATGTGCTTTACTTCATCTTCTAGAGTTTATTTCTTCATCTTAGTACTTAGTTCTTTTTCTTAGTCTCCTTATTCTTAACTAACAATAATTTCACAGTGCTAATCAACATATTATTTGAAAACAGGATTTATAAACTTCTCATATTGTATATAACCCAGATTCTATATTTCAGTTACAGTTCACGCATGTTTAACGTTCCCATGTGCTACGTTAAGACATTGAAATTTGATTCTCACTTCAGTCCTGTTTTGATCCAAAAAAGTTGTACTAAAACGTCGTTTAGTGGCATCAAAATAAAGTGGCATTAGAATAGAGCCACCCGAGACTATATTTTTGGAGGACTGTTTCAATACCGAAAACTACACTGTTAGAAATGTTTGCTATCTTAGTATACATGGGCATATTAAATTTCTTATATGTTCACTAAATTCATTACACTTTGTAATTTTAGTATACTTACGTATACTAAATTTCTTTTCTGAAGTTATATGTATACTAAATTTATGAAGTGTACAGTAAGTTTTTTTCACGTATATGAATTTCATAGTTTCTGTATACTAAAATTCATATACGTGTTTACTACATTCAGCTGCGTAAGCGCGTTTCGATTTACGCGAGTCGGTAGCAGGCATGCTAAAAGGTTCGGCTTCTTTTTGCGAGGATCTGCGAAGACTTCTCTTTAAAAGGTTTGTTCAATTTATCAACGTGAATGTAGCTTAACGTTATGATTATTTTGAAATCAAAACTTTGTTCTTCAATTTCATTTTTTATCTGACCATTTTTACAGATGATGAAGACGGAACCCACGCGAAACGGAATGTGTATACTGAATTTAGTATATGCGTATACTAAATTTCGTATACATTTATACTGAATTTAGTATACGCGTATACTAAATTACATGTACGTGCATACTAAATTCAGTATATGCATATACTAAATTTACTGTACGCTGGTATACTAAATTTAATTTTATGTTGTGCATTCTTGCTTCCATTACATGTATACTAAATCTAGTACAGATTTTTCTGACAGTGTAGTTTTGAAATGATACTTTTTTGAAGGTTGACCCAGAAACCTATTCCCTGAGAACGGCATTAAAATGAATTTCGAAATTTTGAAGTACTTTAAAAAGAAAAATAGTTTTTAATTTTCAATTTTAATAAAAATATATTGGAAACAATTCTTTTGTTATTATCCATAAACATTCGTATTGTGATTGTGACTATATAAATTGGTGTTGTGCCGATGGAT